>LQNK01001042.1:335617-369325 GCA_001586405.1 Phoebis sennae
GTACAAACGCCCGACAAACAGACAAACAGACAAAAATTCTAAGAATCATTGTTTTGAGTTTAGAATCATAAATGAAACACGAAACACTAATTTTTTCTTGAAAATATTAAATGTACAGACACGGCTTGTCTACGATTTTATTATATGTATAGATAATGGCTGTGTTGTGGTGGTGGTACTTTTTAAAAATAAATTTCTTTACTTTCTAGTTGGAACCATTTCCACGAATGATATTAATAATAAACACGAGACTCAACAGCATATTCCAAAGCAAAAAAAAACCGCTTACCAGCAAATGCTGAGCATGCACGCAGATAATACCCAGCACTGCTGTCATGATGGGTGAGAAGACGATACCACCGTTCTTGAAGGCGTCCCCCATGGCCAGGAGACCAGTCCCGATGTTCCCACGGAACAGGTGAAGCATTGTGTCCAAGTACCTGAAATAATAAATAAATATTCCTGGACATTTAACACAACGCCATCTAGTCCCAAACTAAGCAAAGCTTGTACTATGGAACCTAGATGACTGATAGACATACTTAAACATATTTTTTTTATAAATACATGGGCATATTATAAATCCTAGATTACACATTACAACGTTTATCACATCATAATTATCGGGGATCGCACCTTTTCGGGACAGATCATTGCTGTATCCATTGCGCCAATCGCGATCATTAATATTTAGACATCTATACTTATACCACAGTCATTCATGTTGCGGGAAACGTCTTTCAAGGGTGATGAATGTTAAAATTTGAAAAAGTATCGTCTATATGTATTGTAATATTTTGCATTTTCAGTGTTACACAAAATAAAGGCTATTTCTTATAATGCGAAACATGAACAGTCATTCTCTCTTTTAAAAATCATGATTTTGACTTCCCAGAATGTACAGAATTTGTGACAGCCTTTTTTGCAAATGTTAAAAATCTTGCAACCGCTGTATGATTTTAAGACTATGATAATAATATAAAGAGGAAACATAAAGAAGGTAGATGATCTCAAGTAAGCACAAGCTTCACCCATTTGATAAGAAGGTAAGGTAAGGTGTTTTTAACGAATAAAATTGTATGCAGACCAAAAAAAATGTTTATGGCTATTCTGAACATAATCCTTACTAATCCTTTCTGTCTATTTGCAGGCCTAAACAACTGAACAGATTTGGATGAAATTCTGTATACAGATTGTTTGAAACCAGAGAAAGGACAGATGATAGCTTTTATCCCGCAAATGCCACGGGAGATATAAGCGGGTGAAATCGCTGGGCACTACTAAAGTTTGTATTAAATTTGGAGTACATGTTTAAGTCGCAAACTCTCTATTCCTTCCTAACTTTGATGCGATCATACGAAATGTTGAGAACAAACATATTGCAAGGTTTTTTTGTTGGAAGAAAAATCCTAAATTACCCGAACCGATTTCGAACCCTATACTCCTGCAGTAAAACATACCACTATATCACCATGGCAATAACTATTGTATACGTTAATGCCGTAATGGAACTATTTGAATCAGTAATAAGCTCAGCGGATATGATACGCAATCCTGCACGTGTAAAATTACTGTTTGTCGCCCAACTTCCTACGCCTTCATAACGCTAAGTAACGTAGTATTAAAAATAACCCATGACATATTTTTTTTGTTTAAAGACAGACATAGTTTTAGACTTTCAATTCCACTATATTTACCTTTTTACAATCATTATCTATTTAAACATCATCGTCAGGTAGTTAAAATTAAATACAGGTAGTAATTTGTATACAAATATAGTGGAATTGAAAGTATGAAGAGGTATCAATACAAAGTATAAAATGACCCAATTTAGAAAATAATTTCTTGGTGCAATGCTGATACTAAATACACTACAGAAACACTGTGAACGTTGTATATAAAAATAAGTACATTACTTTGATAAATCCAGCCTTCGTTTGCAATGTAAGCGGAAAAAAAATTATATTTAACGACATAACATTAGAAACCTCAAAAAAATACGGTCGAATTGATAACCTCCCCCTTTCTTTTGAAAGTCAAGTCACATTGGAATTTGTATTCTTTGTATAGAATGTCATACAAGTGCGTCCACTGATTCACATTGTACATCATTTTCTATACAATAAATGGATCCGATAATAACAACGATATGGACGTATAGCATTTAGTTATGCGGATCAGTGGACGCACTTGTGTAACATTCTACCTGCAGATGGACATAGTGACAAGGACTTCCTATCATTAGTCCTCTCCTTATCACCTCCCCTTCCTTCAAGCCGGCAGGCCATCTGGCGACACTTTGCTATTGAACATGTTCATGGGCTGCGGTCAGTCACTTAACATCAGATGAATCGTTAGCTTGCTATAACATAAAAAATGCATGGCAAAACTTGTTACTTTTATAGTCAAAAAGTATGACATTGAACCCTTCTCTCACTACTAAGCGATCTTAAACATGATAATATAAGGGGCTAGCATACTCTGCAAGTTAAACCCCCTTAAGATAATAAAAAAAAAAATAATATAAAAAATGCTCACGATGTAGGATGTGACACCTGATGATGTCCATCGTGGGCCTCCTTGCCATTCTCGAAGTCCCGCTGCGAATTGTTCTTGAGTATTATCTGCTCGCGGGACTGGTACGCCCCGTAGCCTTCTGAGAGATTGCTGTAATGAAAACATAATGTTATACAGTGTTATTCTTTAGTCACTAAACGTATTTAAATCAATATTAGTTTATGGTGACATGAATACATTAAAATAACATAATGTAACATAGTGATAAATTAGAAAAATAACTTAGCAAAAATGTCTTAAAAAAACTCACATGGGTGTTTTTTCTTATTACTCTTTTACTTATCAAGCTCAAGGTCATACTTATTATAGTCCATATCCCCTTCATACTTTAATACTGGCTTAGCACAGGCAAAAATACCTACGTATTACGCAATTTTTCATAATTAATCATAATTATGTTATATTATTTTGGTGCACACGTTATTCTATAAGTTGGATAATAGGGCCAAAAATTAAGGACATGGTCGCTATATATTTTTGAAACGAGAATCGAATACTGAACACCCTCCTTGATTTTGTCTGATGATTACTGAATAACACTGTATATCTTTTAAATTTTTAATATAAGCTGAGGCGTCTCCATTTTGTTTCTTTTATTATCTACTAGCGAGCCGTAATTTGCACGTGATATATTATACATATTATAGATATATACCTCTCTCATGAATCATCCGTTGTGTAGTTTTAAATATCTAAGCATACATACAGACAGACGCTTCAAGCGACTTTACTTTATACTATGTTAGTAATTTTGCAATATTATAATAACACATAACTTTCAAAATTCTTTCACCATTCGAAAGTTACATTATCCACCAGTAACAAATTACATAGGCTATTATATAAACATGCTACGGGAGCGAAGCCGAGAGGATCAGCTAGTACATAATATATTTAAACGTCTCTCAAAGTTAAGTATCCAATGAGTATTTGATAAATGACGTAAACCAATCAAATGATTTCTTAACAATAATGTAACATACAAAGCTGAGCAATAGACATTGCAGTCAATGAGTGTACAAGCAATAAAACCGCAGCTTAATCTCACATTGTTAACCGCATACTTTTAATCAAGTTGTATGATTTATAATTAGGGCTGCTATCAGCGCAATAAATAGGATATAAGAGAGCAAAGATTTTAACGGTAGGATTATTAAAATAGTGGGTAAAATTTACAGGAGCTGAACCATAAACCGCATACAAAAAAAATATAATAAAAAAAATATAAATAAAAAATACTCTTTTATACCTTTACACTAAATCCTGATAAACTACTACAAATCCTCAAATCTGTGGAGGAATCTCTGATGAACACCAGCTCTATTATTAAAGAATCTTTACATTATGATACGTTTGAGATAACGAGCTTTATATCCTGGGTTTTAACGCATTAATTAAACAGAGTATTAAACTTTTGAGAAATAAAAAAAATCTTAGCATTTCTCTAAACAGAGTGGAATTTCTTATTAGGTATGAAAAATATTTAAGAAAAGTTAGTTAAGATATGTTCATATTTGAAGTTAATTTGGAATAATTTAGTATTTATCTCATAAAAAGATTATATAAAAGAAAGACAACTTTATTATGAATACAACAAATAACTTATTATTATGTAACTGTTAGTTATAACATTATATATTAGAGGATACTTTAACAATTATACAAGCTATTAAAATCCAGAATACATTACAAAACCAGTGGTAACAAATTCGCTACATTATACATTAATTTGCAATACAATTAGCCCATTCCATTTAATAAACCGCTAAGAACAAAAAATATTTAAATGATCATTAACCAATAACAATGAAATTAAAAGCATTTCGCAAGGCGTGCGCACGCGCAACTATTTGTACACTAAACTCGAGCAATACGGTCACTGACTCGTCAATCATTAGGGTCATTTAGTTGCAGCAGACTTATATAATACGTCGATACAAATCTGATACCAATTTCGGCAATGGTATTTCGCCAATGATTTAAATAAGTATTCATTTAATTTAATATTTGCTTGTTTTAATTTAATAAACGCACCACAGATAACTCAAATATAAATCGGCATAGTTGGCAGTACAATCTATAGAATAGAATATAAAATAATTTATTCATGTAAACTTTTTACAAAGTACTTATGAATGTTCCGATTAGGCACATTTTTGCGCGGGAATGAAATTTACAACAAAAATATAATTATAATGCTGTTACGTGGACGCCTAGCTATTATAAATAAAAATCCATTTTAATTAATTATTTATTTACATTTTACATCACAGTAATTATAGCGTTGACAATCGATGTAGATTACATATAAATGTCTGTAAAACATTTTTTTCACTTAATGTTGGTGCAGAAAAAGTTGTTTGGGTGTAACAATAATAATTGTTTATCCTAGAATCATGCTAATTAATAATTACTTACTTCTTCTTACTTAAATCTGTAGTTAGTGTTTAAAATGCAAAACACAAAGATAAAATATGATAATTATTATGCTAAATAGGATATCATCTTTGTTCATACCTTCAGACTTTATAAGGTAAAATATTAAAAGTAAGATTTATAAATGTAAGAAAATAGGATAGTTTTAATTTATTACCATGTACATTCCTCATGTAAAATAAGTTCAAATTAATAAATATAAGTACTATTACTACTTACTGACTCGAATATTTACCTATTTTGTATTTTTATTGAATAGTATTATTACACTCAGTCAAAATTCAACAATACTAATAGCAAAAAAGTGCATGACCTTATATAATTAGGTACAAGACTCGATTGCTAAACACAAACGTCACGCGACATCACGATCATCTATTAACTTATATTAAACATTGTTTCATATATTTATACAATACTTATTTACATGCAACTTAGTTAATCACACAAATACACAAAAAGTCGCTCAATAAATACAATCACTTCACTCAAAAGAGGTTATTTATGAATTTATTGATCTGCCTGTAAGTCTTTCTGGGTCTCGTGAAGTAGCTAGCCACAGCATTACCAAACCCAGCGGCGGCATTCGACACCACATTCTGCAATGGCCGGTTGAACTGACCCTGAAATCCGGGGTTATACAAGCCATTGTACCCACTGTTCAAAGGATACCCCCCAATGGGGCCTGGTCCTCCGAATCCACCGAAACCTCCTCCATACCCTCCTCCGTAACCATACCCGGGCTGACTTCCATGACCGTGACTTCCATGACCGTGACTTCCATGACCGTGACTTCCGTGACCGTGACTGCCATGACCATGTCCACCATGACCGTGACCTCCATGACCCCCGAAGTCAGCGGGATACGGCGCGACCGGAGCAGGCAAGCCACCGCAACCGAAGAAGTAATTCGTCACTGGGGCAGAAATATACGTGCTGGTGTAGCCACCCCCAAACTTCCCCAGGTCCCGCCCATAGCACGGGTTATTTTGGTGTTTCTTCTTCTTCTTATGCTTTCTCCCCAAATCGTCATAATCATCCACATCCAGGTCTTTAGAGGCTGGTTCATCTTGCGACGATGCAATGGTCACGCAGCATAGCAGAAGTAGATAGATTAAAGTTGTTTTCTAAAACAATAAAATTAATACTCGCATTGATTCGTATCTATAATACACTAATAAAACAAAATTGTGCACTTCAACTTCTTAAAATATATTATTATTTTAAATTTAAAATTCGCAACGCACATCTCTGAGGTAATTTTAATAATATAAAAATAATTAACACTATAGTTACAATTTGTTAAGATTTTTGTGAATCTTTCTCCTTTTAATCAAATTATATTTATTATTGTAATATATTTAATGATCAGCAACTCTTCAATTATATAACCATAATTAAATTAATTTAAACTTACCATTTTGGAGTCTCTAGTGTGTGGTATCCCAAGAAGAACTGTATCTCAAAAAGTGGGATATTTAAAAGTGAAAGTGTTGATGCTACGCAGAGGTATTGCAATAGGTATTATATGGGGATTTTTGTTTAGTAATAGACTCAAGGCCCTGCGCAGTACGGGCACAAAGCGAAAATAACAATATATTATTTTTTAATAGTTCAATTTTAAATTTTAGTATCATATCAACTATTTCAAATTCTACTAATACCTTCTCTTTTTTTGGGAAGTCGGTTACAAATAGAAATAAGTCGGTATACCTTCGTTACGCAAGCGAGTCGTATACCTAAGTTTTGAACAATTTTGGTATCACATGCTCTTTTTTCAGATGTAATAATTAGCTCACAAAATCACCGAATCGGTACCGAAAACGTCAAAACGCATATATTTTTGGCGCGAAAACTGCGATGTCGTATTCCTGGATTGTACTAGAAAATCATTCAATACTAGCTGATTCGCGCGGTTTCTCTCCCGTAGCATAATGTTATGTATATGTGTGCTATGCCTATAAAATATAGCCTATGTTACTGGTGGATAAAGTAGCTTTCGAATGGTAAAATAATTTTTTAAATCGGTCCAGTAGTGTCTGAGCTTTTATTACAACCAAACATAGTTCTCTTTATAATATTAGTGTAGATAATTACATTATGTTACTCCAGGTATGTTATCTTCGTGCGTAAATTAATCCCAATTTGCTAGTAAATTTTAAGATATTCATTCGCTAGTATAAGATACTTTTGTATCCAATATTATAATATAACCGTGTACTATGTCAAGGCAACTCGCGTTCCGGCACAAGCACATTACGAAACGTGTCGCAAGTTGGGTTTCCCGAAACTTAATTCTTAATATTACTTCTTGATTACTATTATTGTGGAGTAACATATATATTTAACTAGCTGATCCGCGCGGCTTCGCTCCCGTAGCATAATATTATCTATTTTCCGGGATAAAATATAGCCTATACGGATTCGGAAGAATCCCTCTAAGTAATGTTAAAAGAAATTTTGAAATCGGTCCAGTAGTTTTTGAGCCTATTCAATACAAACATACAAAAATACAAAGGGTTCCTCTTTATAATATAAGTATAGATTAAATTTGAAATTTCATTGCATAATTCACTATTTCGTTATATTAAATTTGGAATAATTACAATTACATCTAAATACCCATAGATATAACTGTGATTATTCCACATTTAATATATTTTAAATAACAATAAAACATACTATTAAAAACATACAATATTAAACAGTTAAAAATCATATCCACCGGAATTACTATTATTACTATATAACTATTGGGATCTTAAATATTTAGCGCCTTACGAAGCTACACCGCAAACTCACCAAATTCATATTCTTTATTATAATATAAATAAATACCGCGGAAAATAACACAACAAAATACAATATGCATATAAGACATAAAACATGGAACCTCGGACCTTGCTAAAAGGAAAACGAAACCTTCCTTGTTCTTGTGGTGGATTAATAATTATTATAGGAATTCTTACCTGTCCCCCAGAGACACCGCACTACCACTGATATGGCTCACCTTCACGGATTGGGCTGACTTCATCTGAAAATGTAGGTTCATGTTAGAAAGAAATAAACAGTAGTAAGTAGCAAGTTATCTAGTAAAGGAGTTTTTATGTATACGACATTATACATTTAAAAGTTCTATCTTTTCTGGTCGCCGTATTCGACAAGTATGCGAAATTTGATCTTCAATTTTTTAGATAGAATGTCATCAACAATCCTGACGGTTCTAGGGCCTAGGCTCTATTAAATTATTATGGTTACGACGTAATGGTTTCACCGAATAACCGAAGACTATTCGGCTTAAAAGTATACGCCGAATACCCAATACTAAATAAATATTCGGTGCATCGCTAATTTGTATTGATTAGCTGATCCCTGCAGCTTCGCTCCCGTAGCATAATGTAAAATGTTAAATAAATATCCTATAAAATATAGCTTATGTTACTCGTAGATAATATAGCTTTCGAATGGTGAAAGAATTTTTGAAATCGGTCCATAATTTTTGAGCCTATTCATTACAACAAAACAAACAAACAAATCTTTCCTCTTTATTATATTAGTGTAGATATACTTATTCATAGACTGAACATAGCGATTGTATTGAGAAGGGAAAGCAATAAACGTTTATCCGTTCATTACTGTAATTGCTGTTATGTATACGAATGCAATTTCTGCAATAATAATAATAACTAATCACCGAGATACTCGTCGCCATTATAAATCAACGGACGTTACCAACACTTTTGCGACGAAAACAATTGTATTAAGTAATACTCATGTAACTGTCTTTTATATTTTTTTTTATGAATATTATCCATCATCTCAATCTCAATTTACTATCGGCATGGCAATGATTTACATTGTTTTTCAATATAATCTTTGCACTGGAATTTCGCAGTTTTAATATTACTAGCAAAGACTTGCGGTTTCATCCGCGTACCTTATGATCCCGTGGGAATTCTGGGAATAAGTAGCCTATGTTATTCTGGATCCTCACAATTTTAATTACATTTTGGTTTAGTAGTTTTCTCCGTGAAATGGTAACAAACAAATGTAGATACATACGTAATCCTTGCATTTATAATATTAGCAAAATTAATAGGATAGGGTTTGGGATAGCGATATTTCAACTCATAATAATAATGTTTACGCGACTGATAGCGGTCATGGTGGCCAATCTCAACAAAGATCAGTCACAAGTATGTGCACAAACACATGTGCTCTCTCTATTCCTGCACTCTCATTAACCGAGGGGACGGCAGACCGGAGAGAAATCAGGACAGGACCGACGGTTTCACGAGCTCTTCGAGAGTTTGAGGCACGCGGGTGTTCCAACACCGCCAATTTCCTGCTATTAAGACTTTATCTACTCAACAAATATTCTTGAAATTTTGCATACCTATACTAGGGTGTTCGGAGAACATAGACTATATTATATTACGAAAGAAATAGTAATATTCCCATAGGATATACATGGGAAATTTACGCGGGCGGAGCCATGTAATCCTTATGTAATAAATTGTGTTTTATTAAAACAAGTTTGTTTATAAAAAGATCTAAACGAGTGATTGTAAAGGGTGCGTTTAGAATACTAATTCATTACCTACAAGATTGCGTTATTGCATCAATAAATGTTCAATGGCAGACACAAATTGACCCTTATTGAATTAATGGACAAAAACGTTGAACTCTCGTCTTAATCGGTATGGAGCATAACGCGGATATAATTTACAAGTAATTTTTCTTCATTCAGAAATCCGGTTCGGGTCGGAATTAAGAGGTTTCCGTCGAAATTTTTATGAATCTTGTTCCGATTTTCGATGCTTCCGATCGGATTCGCATTTGTGAATTACGCCCATGATCATAAATGTATTTCTTGAATAGGTAACAAGATGCATCTTGCTTAACTATCGTAGGTTCATGACATACGATACTATACTCTCCGGATTTTTTTTAAGACGTGGCAAAAATTTAATAATAAGCCCCCTGTCCGCTATTATCATATCGGCATTTACAATTTAATGCGTTGCATTTATATATAAGAGCAAAAAACAAGGGGCCATATAATCCACATCGGGATATATAATCCACAAGGAGGGATAAGAAAAAAGTATGTTTAAGAATGATTATGGCAATTACCATGAGACTAGGGGGTGTCGTGTCAAAGGATTTCAACATTTATTTATTTTTATTGTTTCAACAACGCATTCTCCTTTTGAGAGGCAAAATATCTATGACTATATGTATTTCACACGAAATCCGCTGGACCGATATTAAAAATTCTTTCACCTAGAAATTTGCATCTTCACTCAGTGACATAGCCTATATTATAACTGCATAACATTATGTTACAGGACTTTAGTCACGTGGAACAGCCATTCTATATATTATAATGTGGATGTTTGAATAAAAGGCAACTGTATATATGTATGGTGATTATATTGTTTTACGCTATTTATTACAAGAGATGGTTACAGTGTGAAGGTAGGATAGCGACTGCCTTGGCGAGTGCCACTGAGTTTACAATAATAATATAACGCTAATCAAATATCGATCCGTTTCTTGGAACAAATCTGGATCGTGACATATTTTACTGATTTTGATGATTTATGAAACGGCCGTTTTCAATAATCTATCAAAGACTATGGATAGATTGTACAGCATATTGAAAGCATATTGAAATCAAAGTAAGTGCAAATAGATGGATTTGACTGACTTTAGTAAGCAAAACAAAGGATAGATAGAATATTGAAAACGGCTGTTAGAATAACATAATATAATGCGTCGGCACAATACATATCGATACGGGTGCCTTTACACCAAATACAGCGTTTACAAGTACTTGGGCGCAGTCTTTTAATATGATGAGCGGTCATTTCCTCCATTTAAACACATCACAATGGTTATGATTTGCATTTCAAGCATTATTATAACCTAAATGTCTCGACGGCGTCTGAAACTGTGTCAGTGTTCGTTATACAGGATTAGAATAAAGGGTTTTGTGCATTTCTGATGCTGGTTGATTGAAAATATTTGAAGATCGAATGTGTTCATTAATCTCCACACACATGTATGAGTACACATAGGGTATGTTCTAGGGGTAAATTGGAAATCAAATTGGTTATTGCTTTCTTCGTTTGATAAAATTCCCTTCTCAACACTTGAGAAATTATTGATTTTCATACTGTAGGTGTTATAATAATAGTGAAGAACAGGCCAAATCGAAATCACTTCTTCAATTTAAGTATAATTAATAATCGAGGCTCATGGCCAGCTGCATTCACCAATCGATAATCGATCGCGAGTTTCCATTTATTTTTCATGTTTTGAGTACACGTGAAATAATACGTAACATTTCTAAGTACAATAAAAATTAGGAATTCCTTTTTTTAATACAAAATTCAGTCGAAAGATGATATAACAACGTCTTATTGTCGAAATTATGCAGACGGGTATCTCAAACGGACACAATATGACACTCGCGTTTAAACTGTTCCGATGTAGCCCGATTTCTGTACATATCTATTTAATGTAATTTTTAAGGGATTTTAAACACGATTTAATGCTACATTATTATTAATCCGACGTGTCGAACATTACAGCGAGCGTGGTCACGGGTGACTGAGATGACGATTCGAAAATTTAAAAACCGGCATTTAAAATCCTTTATAAAATATTTTATTTAATGCCGAAGTTACTCGCTATAAAATAAACACAAAAAGTATGGTTCTTATATTAGTTTACATTCAAATACCTTAATGTAACTTCGTCATAAATATTGCTAAGTACCCTGGTACCCATTACAATAGCCGCACTCTAATTAAATTAAAATATACCTACATCGCATGTAATGGAAAATTTTCCATACATTTAATTTAAGTAATTTAAGTTGTCGCTTATTGTTAATATGAGGAAAATATGATTATGGTTTTACTATTTTGCATGAGGAAAATTTTTGAACTATAAAAGAAAGTGCAAAATTATTTCTGTGAATTAACATTTCCTTCTATTTTTTCCCCAAATGATATTTCATAATTATAAATAAAAGAAAAATAAAAGAACCGATAATAATGGGTATAAAAAGGATATACTACAATATCTATAAACTAGCTTTCCGCCCGCGGCTTCGCACGCGTGGGCTACTGATTTCTGTATTTTTAGAGGAGCACAACAAAAGTTTATAAAAATTACGATCGCAGGGCCAGTGATAAATGCGCGTGTCTATAGTTTTTTTAATAATTTTCTATGGAAATAGGTTTGACCAAAATCTCACAGAGCGCGCTCCTATTTAAAAATACAGGAAATAAAAGTCCACGCGAGCAAAGCCGCGGGCAGAGAGTTAGTTATTTTTTGAAAGTTTTTGAGGATTCAATGAGTGTTTTAACGTCTTAATCTATAAGTTAAGAGTATAAAAAAGCATGTCCGCAACTCAACCAAAATCTCACAATCACGTGGTATGACATTTTCACGACTTTAGGAGCGTATATCTCAAAAAATATTTACTTAAGCAAAAAACGCATTTAGAAACCTCTATTTCATTTTCACAGACCTATCCAATGACACCTCATTTATTGATGTACTCGTATATTTATTTCTTTACCCTCCATTTACATGTATGGGAAGCCACCCCTAAATATATTTGTTTCAAATAAAATGTAGCCTATAATTTGCACCTTATCATGATCTATCAACATGTGAAAATTTATCAAAATCTGCCTGGTGGTTATTGCGTGATTGACGAACATACAAACAGATAAACAGACAAACAGACAAACAGACAAACAGAAAAAAATTTTTTTAACCATGGTTTTGGTATCTATAGAACATACATATTGCATACCAATTACTCGAAAATATGAAAAATATTCAATGTACAGAAATGGTTCGGTTACTGTTTTATTATATGTATAGATAATAATAAATATTTATTGTATCAATTTCATTAATTAATACAATAAGTGCGATAGTAACTAAGTTTGTTTATTTGTTTGTAACCTCTTTACGATATAAATATCTACTGAATAAAACTTTATGAAATTTTACATACCCGTAGTATAGAGTACGGGTTAAAGGTTATAGTATTCTGTTATCTGTGGTACGGGGGACATGGGATACCTTCCCGATCCCGAAATATTATTTCTATGGGATTTGCGTGGTAAATTCTCGCGGTTGAAGCCATGGATAAAGGGGTTTAAATTAACTAACTCATTCCTAAAATTCTTTTGACATTAAACTATCAAATTGTGTACAGACAAAAGACTTAATAAATCGATGTGTGCAAAATCGATTAATAATTTTTTTTTAATCTTTATCGAAGAGCTTAATCAGTAACTGATTATGTCGCTCCAAAACACATACATCTAAGTACAGTTTTTATCTCTTAAAGTAACTAACTTAGTAACTAACTTAACATTTTAAATTACAATTTGTTTTTAAATGCAATTAAATACAATTGTTTAAGCAATTTTGTATCATCTGAGTAAGGGTCTGCCAAAATTATATTTATGTCCGAAGAAAATTTTAGAATTTGTCGACACTTGTCGGTACGAAAGGATTCGTTGCAGACACATTCCATCAGAACATGCAGCAGATATTAATAATTTCAATGCCTACTTTACGTTCCGGTAATATTTCTCTCTCTTGTACTTAATAACTCTTTAAGAACTAAAACGTAAATTCTGTGAATATATGATATAGTCGAGAATGTTGAATTAGAAGTCAGAACGATATAAATTAAAAAATCACAAACACAATATTCTATTTTTAAAATAAATCTATCTAAAGCTTGTATCCGTCTTTAAAAAAAAGACTTTTTTATGGACAATGTTTAAATTTTATTACAGGACGAAATACTATTCTCAAGTTCGTAATAAAATAGTGGTGAAATGAAAATATTTTGTAACTTTTATGTAAAAATATTCACCGTAACAAATGTTACAATAAAGTTATAAACCAACATAATATACTTTGGTTGTTTTGCCTTTTTCTGTGGAAAATCACGATTACGTTTACGATCGACTGGTAGTCGCGACACGCATTTAATCGATTTTTATTATTGACATTCTTTTAAAATTTTATTTTATTATGTTGATAGTTAAAAGTTAAAGACAATATTCTTTATTCAAATATGATAATATAAATCACTTTTGAACATCACTTATATAATTAAAATTACAATTTGAGCCAAAACAATTAGTATCCTCAATACTGTCACAGTAGTATCCGCAATATCCTGTGACATATTGAAATCAATACAAAGTCTGTACCTTTATCTATTTTCAATTTAACAAGATTTTGCACCGACTTTGTATAGATTTCAACAATAACAAAATAAAAGTTATTTTCTACTTTTTAGAGCGAGGAAGTCGGTTCTATTTTTTGGCAAAAAGTTATTATTTTTCCCTTTTTAGTGTTCTGTGAAGGGTAATCAGATTATCTAGTCACATGTCATTGGTACTTCACTCCTCCAGACTCCCCACACAATAGTTAACAATGTACGACAATGCGGGCTGTATGAGTCATGTCATATGATGGGTAAGCACAAGTATCAATAATCAATTGAAACACAGTTATTCGGGTGCTATTTTTAAAAAAATGTGCATTTTTATCACAGCCAATATATGCAATGAGAGTCATAAGATATTTGGCGGGAAATATGCGTGAAATGTCAATCTGACAGTTACGGGTATAGAATAATAATTAATAGTTGTACCGCGCGCTTCGCGGTAGCATAATGTTATGTAGCCTATGCTACGGTTCTAATTGTAAAAGAAGTCAAAGTCAAAACGTTTATTTTCCAAATTGGCCTCTTTCGATGCACTTTTAGAACGTCATATACATGTACATAATATTATATACAAGAAGAAAAGAAATTTTGAAAATCATCCAGTACCTAGTTTTTGTGTGAAAACATTACATACATACAAAACACAAATGTTTCCTTCATGTTACTATAATGGATAAAAAAGACCTCTTAATATTTTAGCATATCTTTTTTTTCCTTTTCTTCATGTCTTCTGTATGACTTTAATCAGATTTGGTCAGATTTGTATATGTTACTAGGATTCAGGACCAATATCCTAATCCCCAATGTCCCATTACTGTGGGACTATATTGTTGCGTGTCAGTCTCTTGTAGGGGTTCACCATGAGAAAAGGTTGCGAGTCGTTCCCTGTATTTTAAAGAATACCGGCTTGCTTCCTCATTAATGGTTAGCATTTGTAGGTTTATATTTATTTTCTTCTTTATTATTTATTATAGATATTTAAAATGCAAATAAAGATAAAAAAGATAACGAATACAAAACTGAGAAAGTGCTAATTTTTCCGCTTTTTTACGATTTTTCTGACAATATTTTATATGATAACGTCGTGTAGTCGAGTGCCGCCGTGTTGACAGACCGTAAAGCCTCGATTAAGTGGCTTTCATCCGTGAAGGACGCAAACGTCATGTTAGGTTTTATTGATCATTGTTTAAAATTCAGATCCTTTCTTGCGATATAATATAATCGTAGATTTAAACATCAATTGACGTTGTAAATACATTGATATTATAATATTATCTATAGATACTAATATTATAAAGAGGAAGGATTTATTTGTTTCTTTGTATTGAATAGGCTCCGAAACTACAGGACCGATTTGGATGAAATTTAGAACAGAGATTCTTTGTGTTTGTTTGGATAGTTTTTATATCGAAAATCCTACGGAAAACCATAGAGCTCAGTTAATATTATATGGCGTAAATTTTGTTTAAATGCTAGACATATAATATCAAACTTTGAATGCAGTATTTAAACACTACGCCATCTAGTCCCAAACTAAGCAAGGATTATTCTACGAAAACTGAATTGCCGATAGACATACGTTTTTTTTTTTGTAAATTCATACATACTATAGATAAATGAACACCCAGACCCAGGTAGTAGAAAGTTACACTGTTCATCACGTAATAATTTCACTACTCGCAGGGATGGAACCCACATCCGTTGTTGTAATAGAACATTGCCATATTCAATGCGGCAATCGTCATGATAGGTCATTTTTAAGTTATTTAAGTGACTATTGCCTTTTTCATTATTTAAATTGGGTAATACCACAGTACATTTGCGTTGGCACTCGCATACGGAAAGCAAAAGATATACATATTATAAGAATTAACCAAATATATTTGTCTTTTAACCTATCGATTTTTTAAATTCCTATTTTATTCCTATGTACAATTATTTATGGACATAAGAAATATTCGTAAATAAAGCCGTTTTCATTGATGTATCAAAGACTTAGGATAGATTGTTATCTCAGATTATATGACGTTACATAGACAAAAGGCTATCCGTCGATAGGATATTGAAATCAAATAAGTGCAAATAGATTCGTCTGACTTTTGACTGAATTTCCCTTGCGCCTTTTATAGTCGAATGTGTCGTTCTAAAATCGGTCTATATAGCCACGAGAGGCGCTGCACTACCAAATTGAACTAAATACCACAGACATCTATACTAATATACTATATACTAATATTATAAAGACCTTTTAACCTTTGTATTTTTGTATGTTTGTATTGAATAGGCTCAAAAACTACTGGACCGATTTCAAAATTTCTTTTACCATTACTTAGAGGGATTCTTCCGAATCCGTATAGGCTATATTTTATCCCGGAAAATATATAGTATATAATATTATGCTACGGGAGCGAAGCCGCGCGGATCAGCTAGTTGTTATATAATCTGATATGGATTTATAGGCCAGAGAAGAGAAAAATAAACAAACCAAGGGATAGATAGAATGTTGAAAATGGCCGTTAACTGACAATTGTCGCACAAATATTTGACTTTTGATTAAGATAACAATCTAAAAAGTCGATCTTTAAATAGCATTTCCCGAAAAAGTTTTCCTTATAGTTAAGTAAAAATCACCAAACACCAAGCCTTAAAAAACATCGTATATGTAGTATAGTATATTATCTGTGTTATATGTCAATAATATTGCATTAATTTTATCTCGATGTTTTGAGATACAATATGAAGAGTGTAACATCATTCTTTCATTGTAAGATAATTTTCCGCAATACAGAGATCATAACAACACTGACAAATATTTATACAGTGAAAAATAATGTTAACTAACTAGCTAACTTCAGCTCGATTTAATGATGAACATTCATTCATTAATGTGTACGTAATTCTAAAAAGGTACAATAATTACTATTCAGAATATAAGACTATTGTGGTTTTGCTAGTTATTAGCTTTATAATAGAACCGGTTTGTATAAACCGTTGTCTAGTAGAACTTTACTATTGAAGCGTTTACTTGTTGTTGTCATTCATTATCGGCCGTTTTCAATATTCTATCTATCCCTTGTTTTGCTTACTAAAGTCAGGCAAATCTATCTATTTGCACTTACTTTGATTTCAATATGCTGTCGACAGATAGCTTTTGTTATGACTTTTGACAATCAAATGTCATTTAATCTGAGATTACAATCTATCAATAATCTTTGATACATTATTGAAAACGGCTGTTAATCATCGTCGTGTAGTGTCTCTACAATCATCGAAATTATCAGCTCATTGTATGGTTCTTTGTCATAGATCTCATACATTCAAGGAACTACCAGGAAATTCTTATACAAGGTAGAGTTATCCACTCTTTAAAAACTACTCCTAAAAATCATAATTCCAAAAACAGATTGAAAACTTCCATCATTCGTAGTCCTGCAGCAAAAAAGTATAACAAAGGTTGTATTTTTTTAATTTTCAAAAATATTGAATATCTCGAAAACTGAGGGACTTTTACATAACATGAGATATAGTTTTCTGAACCGTGATAACTTCTTCTATCTGCAGGTGCCCTATTATTCACCCTTTATGCCAGACTCTGTGTTTATTATTGAAATTCAGGCAGCTAAATTCTCGACTCAAAGCCAGTCTATATATTTTATCATAAATTATATTAAATCGAAAAGAAATTAGTATTTAAGATGAAGTATGTAAAGGTGTTTATTTGTTACGTTACTATTGTGGTTTCGATAATTGTGTCAAGTGGTTTGTTGATACTTCTGAACGAAATGAAAACAACACGATTGATCTAATTCAACCTATACTAATATTATAAAGCTGAAGAGTTTGTTTGTTTGTTTGTTTGAACGCGCTAATCTCAGGAACTACTGGTCCGATTCGAAAGTTTTTTTTAGTGTTAGATAGCCCATTTATCGAGGAATGCTATAGGCTATATATCATCCCGATTATCCCACGGGAGCGAAGCCCTGGGACGCAGCTAGTTAGGAAATAAAATTGCTTGTGATAGATTTTTGAACGTTTTGTCTGGTGAGACTTATTTTTAAATTAATAAAATATATGCTACGAGTGTGGTGTATTTTTACATTAATTTTTGGTGTGTACATAAAAGTGTTTTAATTCATTCATTCATAAGTTAGTATTTTATTTTTGTACGTGGCAATTTTTTCTAGTATTTTAATCTGACATTTATGTTTTTTAATAAGATAAGAGTAAATATAGATTTTAGTAATTGGTATCTACCTACAAGTTTTCAGATAAAGGAGCTTTTATGCTAAAATCTCGAATTTTCTTTTATAAAATTATAAAACCAAATCATTTTTATTTTGGTATTTCATATCGCGGAATATAAATAACTAAATCACATCTAAATCGACTGTTTTGTAAATGTCACCAAAAAGGTTGAAAAGCGAAATGATTAGGTTAATGGTTGAAGTCAATTATCGTTGTGTAATTATTAAAATATCACTTCATTTAAAAAAAAAAAGTTCCCCGACACGTCTGTCTGTCCGTACGCGATAAACTCAAAAACTACTGCACGGATCTTTATGCGGTTTTCACTAGTTTTCAGCAATAGATAGAGCAAGGTAAGTAAGTCTAGTCATAGGTATTGTGAATATTTAAGAGTAAAAATAAATATTAAGTTGTTAGTCCGAAGAGCAGTAACTTTACATACGTTTCTTTCGTACACTATGCACAGTTAAATTCTGAAAAAATTGTATGTGATTCTTCATGAATTGATTAGTATATTAATTAAACACTTCACTAGTTCCACGTTCGTGTGGAATTAATATACTAATCAATCAAGATGCAGTTTCATCAAGAGGTAACAATACAAAATATAAATTATTCTTCATGAAGGTTTTATCGTACAATTTCAGAACTTAGAACGTAATAATTAAGAAAAACAAATATATTTTACAAGAATTTTAATATTGGTCTTGTGGTTATTCCAAGTATGTATAATTACCGAGAAAAACTTAACAAAAACACAATTTACATTCATTAACAAAGTTCTACACCAGTGCCCTGTAGATAATTAAATTAAAATAACTGATAAATATTGTACGCATTTACTTATTAAAATATGGTAAATTTGAATTGTGATTCAACCCAATATTACCAAAGATATCAATTTAATAATGGAAAAAACGAAAATTTATTTATGTTCACCCAAATTTTAATTAAATATAAACTAAGCCTTTTAAGTGTCTCCAAGATGACGGGTTTGGAAAAGAAACGATTCAACTTTGACTTTGACTTAGAACTAATCAATACAGCATGAAAGTGGAAGAGAGGAGCCTAAACTTCCACCAAATGTGTCATTATATCAAAGGGAAGGACTGTCATTCCTTAACACAGGTTACATGATAATCTAGTAAGGAAAACAGCGCTCTACCCACAGTACCATATTGATTAATGTGTCAAATATATTATTTTTTAATTATACGCGGCTAGTTTACTTGCATAAGTACTAATAATCACAAACATAATTTTATTCAATTAAAACAGCTTTGTAAAAATATACCTCTTCATTTTGGTTCATATTGTAAAAATATAAGATTTTAAATTTTGAAAGTCCGCAATCCTCGTTTTAGAAAAAATATTACGGTCAAAGGTCAAGAGTAGATATATCGCAAAGTCGACCATTTTTAGATTTCAATTGTTTTAAGATGGTAATTTAAAGTGCAGGAAAAGGTAAACACGCTAAAGTACATTAGTACATAACAGGTTACATTCATCTAATAAATGTGTGAGTAAATACCATATGAAATAACAGACCATAGAGGTAACTGGAATAGACTCGGCCTGTATTCCCATTTTCTTCTACTCCTCTTACAATTTCCTCTTATAAAGTAGGAACTAAATCCCATCGTAAAGTAAGTACTAAATTGTTTCTTTATCTTTATTTTTATATTCATTTTCTCTTAAATATAAGGTTACAATATATTTAATTAACAATAACTTGTTAATATTAAAACAAAAAGCTTTGTAAACCCTAGTTAAGGTTATATACTATGTGTAAGTCGTGGTCGCTTATAAATGGATGTGCATACGCCTGGTTTGATTGCACTGTACCCTAGTTGGAAGTTTATGTAACAGTCCTGCTGTGATCCTTAATAAATAAATAAGTAAATAAATAAATCATCAAACCCTTCTTATATCCTCCCCGAACTACCCTCATTTGCCTCCCCTCGACCTAATCCATAGATAGAAAGTGCTAACATCAAACACCAAAATATTTTGTATTAAATTTCTTTGAAAATAACACGGGATGTTAAGGTATCAATACAGGGACCTAGATAAAAAACAGTGGTCGCTGATAAATCATATTCTATAATATATATAATAATCTACACTAATACTATATAGAGCAAAACCTTGTTTGTTTGTTTTGTTGTAATGAATAGGCTCAAACTACTGGGCTTATTCTAAAAATTCTTTCACCATTCGAAAGCTACTTTATCCACGATTATAACATTATGCTGCGGGAGGGAAGCCGCGCGGATCGGCTAGTTGATAATATTTTTATATCATTAATTATACATATAATTTAGAAAGTTCGAATCCGGCCTTAGGATATTTTCCTTTTCCATCGTTATTAAATTAATAATAATTTATTTATTAAGTATGTTTTACTAATATACAAATAAGTTATAAATAGTATCGATCATGAGACATTGTGTCCCGGGCCCGCGACACTGTCCAAAACTGGTTCT
The DNA here is from genome assembly GCA_001586405.1 of Phoebis sennae. Classification (NCBI taxonomy): domain Eukaryota; kingdom Metazoa; phylum Arthropoda; class Insecta; order Lepidoptera; family Pieridae; genus Phoebis; species Phoebis sennae. The sequence continues at coordinate 356,645 of LQNK01001042.1, forward strand.
AATTCCTTAGCAACTAACAAGTTTTACGTTTTATTATACTTAATGTTAATTTAATTCGAAATACAATACAGTACATTAAACTCTTGGAGCACGTTCCTTAAAACACATGACAGAATTTCTTTCGTGACGCGATTCATAAAAACATATGTCTAAACTATTAATTTATTGATTAGTTTTTGTAAAAATTAATTATTTTTAGTGTTCGCACTTTTGCCAATTTCAATTTTTTAAAACGCACCTTATCAGCCTATAATGTAGTACAAATAATAATATAATACAAATAAATAAGTACCTACTCATATTAAGCATACTTATTTTCGAGAAAACATATAAAGTTATAGAGATAGGATAGGTTTCAACTTGAAAATCCTACGGGAACGGGGGAGAGGTTAGCTAGTTAGATTATACAGTTATATATATATTTCTGTTTGTATTGTATCTGTACTATAAGATAGATATATACTTTGGTCTGTCAGAAGAAATTAGGCAAGTCAAAGTTTCCTTAATAAATCCCAAATAAAAACCTTTGGGAAACACTGTCTTAGATAAACACTTGCCTTATCTAGTTTAGTACGAGATCTATGTAATTGCACAAGTGGCTGGCCTTCATCTGACATCGAAGGCGTCAACTCGCGCCTGGCCTTAACTTGAGGACGGTGCTTGCATATATCTCTGAACTATCAACTGACCCTGATAATCCAAATATCGATACATTTGTATAGAAAATGCTTTATTTATAATAGAAAATATTCTTGTTAATGTAAACTTTTTTGATTGATTTGTACATAATACACTTCACTAGTTCCACAGTTGTATATTTTCTAAACTATATCAATTATTTAATTACAAATTAAACCGGTTTCGAACACCACCTTCAGTAATTTAAAAAACAATTATACGTCACTTAAGGGGAACTAGTGAAGTGTTTTTATGTACAAATCAATCAAGATGCAGTTCCATCAAGAGGTAACGATAAAAAATATAAATTATCTAAACTTTTTTGGTTTACCACCGTCTCGGAATCGATTCGAGAAGATAGATATTATAGGCTAGAAGCGAAGCCGCGTGGAAAAGTTACTGATAGGTATTTTATGGTTGGTTGAGAATTGTGATCTTGTCTTACTCTTATCGTTGATAACGTGATTGCGTTAAAAAACAAATGCGTTTTTATTTATTTAAGACACGCGTCGGTACAATTGATAAAGATCACTACGATAAACCCACGATTAGCCATACTATAGTGAAGTAATTTATCTAAACTGACCGAGTTTCATTGCTATTATCGGGTGATTTTCATCTATTCTGCGGTTTATTATCAATCCTATTAATATTATAAATGCGAAAGTTTGTGAGGGTATACATACGTATATATGTTTGTTATTCGTTCAGACAAAAACTACAGAACCGATGATGCTGAAACTTGGTATACATACTTAAGAGTACAGAATAATATATAAGCTACTTTTACAGTGTTGCCACGGGATCAGAAGCTACGGGTGAAAATTGCGGGGCGCGGATTGTGTTATATAAAACAGTTTTATAGGATTTTACAACCGGTAAACATCCCATCTATTTGTATGCGATTTGACGTTTCGTACGGTGAGCTGGTGCCCGGAGGCCTGTATTACCATCCCATTCCTCTCCCGTCCTGTTCTACTCCTCTCCCAACTTCCTATCATTAATCCACTCCTTATCCCTTCCCCTTCCTCCAAGCCGGCAAGGCATCTGCGAAACTCCTATGTTGCAGATGTTCATGGGCTGCGGTCAGTCACTTAACATTAGATGAACCGCATGCCCCGCTTGCCTACTTTAACGTAAAAAAAAGATTAAAAAACTTGACTTTATCCGTTTGGTGTCTCGAATAACATATGAATACATTTGAAGTTAAGGAATATATTGATGAACTAATAAAGCACTGGTGCATCTTGGACTAAGTAAATCAATAAATAAATAAATATTTTGGGACATTAAACACTACGCCATCTATGGCATGGCATCTATGGAAACTGGATAATTGATACATACTTCTTTTTTGTAACTATATACATACTATCAATAGAAAAATACCCAGACAGTAGAAAATTACAATGATCGTCACATCATAATTTCCTACTCGTGGGGATCGAACCCACACTCTTCGGCGCCCTAGGCCATTGCCACATCCACTGCGCCAATCGGATTATCGTATGTTCGTCAATTAATGTTGTTATTTATTAATTTATTTATTCTTATGAATAAATCACTGCACACTACTTACAAATTAAGTAAATGATAATTGCGTCTCTTACGAAGGACATTTCATTCAGTTTTATTAATAATAATAAAATCCCTAACATTATCATTTTAAATTACTGATATTTTCCTGCTTTTTATACTAAATTTTTATAGCGATTTTATTATTTGTAACTCATGATTAAATATACTGCGATAAAATCAATACTATTTCTTGGAATCTTGTTAAATATAGAATCATAATTATTCATACACACCAGTCATTAAATATCATTTGCAGGATAACGTTGTATTTTAAAATATATGACATTTTGTTTTGTAATGTCCATGTTAGCATACCTAACCCAGATATTAGAGAATAAAAGGCAGATGGAGTGCGGCCGAAGACTCGTCGAGGTACGCCGAAAAGCAAAAAAAACGCAAATAGTTACAAAAATGTTTGACACAACACATCACGAGGGCTACGAAATTTTCAAATTCCACTCACACAGATGCACGTGTATGTACGTGTAGTTAGCGTCAATCGAGTCTTCGGAACACTCCATCTGCCTTTTATTCTCTAATCTGTGACCCAACCTCGTTGGTGCAGTGGTTAGCACGTAAGCGTCACAACTGGGTTCGATCCTCAGTGGAGACGTGAAAAATGTCGCAAAAGATGATCACCCTCTTATTCCTAAATGAAATTGAGAGGTGAAAACAATATCAGTTCCACACCTTGCTCCAATAAGGAGTTCGGAACTTCACTTAACCATACTTAATTCGTAAAATATGTAAGAAAATGCTTCAATTGATATGATATTGTTAAAGAAGGTACTTCAAGAAAATTTATCACTAAATAACTACAATTCTAGTGGGTTTCGTACTATTAAAAGTATTAAATTTATTCAATAATTTATTTATAAATTAAACTATTCTATTGTTAGTTTCTTTATTATTTCCTTATGGAATAATTACTTATGTCGTAGCATATTTCGAGATATTTTAATGAACTCAATAAAAATCCCGAATTAATTTATTTCTCTTGCAAATCAGTAAAAATTATTCTTTTTAATACCCATAACCAGATCATTCACATATGCGAATCCGGAGAGAAAGTATCGAAAATCGGAAAAAGATTCATACAAATTTCGATGGAAACGTGTTCGTTCTAATCCGTATCGGATTTTTGATTCAGATAATGTTTGTTATTCAAACTCTACGCTTATAATGCAGACTCGTATCATAATATACAAAAATATACAAATACAAAAAGTCGTTCAATACGAATAGGTAAAAACCCAGCCACTTAAAATATCACTTATCAGTTCCATTAACATTAATTTAGGAAAAATACAAACATAACATTAATGGTTTTAGATGCAGTTCATGAATCATTATTGTTTTTTTAAACAGTTAAAGGACTTATAAATTGTCAGTTTTACTAGCAATTTGTTTAATAAAAAACCTTCTGTGTGTATTTAACTAGCTGTGTCATTTGGCTTCGTTCGAAAGCGAACAAACATTGAAAAAAATCTACTTTTACTCGGCTACTAAAGAAAATGTAGCGGCAAAATTGTAATACCCCTTTATTGTAATCAGAAATCTACAATTTTGATGTCTTAGATATTCTTCGAAATTATGCTAAAAGCCTATCTCCACATAATGAGTCTTATTTTCGACATTTAAATAAAAATATATTACGACTTATCTATTCATAAAGCGATTTACACATTTCCACGATTAGTTATTAGAAATATTCAAAATGGATCTATTTGTAACCGCATCTATCTAACACTTTTATTGTTCTTGTCAACATACTAGTCATTTAAACAATACAATGTCATGAGAAATCCGAAGCGGATATGTTGTGTAACGAATTGAGGGGTAGAAAAGTGCCGTTCAATAGGAAAATGTATGTAATTTGTTAGCTGTAAGTGAAGTGTGGGGCCCCTTGTCAACTGTAAGTATGCAAAGAAGTATATTTATTTATAAGGATACCTTATGACATCTAGAATGATGTACACATACAGAAAAATAATCATTAACATTATGTTATGTTTGCCCAACGTATATATTTTGCGGAATAATAATAAGACTGCAAGCTTATTCAGAACTTCGATATTGCGTTCTATGTTCTTTGGTACCAACCGATTGGCGCAGTGGATACACCAATGGTCTATAGCGCCTAAGGGTGTGTTCGATCCCCATTCCCCACATAGAAAATTATGATGTGGTCAACATTGTAATTTACAGTCTGGATGCTAATTTATCTATAGTATGTATCTATTTACAAAAATGTACTCGTATGTTTAAATATGTCTACCAGTTATCTAGTATCCATAGTACAAGCTTTGCTTATTTTGGGACTAGATTGCGTAGTATTAAAATGTTCAGGAATATTTATTTATTTATTATTCATGAAACCGGAATAACACGAAAATAGTGACGAAACGGCCACGATAAAAAACTTTTGTATTAACGGTAACATTGTATATTTGTATGCTTTATCTATTAATAAATACTTTTTACTTACTATTTATTTTTTACACGCTGATAAAACACGCAATCATGAACTAATACTAAATCATTAAAATCCGAAAAATTTAAAAAATAACCAAAACCTTACTAAAGAATATAAAAAAAAACTTAGGAAGTGTTTCAGCTACGTAAGAAATCATAATCTTAAATGAGTTGATAAATCGTTTGTTTCAAACCATGAAGAAATACGTGATTACCTCTAAAATTATACAAAACCGTGTCAACGTTATAATCTTTCAAATTATTTAAATAAGAACTCACATCTTATGATATTGTTAGATTACATCCACAAGATAAACGTACACACGGAAGTTTTAGGATAAGTACTAATTTACTTTTGTGACCTCTCAGCTCTGGTGGAAAACAAACCTATTTACTAACTGAAGAATTCATGAGACAGCAGTCATGATATATATTATCATTAAAAATATTAAAATTATGTTTTTGCTACAAATCTAGATTTATATGTAAAAACTATGGATTATTTTGTACCTACTCATAACCCCCTTACACATTTCTACTGCTAAAGACAAAAAATGTTTATTGTATGTTATTGATTTTCTGTATTGTAATAATTGTGTTATGATCAAAACTTATTGTGAAACTTGCTCCCACGACACAGGGAATCCTAGTGTGGGAGCAAGTAAACCTATTTCTGTTTATTGTAATAAATTATTCTTATCCTTCTTAACTAACTCTATTATAAATAAATATTCAGGGACATTCAACACTACGCCATTTAGTCCCAAACAAAGCAAAGCAAACTATGGAATCTAGATAATGCACATTCGTAAACATACTTTTTTTGTAAATACATACATACTATAGATAAATTAACACCCAGACAGTAGAAAATTACAATGTTCATCACATAATAATTTTCTACTGGTGGGGATCGAATCCACACCCTCCGGCGCAATAGACTATTGATGTATTCACTGCGGCAATCGGGTCGTCAGTATTACGATCAGTAAAAAAAAATATTACTTCAAAATATGTATATCAACAGTCAACACGTTGTGGTATTCACGTGAACTTGAAATTATCTTCAAATAAACGCGTCTATTTTTTTACTTTACTTTAATTTGAACCGGAAGAGAACTAAATTCTGTTTCCGTAGTCTTTAACCCGCCTCTCTCTTTAATTTTTGATTGGTATATTTTTTAAATACGTAAAGTAAATAACAAGGTATGCGTGGGTTTCTTATGTTGGATAAAATTTGCAAAATGCTTAGGCACTGACTCAATATGCGTGAAATTACTTGAAAAACTAGGAACTAAACTTTATTTATAGTAACAATTTGTGAAATACGTGTTATAACGTTTTTATTTCATTAGTTAAAAATAGATACAATAAAATTTTTATAATAACTCAATAAACAGAACATTTTATTCTTACCGGTAATAGAAAATGTCCAAATTGAACGAAAACCAATAACATTAACTTAGAGATCAGCATTGAAATGCACAAAAAAATATGTACATATTAAAAGGGTATTTAATATTTGTCAAACCTTTGTAAACCACGAAATATTTATTAGGATTATAGACATATTAAATAATAAACCTTTATTACAAAAGTATGTCAAAATTTCTAATCGAAAAAAAATAACAATTTCTGAATTAAAAATAATACAGTAATTAATACGTTTAAAAAACACAGTTATATCTTCAAAATATAGTATTTACTGAAAACCATAATGAAGTGTTAAATAAATATTAGTTGAACAATTGTTAAAGCAGCTTGGAGGATTAATTTAACTAATATTTTGTTCAAATATCGGCAAGGCTGTAGGAAAATTTCGCGTCCACAAAACACCAGTACATTTTGTTAATAAAGTCGCGTAGCAGGTTAATTTATGAATTAGAATACTTACAGTTACGTATTGTACCGATGCGCGCGCGCAGAATCTTGCGCAACGGCAGTGCTGGCCGCTGCTCGGGTTTCAACTAACTTGTTCTTATTGTATAATGTATTTACTCGACTCGCCGCGAAATCCAGCCAATCTTAACTCTTGGGCAACAGCCTCCCTCCATCAAGGCTGTTACTGAACGAATATGTTTTTTTTCTATGCGTTTTAGTTGATATTTGAATGGGACTTTTGAATAATAAATTTCTTCCTGCAGCACATATAATAAACACGAAAATAAAATATAATAAGAATGTATCATAAGTATTTATTGGATCTTGATATTAGTTTCATTGCCTAATTTAATTCGAATATCCCTATTTATATTTTATTTTATATTTATCGTCACAGGAAAAAAAAATTGAATGCCTTTTTAGCAAAACATAAGTTTGCTAAAAAAACACACAATCATGCATGCAGAGCTTAAAAATAGCATGTCAGGAAACATATTTGTTATATCATTCTTATTGGCAGCTACCTTAAGGGCACGGATTCCGCTTTGGCGTGGCTACAAAATTTCATGACCGGCGCCGTAAATTACGTACACTGCAATAGTAGTAATAGTAACCAATGTACTCTGTGACGGTCGGTCTGTGTTCAGAACTGGTTCAATCATTTTCATATTGTTATTTTAAATCATGATTTTGATGGCAAATATTTTTTGGTAATGATTTTTTGTGCTTTTTAAATTAGACTTTCACAAGTGAAAATTAAGTAAAAAAAATATTTAAATAAAATAAACATGGTAGCACCTAGTTATATATCTATATTATGTATTTCGTTAGACAAACGTTTAAGATAAAATGTTTTCGGTTTCTACTATGGTTCAATTTGTCATGAGAGATCGCGCTGACGTCAATTTCCGTGAAAAACTATGCCGAGATTTTCTTCGCATTGAAACTGTCAATAAAACATGTTGTAACATCGTAGTGCAGTAAAGAGAGACTTCTAGAACTCTTTCTAAAACTATGGTAATCTTTGAATATTTTACTAATCTTTATTACTAGGTATCTTTATTGCCCGTAAAAAAACATGAAACACGTCATTTTTGCCGCAAAATGAATACGCACTCTTAACCGCAGCACTTTACTTCTAACCTACTGTCAAACTACTACTAGTACAATTATTTTCTAATTGATACTTATATAAAATTATTTTTACAATATTTTTATGATTAATAACAAAATAAGACTAACCCCGAAGGTCATCTTAAAAATGAAAAAAAAAAAGTTTTTTGTTCCATTCCTTACACAGATGTACGTGACATAATAATATTACATAAATTATAATATTATGCATCAATTTCGAACAGTTTTAAAAAATTAAGGATTAAAAACTTTTAATTGTGAAGAACAAGTCCCGTGACGGCTATTGACCAATTTAAATATAGAGGCAAGTAGGTAGGGTAGATCAGACACATTACCATACCGAGACATTTTTTTACGTCTCCACCGGGGATCTAACCCAGATCATCTCGGTTGTAACACCTAACGCACTAACCACTGAACCAACGAGGCGATCAAAAATATTTCGTAATTTTTCTTTGTATTCGAGCCACAATGGTCCATCAACATCGAAAAGTTTCCACATTTTAAACTATAAATAGATTAAAATGATACTGAAATATTTTTTTGTTTTATTTATTTATAGGCTACATCAACCAATCACACATATAATATTGCTTAGTTATACAATAAATACAAAAGTAGCAATATTGTTATGATCCTATTATAGAGGTAGAGTACACAACATTACAAAAAAAGGAACTAACTGTAGTATGTGAAGATGAACCTCACATAAAAATATTTTAAATTTCACGATGATCATACCTGTCATGTATAAAAAGGGGATTGAAAGATCAAGGTGATTTATTGTACTTATATAAAATTGCTTTCCCATTTTACAATTTGCCCCCCACGACGTAACTAGATGCAATATAAACTGTTCCAAGGATCGTACACGTGGAAAAATTTAAGTGTCTTTGAGAACCACTTTTGTAATTTACAGTACTCCTTTTTTAAAAGATTCATTTTATTTTCTTTATTTTTAAGGTGTATGCCATTAAATAACATTGTTCCATCGGCTTTTTCTTTGATTGTCTGTTCTTTGTCTTGTTCTTTGATTGTGAGATAATAAATTTAAAAAATATAATATTTAAAATTATGCGATATTCTAGGTTATAAGCTGTATAGGTGCTGATTATTATTAATTCAGCTGTTTTTGTATGATTTATGACCTAATTTTGAAATTATTCTCAATTTTAAGGACAATTTTGCGGACAATTCTTAAATACATTATGTACAGTTAAATTCTGAAAAAATATATAATTCTTCAACATATAACTATTGTCATGATAGATAAATTAAAAATAAATTCCCACTTAATACTAAAAAAGGTCCTGAAAGACAGAAAGGCAGACGGACTACGAAGTTTAATGACCCTATAAGGATTCCGCTTTTGTCCTCTGAAACAATAATAATATAATAACAATAATAAAAAAAACAGTCTCTTAAATATATAACTTTAATTTTAATTCCTTTAATGGTAATTTTTGACAATTTATAGTTACATACATTAAATACAATTAAACTAAACTTATCTATAGAAATACATATGTATTCATATAACAAAATATCGAAAGTGAACTTATATTACAATTGGCGCGTTGGAAACGAATTGACTTACAATTTTACATTATGTTTTTGTATACAAATGAGGTTTTAATCATGTTTAATCTTACAGATTAATAACCTTCCAAGATATTACTGACATAGTTTGACTTTGTTAAAATCAAAATTTTGTCCTTCCATACAAATTATATTCAAATAATGTCTCGAGACGAAAACTACACTATGCGACGCCCATAGAATGCGATACACACGCGTGGCTTTGAACGTAGTTACCGGTTATAAAATACAGAGCAGAGAAACGTCAGAACCAAAATAAAAAGTATATTTCATAATTTTCATTTAGTTATAAAACAAGGTTACTTATGATGGTAATTTAATCCTGCAAGGTCATTAATGTTTGACAAATGTATATTATTCATTTGTGTGTATTATAAATTATTCAACTGAAATTTATACCAATTAGATCAGATTGAATTGAAATTTTAAATTTGAACTAGGAGTTTTTAGTATAGCATAAATTATTTCATAAAGTTATTAATATTGAAAATTCCCAACTTAATGATTAAAGTCAATTTTACTCCCCCTTTTTATACAAATCTGCGATTAATAAAGGGAGCAAAAAGAACCTTTCGAGGTCTTAGAGAACTTACTTGTTTCACGAATCATTTAATAATATTTATAATTAACATGTTTTCATGTAATTTGGAAAATTCAATAGCATCTTAAATCATTTTGAACTCTTTACACGAAAAAACTAGAATATAATTTATTCATCAGTGATCAAACACACATTCACGTTAACCTCCATGCATTCAATACCATGAATTTTTCTTAACGATATTTTATTATAAATTCGTGTGCCAAATGCGCCAGGCACAACGAAAGCTGTTTGGCCTTCGTTCTGATTATTATAGGCCATTAGAATAATATACTTGCTGATAATCGCAAGATTTTAACAAAACATATTTTAAACAATGTTGTTCTGTTTGTGTATAAGTGATAATAACTGCAGATTCCGGTTATATGCATCATTTGTTTAATTGAATTATATTTGCTATCAAAAGCCCATAAACAAATGACATAATATCTGTTTATTTTCGTTTAGTTTAACTTTGTATGGACCTACTTCTAATATTTTTTGCATGCATAAAGGGCAAATATATCGTACATTTCAAAAATGTAATTCTGTTAATTCCTTTAGTAGGTCATGTCTCAAAACAATACAAGTACTTGAGGAATTTGAAAATTTCATTGTGTATACATATATTACATTTTCATACATTGAAATAATTAAATCGAATTAATATACCTACTGCAAATGTTGATTTACAAGTTTCGCGAGCGCTTAATTACACTGTATTTGAAATTTGTGGATAAAATAACGAAGTCTATAAAAATATGGATGAAAACATTTATCTATTGTCTATACTCTTCACTCACCCGCATTCCATAACTATCAAAATTCTACAACTATTTCTCTCTCACTTACCAGCATTTTAAAGTAAGAGCGAGAGGGAACGATCAGCTGTCTCATACAAAGGTGAACTTTACAAAATAAAAAAAACAAACGTAGTGTAAATGTGTATAATACTATAATAATCTTAATTGTATTAGCACTTTAGGAAATACACACTTTCTGAACGTAATAATATTTATATAAAATAAAAATTCTACATTAACTAGGTATATTTTATTCAATTAAGTCCGCGTCGTCCGATAAGTCCTGAAAAAGAAAAATAAACGTTTATTTATAATGTATTGTTATAAACTAATAGAGAGGCTCTGTAAGATTATGTCGAACGTAATAAAAATGAACTGTGATTCTAGTCAGTTAACAACAAATCACAGCTATTCTATTCTATTTGCAAAGTGAGGGTAGATGGATCGTGACGTGAATAAGACGTTCGAGCACCAACACGTTGCACGTGACGCGCCTACTGTTTTATAGGACTCTGATGACAGCTAACAACTAACAAGTGACATCTGCATAGAAAGATGACATACAGAACTTGTTAAAACATGAAATCACAAAATGTTGCCGACAGTATATTATAATATAAAACTAGCTTCCACGGCATCGCTTGCGTAGATTGGGCTTATTTAGACAAAACAATAATGCACGTAACGTTTTTTTTAATCTATCAGATTATAAAATGTCAATTCAAAAAAACTTGTAATAAAGTCCCCGTTCCCCCGGCGGCCTCCATTTTTGACCGACCCCAGAAGGAAATAAATTGGTTTTTTTAATAATGTATTGATGTTATGTAACCGCAAAAGTTTCAAGAACTATCATTTAAGAACCGCTGCAGTAATCTTGATAGATATTAAATTGTGTTAAATATTCTTTACGTTTTAAACGCAAAATACAAAAACATTAGAAAAGTAACCCAATAAATACACGACAGTAGGTCAAGTATTACTAGCTTTTACTGTGTAATTACTCAGCGAGTGTCACTTTGGGATTAATTTACAATATTAATTTGCTCCACATTTTGCAACACATTTAATAGGACTTGCGACCCGCCCCGATTTTATTCACATGTTAGTACATGTGTACTTCCTCGCGAATCATTCTATGTACACTGATGTTATAATGAGATAAACTTTGTTTGTTTGTAATAGATAAGCTCAAGAACTACTGGACCGATTTAAAAAAATCTTTCACCATTCCATAGCTACTAAACCACGAGTAACATAGGCTATATAACATTATGCTACGGGAGCGAAGCCGCGCGTAACACCTAGTAAAAAATAATATTGAAAGTTGATTGTTACTATTTGTCCTAATCCGAAATTCCAGTATCCATAAGTATATAATTCATATAAGGTATGTAAAAAAAATCAGTTTTCAATAATTATCGAATCAATTAGGCTCATTCTAAAAACCTTACTGCCAATCCAATGTGAGTAGTATAAGTATTAGAATTTATGCATTGAAGTGATACACATTAAATTGCACAGCACTCAATTAGATTAATATACACATATATACAGGGTGTCCCGTAATGAGTGAAGCATCGCTTGGGGGATGATAGCTGAGCTAATAATCTATCAAAAAAACCCAATATAGGTCATACAAAAATATCACTGTTTTTGAGATATTGAGGATTTTGTAGTTTTTTCAAAAATGTTGTTCTCGCCCAATGTTTCATATTACTGTTGCCGTAATTCTTATTTGTTTTTCATATTTTTTTTACTAAGTTTTCTTTATGAGTTGCTTTCTTGGATACATGCATTAGATCTTAATAGAAATATCGGACAACGGAAGAAAAAAAATATTTATTTCAAATTTAGTATAGAGTAAAATTTTGATGTCATTTTTGATAGTCTGTGGTTTAAAAAAAATGTACTACACTGAGACGGTCAGTGAACTTAAAAACTTCTGTATTTAAT
>LQNK01001042.1:369586-381878 GCA_001586405.1 Phoebis sennae
TTGTGTTGGTGTGCTATGGACGAACAAATGTTTTTAATGTGCAATGCAATGCAATTATGGTATTGGTAAGCAAAAAAAGTTCATGAATCCGAAGAGAGGCCTAAATGAATGAAATATAGTCGGGAGTTTACAGTTTGAAAAACGATTTGTGAAAGATATAATAAAAAAAAACTCGTAATTGTATTGTAGGTGCTGTGCTGACGCAGGATTTTTGGCCACGTCGCACATTCACATAGCGTCGCCCTCCAGTTGTCCCGTAACTCGCGCCACCGACCCACGCAAAGTAGTTAGTAATTAGTGAAGTGTATTTTTGTATAACATAAGAAAAATTAAATATATTTTATTTGGTTGAACTCTTATTTGATCTCCCTACACACCACTACACTAAAGTATATTTCAATAAACAAAATATCGCACTCATTTTGATCAGAATCTGGGACTTATGACCAGGTGATATTTTTACTACCTCTGAAGCTGGCTCATACCAGCTACAACACTTCAATACATTTTCGACGGAAAGACGTTCAACTTAAGGCTGAGTTTAGCTTACACTTCCATTTGCCCCGGCTTATAAAGTCTTCTCTTTTACAACTGCGACACCGTAAAACGTCAACCTTACGCCTAAGAACTTAAGAGTGAGATTCACTTACATGACCACTTCTCGCAGCTGATAAAGTCCTCTTTCCTGCAGTTGCGATAATTGCGCACTACTCCCTTGAAACATCAACCTTACGCCTAAGAACTTAAGGGTAAGATTCGCATACACGACCACTGGTCCAAGTTCGTACAGTCCTCTTGCAACTACGTCTCGGCGGCGAAATCCTAACATCGACTTTACGACCCAGTACGTAAGAATGAGTTTCGCTAACATGTCCACTTGCTGCGACATTTACGCCCTACTCCTTTGAAACATCAACCCTATGCCTAAGTACTTAAGGGTAAGAATCACACACACGACCACTGGTCCAAGTTCGTACAGTCCTCTCTTGCAACTACGTCTCGACGGCGAAATCCTAACATCGGCTTTACGCCTCTGCGCTTAAGAATCAGTTTCTCTTTGTCGAAAGAATCAGTTTGTTGTAAGAATCAGTTTTTTTATACGTCTAATTGTCCTGGCTTATTAAGACCTTTTTCCTGCATTTGGAATATTTTCGCGCTACCCCCTTGTAACATCAACCTAACTTGTATAACTTAAGAAAAATTAAATAAAAAAAAATCTAAGAGTGAGTTTCTATATCCTTATGCCTAACTATTGAAGTCTAAGAGTGAGTTTCGCTTAAACGTTCACTTGTCTCGTCTTATGAAGCCCTCTTTCCAGCAGTTGCTACATTCACGCATCGACCTTATGTCTAAGTACTGAAGGGTGAGATTCGCTTACACGTCCACTGGTCCAGGTTTGTACAGCCCCCTCTCCTGCAGCTGCGACATCTCGGCGGCGAGGTCCCGCTCGATGTTACTGTGCTTGCAGTTCTCGGCCAGGTTTCCCAGCTCGGAGTGGTGCGAGAAGCCGATTTGCTCCTGGAACCTCTCCAGTTCTAATGATTCCTGTAGGAAATATAAAAATGAAGTAAAAAATTGAGAAAAATTTTATTTAGTTATATTAATTAGTTAATGAAGACACAGATAGGTTACTTATCGTTTATTTGGTTGCTTCGAGCATTTTATCTAAATTAGCAAGCATATAACATTTTATTTATTTATCTATTATATATGATGTAAAGTGACTGACCGCATGAACATCTACAACACCAGTGTCGAAGGTGCCTAACCGGCTCGAAGGGAAGGAGGGAGGATAAAAAGAGAGGAGAATTCGAAAATTTCGAGAAGATGGGAGAGGACCTGTGTTTGCGTATACTCCCTCCGCAAATGAACTGCATGTTGGCTGTTCTCTGCTTCGGCTGCACACTACACTATTTTGGGAGGGTATCATCGCATTCCCTCCGTAATTCCTCTTGTGTACCATACCGTATATGGTGAGTGAGAACAGATTCTCCCACTATTTTGGGAGGGTATTGGCATATTTACTCCGCAACCAGTCTCGTGTAGTCAGTTCTCGGCTAGTCTGTGTGGAGATTGGCCGCACACTCACCATGTACTCGGGGAATAGGTTCTCGTAGTTGATGGGGTCGGCCAGCGATTGGCCGGACTTCTTGTTGGTCGCGCTGACCGCCTCGCGCCACAGCACCACCACTTCGTTCACTTTTGAGGGAATGTATGATCTGTAACAACATTGTGGTTAGTGATTTAGACATAGTTAGTTGTACCCCGGTTTTGCCCACGTGTATACCTAGTGTTTATCGAAGCAGTTTTGAAAATTTTGGGGGTATAAGAAAGCGGTGTGGAAGCTGATGGCTAGATATAAAATATAACCTTTGATAATTTAGAAGAATTAAAAATCCGAATCCGAAATGTTATTGTCATTATGCCATCAAGTCCCAAACTAAGTAAAGCTTGTATAATCCCTTCAAAATGCTAATGGTGGATATTTTGGTGATGTAAAAGTTTTAAACAATCCATTCAGTATGTGAGTCAATTTCTTAACAGTACGTCTCACACACAAAATGTTTTCGTAAAGAGAAAAAAATCTTAAGAAAAATATTTTTTTTTATTTTATTGCTGACCATAAATTTTTTGATTTGCATAATGTCAATTTCAGCTTAATTTAACAAATTTGCTGGTAACATTAGCAATTTACTACTAGACAATTAAAATTTTTATTTTTAATTAATATATTATACATACTATACATAAATTACGACCCAGAGAATTGATAATAACAAGAGGCCAAAAATTATATTAAATTACAACTTTGACTAAGAAATTCTCGTGTCACCTGGCAAAGAAAGCGGCCTCCGGCAGCTTGTTCCTCTTGATGAGCAGCTGCAGGCACTCGTCCAGCTCGTTGAGCGTGAAGTGCGCGACGAACGCGATGTTGTCGTCTCCCTCCTCGGCCGACATGCGCGCCACGTCCTCGAGCAGCGCTTTGTCACCTGAACCAAGGCTACCATTAGATGCACCGAATGGTTATTTATTTATTTAGTGTATTTGACATTTTTTTTTCACTGTTTAATTTTATTAAATTAACTTAAATCAATTTTAAACAATTTAATTTAAAAATTATATTATTGATAAATTTAAAAATTTAAAAACCTAATTAATGTACGATGCACCAGTTTATTAAATAGTACAAGATATTTTTTGCAAAATCAACGGGTTTGATTCTTGGATCGGTTAATAAATAGTAGTAGCAACGATGTAGTTTTTATTTTCTTTAAAATCTGACTCGAGACTTCAGCATTTTTTTATATTTCTCTTAGTTTAGGATTTGGCTCTGAAACCCTACTTCAAAACTTCATCCAATATATAAAGCATAGTTAGCTTTAAACTTTAGTGCGAAATAAAGCAAATAATCATTCATTCATTAAGATTATGATTTTTTTTTAAACTCGTTGTATTGACTGACATAATTCATATTTATTTTCCTAACTTTAGTCTCTTCAGAATACAGTCGGTACACTAATAGTTAACTAATACTAACTAATAAATAAAACTAACTAGGTACTGTATGTTTGTCCATCCAAAACCCAATATAAATAAATTCATACACGATAACGCGCTCCACTATTCTTCTCTATCGTTGACAGTATATGTAATCAAGCGTTCGCTTGTGTGAAGTTTTATAGGTACACTCATTACTCATGTGTGCACACGCACACTAAAACAGACTAATCAGGACAAAGTATTGCGATCATAGTAATTTTTTTTATGCTGATTAGGTGAACGTTTGGTCACAGTTACGCATGATGGTAAGCGTTAACGTGGCCTATGATGGAGCCCGTTCACCTAAGAGATGCCTATTCACGCACTATAATTATTAATAATAAATATTTCCAAATTCAAAAATTGGTGGGGCGCGTCATCGTGGATGGCACTATCTATATGTATGTCCATCGAAAGCGCATTACCTGTGCTAACCGCGAAGAGCAACAGCGCGCTGTAGTCCTTCGCGTTCTGGTAGCAGGCCTTCGTGAGTTCCGTGTCCGCCGCCGCCGCCGCAGCAGCTCCCAGGCGGGACCACCTACAAATAAAATCATTTAATGTCAAAGTCAAAATGTTTATCCTTACTATTTGCCCATGATTTTTTCTTAATCGACTTTCAAAAAAAGGAGGATCTCGATTCGAAAATATTTTTGTATTTTTTAACGGGTTTAATTGACCGATCGAAGCGAGGTCTATTAAATGTTTGTTGTTTCGCTCTTTAATGCATGTACATTAAAGAGTGAAAAGGAGTGAGAATGTTGTCATTAACACAGTTAAAAGAAGAAAACAAAAGTAGCTTTTTTACTTAATAGTGATGTCTGATAATATTTATCCTCCCAATTTCGTTATGTCTACCTTGGTTTTTTTTTCATACTATTCAATTTAAATTTTTAATAGGTCTTATTAAAAATAAAATTTTGTCTTCTAAATCTTGACAAAAAAGACAACCTAGAGTTGGAAAATGAGCGAAATCAGTAGGAAGGAAACTAAAAAGTGGGTGTGAGGTGGACAAATACGCGAGATTAATACAAAATAATAGTATCAAAATCTTTCAGTCTTGACTTATATTATACACGAAATTGACAATTCAGTCATTAAAAAAAAAACAATTTTTCCACATTCGATTCATAGAAAACTAGCCGAATTCCGGGGCTGCACCCGTGTCCAATCCGTAGTATTTTCGGGATAAAAGTATCCTATGTCCTTCCAAAAAAATCTCTGTACAAAATTTACTTCCAAATCGGTCCAGTATTTTCGGGGCCTATTCAATTTAAAGATATTTCAATTTTTCACTTTATACATGTAATTTGTATAGACAACGCGAGGTCTAGCTCGGAGCTAGCCCCTAGTACACCAAGGTCCCGACAGGTCTAGCTTAGAGCGAGTTACAAGTACACCAAGCTCTCGTCAGGTCTAGCCCGAAGCGAGCCAATAGTACAACAAAGTCACTGTTACGTCACCTCGCCGCCGACGTGCCCGAGGGCGCCCCCTCCGCGACGGCCGCCTCCTCGGCCAGCTGCTTGGCGCGCTGCAGCTCGCCCAGCGACAGCGCCAGCTCGAACTTGTGCTCCGGCTCCGTGGACACGGCCAGCGCCTGCTGCTTGAAGCCCTGCGTTCCGACAAGTATAACAATTAGTTATTTTTTTATGAACAATTGACGCTATGGGAACCATAGTGGCTTTCTTTTTTTTACAATATTCAATCTTATCTAGTTAAAATTGAACATCTCGACAGAACAAGGATAGTCTTAAACGGTATTATTACAAAACGTGGTCTAACTCTTAGGGAAGAACTCGACATAAACCATGGTCTAAGTTTAAATGTCAATTAAAAATGTCAGTTTCCATATAAATCTGAATGAACGATCGTAATAAAAGTTAAACCTGCCGCAACTCTAGTCTAAACTATGGTACTAAATACTGATTGACAAACGTCAAAATATGACATTGAAGTTAGTGTCATGTATAATACAATTTCAGCGACAACATGTCAAATCACGAAGGCCAGCTTAATTTTTTTATAATATTATAATTTTATTTTAATTAAACGCTTTTCTCCTTATATTAATGTTGAAAATGATAAAATGGGATATGATCTATATTTTTAAAGGTACAAAAAAAAGAATGTTATTTCTTAATTAATCATCTAAATTGGTTATATTGTTAAAACGGAACGGTTTGACAAATAATTATTTAGTCCAGGTTTAAACCTGACTTACTTAGACCCTGTTTTGTAATAAGACCGAAAGTGTTTATGCTATGTACTATCTAATGTATATGTACTGTACATTCCATCCATCCATCCATTCAGCCCGTTGGCGTCCACTGTTGGTACATAGGCCTCCTCAAAGAGTGCCAAAGTAAGCAGTCCTTAGCCACTGACATCCACCTACTTCCAGCGGCCTTGGCTAGGGCATCCGTCTATTTTGTGGGAGGCCGTCCAACGCTACGCTTTCCTGTTCTATACATTAGCCCTAGTAAATTTATAAAATAATGGTACTATATTTACCTGCCTCTCCAAAAAGTGTGCAACCCTAGTGTGTTGATACTGTGGGATGGTGGGTAGGATCGTGTCAGCGGTCTCGAAATCGCGCCTTATCACTGCCAGCTGGTACCAAGTTTATAAATTTACCTGCTTATCCAAGAAATTTGCGACCCTGGCGCGTTGATCCTGGGAGATGGTGGGGAGGATCTTGTCATCCGTTTAAAATCACACCTCATCACCACCAGCTGATACCTTAGCAATAGTAAATTTATAAAACAACGGTACTATATTCACCTGCTTCTCCAAAAAGTGTGCAACCCTCGTGCGATGATCCTGTGGGATGGTGGGCAGGATCCGGTCGGCTGTCTCGAAGTCGCGCCTCATCACCGCCGTCTGGTAGACCAGCACCGGCAGCAGTAAGGAGTACGAGACTATGTTCAGCTCTTTGTCGTTCAAGTATAACCTGCGAATTTTGGAAATGCAACAATGTTTTAAATAAATTACTGCGCTGCTATGACATACATTACAGTCTCAATTATCCGAATGTCAATGAACCTTATTAATAAATATTATTTGATTTTGCCTCCGAAAAGCCGCTTAATTAATTTCGTAAGATTTGTTTTTATGCGTTAGTTGTTAACAATATGTTGTATTGCAGCTATAGTTGCAGCTACACTATTTTGTTTTATTTCTATTTGTTATTAAAAATATTCATATGCTGGTATGTTTATATGGTTGTCATTCACCTGTTTATAAATATGTATCAATACAATTTTCGATTACCCGAAAAAATCTCTCCTAATTAAGATAAGGAATGTCTTCCAATTAGTTCGGAGAATCGACGCTCTACTATCGCTCTTTAAATAATAAATAAATAAAAAGTCTTTATTTGGTTCTCATTTACAGTGATACACTTTATATGGTTCTGCCTTCCTAGCTAGGTAAACCTGTGTTAAGGACGGCAGTGCCTTCCCATTTTGGATAATCTAGAGTTAAACTAATTTAAATTTGCTAAGTGTTTGGTTTTCATTTTCACTTTAGATATTATTTTCGAGTTTAGATCTCTCAAGAGTATTAACTTTTGAATAATTATATTATTACAGACTAGCTGTTCTGCGCGGCTTCGCACCCCAAGCATATGTTCATCAGGGATAATGTGAGATTTTATTGGTAAATTTTTCAAATCGGTCCAGTAGTATGGGAGCCTATTCTATTCAAAACAACAAAAAACAAATCTTTCTTTTTTTTTCATAGCTCCGTAGCATGTACAAAATTTCATCGAAACCGGTCCGGACATAGCCTATTTCACGGATTCCCAAACTTTTTGAATCGGTGACGCACTTGTGAGTGTAGATATATTAGGTGAGTTCTGATGCTCGGGCTCTTAGGCAGATATACGGGACGAATAAATGGGGGGAGGAAAAGCAAGTCCTCGCGACGGCCCTATACTTCCTGCGACGCACAGTTTGGGAACCCCTGGGCTATTCAATTCAAACAAAAAATCATTCGCCGCGGTACACGGTAGCGGCCGCCGGCGCCCCCACACCCTCTGCGCTCAAATTATTCAATAAACTGTTTGCCGCAGATGGGACGGTGGATGTGTTTGCCATGAGTGTGTCGAAATTTAAGAATTGTTGCACAATGTATCTTAGTTTCAACAATAATAGTAATATTTAATTGATGTGAAATTAATGTAATTGTTAATTATAATTGTATTTTAATAATATTATCTATGTAAATGCATGCTTTTAATATAATTTTCATTCCTGTATGTATTGGTGTAACTACTGTAAGTGCAGTGAATAATGGATAAATAAATAAATAAATTCCTCTTCATAATATTAGTACAGATTAGTGTAGATATATTCACCTATTTTCCTTAGACACGTATCCTAGTATATACATGGTGTGGTCCAGGTGGGAGATGGTGACGATCTCCCCGCCCACGTAGTAGTTTATCCTGTTGAGAGAGTTCGTGTAGATGAAGCAGTCGCCAACCCACAGACCGGTTTTGACCACTTCGTTCACTTCGCCGACCACCTGGGGAGTAAGAGATTACTTTACAGTCTTTTTATAGATACATTTTTAATACATAAATATTAAGTTATAGCACGATAAGATTGAAAATAAGTTTAATATTTTAAAGGTGATATTAATGTAAACTCTTTCACGGATTATTATCACTACATAATCATAATATTTAAAATTGTAAATTCGTATTACTTGTATAAAATTGTATACTTATTTAAGTCACAATATTTTAAGATAATATTTCTATAATATCCTCTACTACTCATGTTTCTTGCAAAACGAATTTATTTCATTTCATTTTAATTTCATCTGACATGCATTGTATTTTTATATTTTGTAAATGCTTCTCTTAGGAATTGATATAATTGTAAAAAATATATAAATACTATTTCTGTAATATCATCTGTTCTACTCATTGGCGAATGAATTCATCTCATTTCATCTTACGAACTCTGCAGTGTATTTTTTATAAAAGCTACTTCGTATACTCTTCGGAATTAATACACTTACAGACAAACAAATTCACAGTGGTGATTTATTTGTAACTGATATTCATAACGATTTAACCTTCCAAGGTTGACAACCGCTGCGTTGTAGCTCAGTACAAATACGATTCTTCTGTCACCGGGTTACAAGTATAAGAATAAAGACATATGATACTTACATCGAAGGCGTCTTCAATCCCATCCTGAGTAATATTTGTGTTAGTCTCCCTCGCTCGGTTGACGACCGCTGCGTTGTAGCTCAATACAAATACGATTCTTTTGTCACCGGGTGACAAATATATGAACAGTAAAAGACATATGACTTACATCGAAGGCATCCTCAACCCCATCCTCAGTGATATTTGTGTTGGTCTCCCTCGCAAGGTTGACGACCGCTGCGTTGTAGCTCAATACAAATACGATTCTTTTGTCACCGGGTGACAAATATATGAATAGTAAAAGACATATGACTTACATCGAAGGCATCCTCAACCCCATCCTCAGTGATATTTGTGTTGGTCTCCCTCGCAAGGTTGACGACCGCTGCCTTGTAGCTCAATACAATTACGATTCTTTTGTCACCGGGTGACAAATATATAAATAGTAAAAGACATATGACTTACATCGAAGGCATCCTCAACCCCATCCTCAGTGATATTTGTGTTGGTCTCCCTCGCAAGGTTGACGACCGCTGCGTTGTAGCTCAGTATGAAGTACGACTCGTCTGTCGCGAGGCAGACAAGGTTGCCGTTCTCTGACCAGTACACGTGTCGCGGCTGTATCTCTATCCTGGTGACAATTGATATTATTTTTGACATTAGGCAACCATAAATAGTGATTTCAAATTCAAATAACCAAAGATTTCATCACTTTGATAATGTAATTCGCTTCATGCTTTTAAGTCAGCTGTTTTATAAATATATACCTGGTAAACTTTAGAAAAATACCAATAAACCTTTATTATAACATTATTATTCTTGCACAAGAAAGATTTTTTAAAGTTTTTTTTTTGGTTTATTTTTTTTTAAAGTTATATTTTTTATATTGCTCATAATAATAAAATTAGGGCACAACCACAAAATCAGATAAAAGTAAGTTCTTGTGGATGTTCATGGGCGGTTTTGAAACACAGATGACTCGGCACGCTTATGTTATTATAGAACTAATAGTACATTTATCTAATTAGCTTTTCACATAAGAATTAGAATAAAAACAATTGCTAGAGCATTATATCAGATTTGCTGGTGCAAATAATAACTTATACAACAAATCGCAATATATAATGACTATTTAAACTCGAATTGTAATATGCTTAATTGTATTTCGATGTAATAAGAAATACTAAAACCATTCGAGTTTATTTACAGACTAAGTTTCATATTAGAAAGCTCATGGATGTAAGTGTGCTACTTACCAAATATTAAAATTGTGACATATGCATAAAATTTTACTAGTAGTAATTGATGCCTTAATTTATGCATTGTTAAAGTGTCGGAAGATTCAAATAGGTTCAGTAATATCTGTTTTCTATTTTGTTGTCTGATTATTATGATACATAATAAAAAGATATATAACACATAATAAATAATCATACATTTTTTACAATCGTTTCATTCAACAATCTCAATGTAGTTTTCTCGCATAGCAATAGCAATATCACATAAATAACAGAAATTTACTGGCACATAAAAATAGTGAAACGACGTTATTGTCCATTTTATCGTAATAACATATTAATGTTCACCTTCGTGTATACTATCGATTTGTAGTTTTTGCTTGTTCAGTAACAAATAGGAATTCATACATTTTAGTATATAATGACGAAGAAAATATTCAAAGATTCAATTTGTAATAAGCAATTACAAAAAATGTGTAGTATAAAAGATCAATCGTCAAATGTTTATTCCATCTATATAGGCTTCGTTAGAGGCACTTTTGAATTGTCATACATTTTTTTTATTAACCGCCTCTACCGAGAAGATCTGAAGGCCAACTCCCGTTTGCTAAATCATATACATGAACCCGAATAGGAGTTTCAAAATGGTTTAGCCCTTGCTAAATCCGTTCGGAAGTTTTTCAACCATTAGTTTAACATTAATGATTTTAACGGGCAACACATTCGCATAGCAATAATAGAGAGTAATTTTGCCATAGCTATTCTTAAACTAGTTTTAATATTATTTATTCTAGTTATATATTATTTATTCCAACTAGTTTTAATATTTTTTTCGATAGGTAATTGTATTTATATGTGAACATTACTAGCGTCCCGCCACGGCTTCGCACAGGCATTTATTATGCATGATATATACATATAAATCCTCCTTTTTAATCAATATGTTAATTTTAAAAAATCGCATAAAAATCCGTTGAGAAGTTTTGCAAATTTAAGTATCCGTGGGGACACAGAGCTGGAAGGGACTTAGTTTTATACTACGTAGTGGTATGACAAAGAAATCTTCACTAGATTCATCATTTTCAACTCATGTTAACAAAGTCTGAATGATGAAAAATTTTTCATGAAAAAGGATTCAGTTGTTTTAGAGCGGTTCAGTAGAAATATTTTAATTCTTTATCATATTTATAGTATGATGATTATTAGCGCATATGCAATTCGC
Source organism: Phoebis sennae (assembly GCA_001586405.1). Lineage (NCBI taxonomy): Eukaryota > Metazoa > Arthropoda > Insecta > Lepidoptera > Pieridae > Phoebis > Phoebis sennae. The sequence continues at coordinate 380,745 of LQNK01001042.1, forward strand.
AAAGCAATCATAAACATATTGCTAATAATTATTTATTAACATAAAACGTAAATTATAAGAACATAAGAATTTGCGTTGCATAAATAACATTAAATAAAAACAACTCTTAAAATTACAACATTGCACTACTCATGTTAATTGCTAAAATATATATTTTAAATCTAAACAGTCCTTCCGATATTAATTATCTTTTGTTCATAATAATTTTGTCAAACATCATTTAAACAATAACGATCAAAGAAATAGACCGATGTAAATGTATATCAATAACATTGATATTGATAATGGGTGCAGATAACAAACAACGCTTAATCATTAAAACATTGCAATAGCTAGACACAGTTCACATATAGCACCTTAATTCTAAATCATAAACAATCTTTCTATAATGAGGATAGTTAATTTAATTGGGTGTTTTAGGGTTCCATACCAAAAGGTAAAAACGGGACCCTATTATTAAACCTTTGCTGTCTGTTTATCATCACTTATTGTAAGCCATAGTCACTTATAATAGATATGCATACCACCAGCTTTTATTGTACTGTACCTTAGAAGTAAGCTATGTAACAGTCTTTCTGTGATCCTTAATAAATAAATAAATAAAATCTCATAAACCATTATAGCTAGAAAGGTGAAATTTTCACAAATTATGTATTTCTGTTGCCAGTACGTCCAAAAATGCTAAAATGAAAAACCACATATTTAGGGAGGACTTTTACGGAACCCTTCCTTCGCACTTATTATAATTTCTATAATATACCACAGGCCATATACAAAAAAGAAAATGTAATAATCAATTTAGTACCTTCTAATAAGTTCCAATCGCTCCCAGTCGTAGAAAGAGAACGCCATGCCGCTAATCGATTTCACGCCCAACATGTAACCGCCGAAGATTCCTGAAATACAATTCCATTGTTTACACAAGTGTTTGTATGTTTTTACTTAAATTAGTGTAATTATACATTCTATGAGTTTTAAATGTCAAGTAAACTTTAGTATAATAGTACAAATAGTTGCTTTATTAAGTATATGTAAGAAATTTGTATTTACATAAGTTTGTGTGGAGCATGATATGGAAAAGTGAAGATCCTCGACCAGTCTGAACCACAGGACTGGCCGGCCGTTAGGCCCCGA
>LQNK01001042.1:384971-403235 GCA_001586405.1 Phoebis sennae
GCCGTGGTAGTAGTCCACACAATTCACGCCCTTCTCGTGACCTTCCAGTGTGAAGTTCGATATTGATGCACCCAGCTGCCATACCTAGGAATAAGTACTTATATTTTAAACTAGCCGATTCGCGCTTCGTACCCGTAGCATATAGTTAAATAGCATATGTATTTTAAGGGATGATATAGGATTGCAAAGCTAAAAGAATTTTTCAAATTAATTGACTCTTAAATTTGCTTAATTTCTTAATTAAACAATTTCCTTCACAAAGTGAATGAAAAATGAATGAGACACTATAAAAGTGTTTAAATAAACAAACAGCAAATAAAATTCAAATATTGTAAATAAATAAATTAAAAACATTACAAGATACGGGCTATGCCTAGTTTGGGTACCAAATCTATTCTTGTTTTAATTATCATTGTTATTTTTATATAAAAATATATAACCTACCTTAACTGTAGTATCAAGACTGGCACTAGCAAACGTGTTGTTGTCCTTGGGGTTGATCACAATCTGCATCACATAATGCGTGTGCCCTTCAAACACTTGCTGACACGCCCAGTTGCGATCCCAGTTCCACAGTTTGATGAGCAAGTCATCTGGATGATATAAGCCGTTAATATGTTGACCACAAGTCCAAACATATGGTGTTTTTTTTATATAAACAAGATTTATCCAAAAAATTTTATTAACTTATTAACTAGTTCATAATTACTACTAGGTATTCTGCGAGGCTTTGCTCCCGTAGCATAATGTTACATAGCCTATGTTACTCATGGATAATGAAGCTTTCGAATGATAAAGGAATATTTAAAATTGGTCCAGTAGTTTTTTAGCCTATTCATTACAAACAAACCAACAAAGTTTTCCTATTTATAATATTAGAGTAGAAAAGTGTTAATCAACAATTTTAAAGTAACAAAGAAGAAATCAATAATTTTAGCTGTTTGTTGAATATAGATAGCTAAAATATGTTGTAAATTGAAGAGAGAAGCAATTCACAACTTCATACATTTTTCATATGTCGTAATATACTATTAATATACTATTATGATACAAATAACACAAGCTATACAATAATAAAATATGTGGATACGTTTGCAAGTATATCAATGTTATAGCTACAATAAAACATAATAATTGATACTATTAAACCTATAAAAGTTTTCCTTAAGTACAGTACTTACCACTACTGGTAAGAATATAAGGCTGTGTGGGGTGAATGACAATGCATCTGACGTAATCAGAGTGCGCCTCGAAAGCGTGCACCCTCTCCAACGTGTTGTAGTTGAAAACGCGTATCTGCATGTCGTCGGAGCCTGTGATCACCCAGTTCTTCCTGGGGACGAACTTCGCCGCTCGCACTGGCAGATCGCATACCTGTATGACAAGGATACATTTTAAATTAGAAAGAAAAGACAGATAGTATATTTGTTGTTTTACAAATAACAAATATTAATTATTGAACTAAAAAACAATTAAAATCAAAATAAGGTGAAAATCAAAATAGAAACTTAAATAATGAGGTAAAACAAGTGTACGGCAGTGCATTTCTGGAAAAGGGTTGACCACTCAGGATTTGCTGCGGTGGTGACCATCGCAAAATGGACAAATACGGATTAAAATTTTAAGTATATATTTTATAAAATAAGAAATGAGATAAAAAAAAATAATATATAGCATACGCAAGAACAATCATACACTCATAAGTCCATAGGACAATCTATATAGCAGCTGTTATTGATTGTAAGATGAGAAATTATGAACATAAATGTAAGTTAAATATGTACTCACACAGTTATACAAATTCAACAGTATGTTGGCAAATGCAAACATATTGGTGGTAAATCTATACATATAATAAAACAGTAACCGAACCATTTCTGTACATTGAATATTTTTCAAAAAGAGTAATTGATATGCAACATGTATGTTCTATAGATACCAGAATCATGGTTAGAATTTTTTTTTTCTGTTTGTCTGTTTATCTGTTTGTATGTGCGTCAATCACGTAATAACCGCTGGGTAGTTTTTGATAAAATTTCACATGCTGATAGATCAATATTAGGTGCAAATTATAGGCTACATTTTATTTAAAAAAAAAATTTTTAGGGGTGGCTCTCCATACATGTAAACGGAGGGTAAAAAAATAAATTCGCGAATACATCATTAAATTTGATGTCATTAGATAGGTCTATAAAAATGAAATAAGGGCTTGTAAACGCGTTTTTTGCTAAATTAAATATTTTTCAGGATATATGCTTCTAAAGTCGTGAAAATGTTATACCACGTGACAATGTGAGATTTTGGTTGTCTTGCGGTCATGTCTTTTTATGCTCTTTACGTATAGATACAGTAAAAACCTTCACAAAATAGGTATATAACTCTTCGCCCGCGGCTTCGCTCGCGTGTGCTACAATTTTCTGTATTTGGAAGAGGCACGCGCACTGTGAGATTTTGGTGAATTTCCATTTTAAATTTCTATTATATTCCATATTCAATTTCCATAGAAAATTATAAAAAGCACTATAGAAATGCATATAATTATCAACGGTCCTGCGACCGTCATTTTTCTAAACTTTTGTCGTGCGCCTCTAAAAAATACAGAAATTAGTGGGCTGGGCTGCGTGCGAAGCCGCGGGCGGAAAGCTAGTAAAAAATAAAATATGTATGTGATGTTTCAAAAGAGCTTTAAAAAAGCCAATTTGGATAAATAAACAATTTGAATTTATATTTTGTGTCTTCAAGACTAAGGTGATTGTGATTTGAGACACATTTTTTTATGGAAGACAAAATGCTTTTTGGTATAGGATAGAAATGTCATGGTAACTAGTTGTTTTGATTATTTAAACATAAAAAAGAGAATTAATGTATTATAATGACATGGGAAAAAAATAGAAATAGGTGAAACATAAAAATTATAAGCATTGCAAGTCTTGTGAAGCATGAATAGACACAAATAAATACTTTGTTGTTAGTAGTAGCACAGTAGATTCACAATGCACTAACAAAAATTACTTTTACTCAATGTATTGTACAATATTTATAAAAAGTAAATATTAACCAAAAATGTTGTTATAAGCTAGCTAATAAAAATAATTTCCCAATACATGATGACAAAATGAGAACATCTTACAGGAAGTTGTGTTATCATCATATGTATTTTGTTATAAAGACTATTAAAATACTCAATTTCTATTGAATGATTTCTATAAAGGGAAAATATGTTTGTAGGCAGATGACACACATATCAAATCAAAAAGCATATACACTATATAAAACATGAGTTATTCTAATAGGATGCAATTAAGCAAGGAACATTCACCAAACAATATATCAAACATGAAAAAAACAATTACCATTTGGCTGGACCAATGATCCCAAACTATTTCAGGTCATTACGCACTTATGTGGGTAGTTAAGTGTGTTGGAGCCCTAATCTTACACATTGTATATTTTGAAATTGAGATGTTAGCTTGAAAAACCTTCAACTTTCCACAGAACATAATTTGAAGACTTCTTGACGTCTTCTCAATAAATGCTTTCTCATTGCATGTAATGCATTTGTAAACAAATGTAACAGCCATTGACATTACATTGTAAAAAACATTAACTCAAGTATTTGGTATGCACAATTGCAATTGCCAAACAGTCAACAACACAAATAAAATAATTTAACAATAATAAGTAATGGATGTAACATAAATTTTTATAATTGTATATGGATCATCATTGTTTTAGGTTATAATTTTTTTAGAATATTATGAAATTATTAAAAGTGAAGATAAATATGATATACTTCCGAACTATGTAGTATAACTATTAATTTATGTGTACAATTTTTAATATAAAAAATTAAAGTCATAGAAACAAACAATACAATGGGTGTTATAGATATTCAAAAGCTCTTAAACCTATACCCATTCATTCATATTTAAGTGTTTTATTTTTCTACTTCTTGTGTATGTGATCATGTATTATCCGTCTCTACTGTGCTTTGCACCTTTCTTCTTAAATAATTGTCTAATCTTTTTTAAGCAAGTTTTATATGATTTTGGTGTTTTATTAAACACTAGCTTTCCGCCCGCGGCTTCGCTCGCGTGGACCCGGTAATTATTCGAATTTTTCTCACCTTTTATACCTTCCCTAGACCTCCACAAAAAATTCAAGACCAAGATAAGATAAATCCGTTCAGGGGTTTTCGAGTTTTAGCGGGACTAACAAACAGCAATTCATTTTTATATATATAGATTTTCTATTGAGTTAGCTGCAAATGCAAATTATTTCTATAATGATGACCTTATTCCATCCAGACCTCAGTTTGTATGAATTTAACCTAGATTTATCTTCTCTCAATAATAACAATGATCCTGAAAGTAGCAGACAACGGACAAAATAAAACTTAGGCTAGGGATATCTTGAGGGAAAAAAATGTTTCTAGAATTTAAACTATAGGGAATTTTTTTGTTTTTAATTCTCAACATGTGTCATTTAAGTAAATATTTTTATTGGTAATGAGTAATTTTTTATAATTAAAAAAAATATTTGGCTATAATTAATAATAACCAGTCCCGAATTAATTTATTGCTCGACCGTGATGAAATTAACCCTATTTATTTATTTTAAAACTCTTAAAATGTGTTTTCTATTATATTTTTAATTTTTACTTTAGGACGAATGGCAGCTGATAACTACCTTAAAAATTACTTTTTTATAATAAATAAAAAAAGACACATAAAGATTTTTCAAAAATCTACATGTGTAAAAATTTGTCATGTCAAAAATCTACATCTCAAAAAAAATTAAAAATTTGAGGTATTTGATTTTTTTTTATTTTTTTGTAACAATTTATTAGTCAGCTAACTTTCATTTAATATAGCGAAAAAAAGAAATTAGTTTTTTTTATAGATAGGATTTATAATAAAAAATAAAAAATCAAAAAATTGACACAAGTAGATTTCTGAAAAATCTTAATGTGTCTTTTTAATTTGAATTAAAAAAAAAATTAACATTTAAATTTATAGCCAAAATAAAAAAAAATCAAAATCCTCAAATCTTTAATGTTTTTTAATGTACTAGAAACATTTTTTTCCCTCAAGATATCCCTAGCCTAAGTCTTATTTTGTCTGTTGTCTGCTACTTTCAGGATCATATAATAACATGAAGTGTAAACATTCATTATAAGAATAATTTTATTAAATAATTCATGTTGGAATTTCATAAAACAAGAAATAGCTTTGTCTATATATTATCTAGATGTTATGATCATCCATTGTGCTATGAAATTCATATTTTTTTTACATTGCACCTAAAAATTGAAAATTACAATTGCCGACATAGCTGTCTTATGTCTGTCTGTCTTATTTCGTCATTGACTGTACATAATAAAGAATGACACATTCATACGAATTTTCAAACAAAACAGCCATGAGATTAGGTTCAATATATTTACCTCGAATCTCTTGATTTGCGTATGAGTCTCATAGTTCCATATGTTGACGTCGCCGCTGTACAGCGAGCACAGAAGCCAGGGTTCCGTCGGATGCTGGTCCACACACTTGACGCGATCAGACCTCGCAGTCAGCTTCCTCTTGATATCCAAGCGCAACGGCTTCAGAAACATAATAATACAATTAATTAAAACACCTTACTACACAACAATTACACAGAAATCATTCGTTACAATCACTGGAAGCCGACATGCAAGTGATGACATACTCCAACAAATGATTATCTACGTGGCTGAAATTTCGTCAACACTTTGGAAATTACATTCGCGATTTTTTACTAACTTTAACTTTAATATAAACACTTCCTTACCATTTTTAATAGTTAAAACATGAAAATTTGTCATGCAGTATCCGAGAAACGGTGGATGTTTGACAGGGTGGGTGGACGTGTCACTTTATTTTTTTTCTGATGCCAAACAAATCGGATACATGGATAGAAATATAATGCAGCGGGTGTTGCCAGAAATGCCAGTCACTAAAAATTAATAATATTATACTTTACTTTCTATCGAAAATGAAGATAAATTTGATCTTTTTAATAATATATATTATAAACTATAGGTTCATTAAAACGAGTGTCATAGGTTTCTTTCGAACAATTTTTCATTCCATAATTGTTTCATGGTTCATTCTTATAGTTAATTTTAAAAAAAAAAACAAGATTTTCCATTAGTCCTAATTTATCTTTCATTTGATTGTAATGAATTTCATTTAATAAACAACTTTCATAATTCATTTCATTCAATGTCATATTTCGCCACTTTAACTTTTGTGAACATTATTGTATACTAGTTAGTTACTACTTTTGTAATTTGTTGTAACATTTGAAAAAAAACCTAAATGCATTTCTTTATCTTTAATATCCGGCTGAAGTGTTCATAAAGCACTTCTATTGATTTATTATAGCCTTATTTAATTATTATTCTAACAAAAGGATAATGCATTTTCATAAATAAAACAACTCTTAAAAATCTACATAAGTTTATTATTCCATGTATATTGAGAGTAAACATCAAATAGAAGAATATTACAATTCATTGGAATGTTACCCCTACAAGAAAAAATATCAAAAATCCTAATAAATGAAAACGTCGAAAAATTTCTTTATTTACACATACATACAACATCCACATGAAATATAATTTTACAATGGAGGAATATTATACAACAATAAGTTCATGTTAACAACTTTTAGTAATCAAATAAAGAAGAACTTCTTTTATAAAAGTTACTATGACAGCAATAATTGTTACCTAGATCTAAGTAAATCTACTTTATAATAAAAATATGATTTAAAATCAATGTATGGTCTATCCATGTACATTGTATACTTAGCAAATTTGAAGTCAGTTCATTTGGAACATTTTATAAGAATTAATATTTTTCGTAAACTTTTAATAAAATAGCCATCAATAAAAGATGTTAAATGTCGAATTGCACTATCTAAGAACATATACCTATATGATAATATTACAAATATCAAGGACAGACCACAATAAGATCAATAAATGACAAAAATTTACAACAATGCAATATTTATAAAGCGAAGGACTCATGCCATCCTAATTCATCGTATTTTAATTTAAATTATATGAGAATTTATTAAAACTTATATTTACATAACTCTCATGCTTATAATCTTTGATCGCTACTGTATTAAATCACTTTTCGGACACGACTATATTAGATTTATTAATAAGTAGAATGAACTATGATTATTATATATTAGTTACAATAACAAATTCTACTTGAAATTGTTACATAGATATTATTATACTATTATTATAACCGGACTCTCAACATCATTTTTCATTAAATCAACTTACTTTATAAACCATTTTATCGGCCTTTTCCATAGATGCAAGCTTTTAAAATTGCGCCCTTGAAACTAAAAACCTTATGAAAAAGGGGGTGTATGGACTAATTCTACATTTTTACCCCTTTTTGACATCTGCTCCATTCCCGTACCCTCTTCAAGACGTATGATGTAGAATTGCAAATACATATTAAATATAAACTCGGTAACGTGTAAGTATTATTCTATTACCACTAAATATTAAAAATGATGAATTTGTGACAGACCAAATTTATCATCAGGATTTTATAACATTATCTCATTCAGATATTTAGACTTATTATAAAGGTATATTACCTATGGAATACATAAAAGTATTTGATTGTAGAATGAGCTTATAATCCGGTGTATGTATATTTATATTGTAATACAAAAACACATTAAATTGTAAAGCGCATTGAATATAATAATGGAGATTTATTTCATTAAACATTTAACATATTTACTGCAATTTGGCACAAAACATAAGTCATATGTTACCCTTTAGCGACAGGAAGAAAAGTAAATTTCAATTACATTATCTTAGAAATAAATGTTGAAAATATTTGTCTAATTTATATTTACCACGTTTTGCCTCGTAAATTAAATTGTTCTAATGCATGCATTTTATTTTGTATGCTAGATATTCTAAATTATACTATTGCGATACAAATATAAAGATTTTTGTAATAGCATATAAATTTATTATGCCTATAATCTTATATTTAAGAAATGACGTAATTATACATTGGCTATGTTTAGAACATTGGTTGTTCTCACGCAAATATCTTTAGAAATAAAATACTTTTTATTGAAAACGCGATTTATTTATAACCATTTGAATGATTTATTATTAATTTTAAGGGTTTACTCTATATTACAATAAATTATTTACATATTTACATTTTATTATAAATCAAAAACAAACTCTAAAATAGAGTGTATAAAAGTCCAATATGACAACAATTTCAAGTGTTACCAGCAGTCAGTATTCCTAAACATACATACATTAACATTACAATAATCAACAAAAGCCTTAACTATCTAAAAAAGTCCCTTTATATATCGTTACCCAAATATAAACATATGCTAAGCTTAGTTCATCAAACAAATTATGAGGAGTTTTTGAGATGACTGTAACAATTTTCTACAATCTTTGAAGCGGCAAATTCCACCAGTACACGAGCTGAGGGATTGCAAGCTGTAGTATTTACAAAAGTACAGAATAAACTTCATTTGAATTATAGTACTCAAATGACTGAATTTCATACAATACATAAATATACATGTCCCAAAATGTCTAGGTCCTTTTTTTTAAGGTCCTCTTTATATAAAGTCATAATTAACAAACTGTCCATTATTTTAAAGAGAAACACTACATAATTATGGTCAGATTAAATCTTGCTACCTTATTTTACTATCCCGTACAATGGAAAAGTTTAAACTTGCTAACCATCACAACAACCAGATGAATTTGAAAAATTCTGAATAAATTACATTGTTTTATAAGGAAGGCTGTAGATTATCTATCACTACTAAATTTACAAATGTCCTACTTACAAATATTATGAATGAAAAAGTTTGTCTGTCTCTTCTTGATGTCCAAACCACTGAAGCAATTTGCGTAAAATTATTATAAATATTGTTTCAAACCCGAGAACATACAGATACAAGATAGTTTTTACTCCAGAAATCCGTGGGTGAAACAGTGGGGCACAGCAACTTTACACATATATTTTTTCGTACTACTTCTTACTTTTTACTTAAGATAGCTCCCGAACAGGATCATCGAGGAAGATCACTTATTAATTAAAATAGAATAGAATTGTCTCTAATGCGTAGGTGACACAGTGGGGCACAGGTAGTATATACCCCTGTTTCAAGGTACACTTTACTCAAGGGAGCTCCTGGACAGGATCTTTGAGGAAGATCATTTATCTATTTATTTAATACCGAATAGAATTGCCTCTAATGCGTAGGTGACACAGTGGGGCACAGCTAGTATACACTCCCATCTCAAGGTACACTTTACTTAAGGTAGCTTCCAAACAGAATCGTCGAAGAAGATCATTTATTTGTTTATGTAAATACCAAAAAAAATTGTCTCTAGTAAGTGGGTGACACAACGGGGCACAGATACTATACACTTTTATTTCAAGGTACACTTTACTTAAGGTAGCTGCTGAACAGGATCGTCGAGTACGCAGTGTCCCTCTCCTGCTCCAGGAGGAAGATCATTTTTTAATTACAGAATAGAATTGTCTCTAATGCGTAGGTGACACAGTGGGGCACAGCTAGTATACACTCCTATCTCAAGGTACGCTTTACTCAAGGTAGCTCCTGGACAGGATCTTTGAGGAAGATCATTTACCTATTTATTTAATACCGGATAGAATTGCCTCTAATGCGTAGGTGACACAGTGGGGCACAGCTAGTATACACTCCCATCTCAAGGTACACTTTACTTCAGGTAGCTTCCGAACAGAATCGTCGAAGAAGATCATTTATTTATTTATTTAAATACCAAATAAAATTGTCTCTACTAAGTGGGTGACACAGCAGGGCACAGTAAACACTCCTATTTCAAGGTACACTTTACTTAAGGTAGCTCCTGAACAGGATCGTCGAGTGCGCAGTGTCCCTCTCCTGCTCCAGGAGGAAGATCATGTCTCTGAGGTTGATCCTCTTCAGGCGGGTACGGAGGGCCAGCTGACTGCGACCGGGCTGGGGAAATATTAAAGGGTCAATTCAATGCCAAAATGTAATATAGATAAATTTTCTATGGTGGTAGAAAACATACTTTATTTATAAACCCACAAACTTTATGTGAAATTTTTTCTAGCAGAAATTAAAACAATGTTCTTCACAATAATAAAAATTACTTCACATTAATAAAAATAAATTGACAAATACGATAAAAAATAACTTTCTAATTTGGTGCCGTTATTCTGAAATTTTTTAAAGATTTATGTATGTTTTTATAACAAAGTATATATTAAAACAAAATCGAATGAATGAAGTTTGATATTTTCTTTGTTCGCTTGTTTGAATTGAATAGGCTGCAAAACCGATATGAGAATTCATTATACCATTAGAATCCTACATTATCCTTGACGAACATATGTTATATAAAATTATATTACGAGAACGAGAGCCACGCGGTACAGCTAGTATACGATAAAGAGTATTCCATTCATTCATTCATAAGCCCGCAGAAAAGGCTAGTCATCATCAACTCACAAATCCGGAGGTGGTGCTGGAGACGCTGTTCTCCGAGGTGCCCTGGCCGTCGATCCTGGCCTTCTTCCTGGGCCCGATGGCCTGCAGGGCTGTCAGGTTAGCCTCACGCTGACGCAGCTCCTCCAGCTCGGCGCGCTGCATCTCCTTGGCCTGGTGACAAATCTTGGATATTAATACTGGGATCTCGGAATAAACTGGTGTAAAGATATTGATTTTATTTGAAGACAAACGCATTTATTCATTATTAAAGTAAAATAGTGTATATTACTTTAATAGTAATTTGGTGGAATTGAAAGTAAAAAAAAATTGTCTTCAAATAATAATAATGTGCAATTCCATCAAGAAATAACAAAACAATGTATAAAGTTAATAAATACAGCAAGTTATAAAAACATGTTACGAAGTGTAAGAACGCCTAGAATAGATTTCTTATATTGTTTGAGAAGCCACTTAAAATCTTTGCATCCCACAAGAACGAGGGTATTAATTTAGTGTATTCCTTATTGCTTATATTTACTAATCCATTAAATTGTATATCCTAGCAGAATGTTTATTTATAAGCATATCATTCTTCATACAATACAAACATTTGTCACTTCTACATTTATATATGCATGTGTCTTTCGTTTTAGTGTAAGTCACTTCTACTTTTTTATGTGTCTCCGTTCTAGTGTGCGTCACTAACCTTGGCCTTCAGCTTGGCCTGCTCCGGGTCCTCGTTCTTGGACCTGGACTTGGCGGCGCGCAGCAAGATCTCGCGCTCCGAGTCCTCGCGCCGCTTGCGGTCCACGCGGTCCAGCTCCTCGAGGAACTTGAGCTGACCCTTCACATCCTGCGTCACTTCGTAGCGGGAGTCCGTCTGGAAATTGTCATGAGTTAGGAATGTTCAGGTACTGAAATGGTTAAATAAGATGTATTGGAATACGATTTCGATGATTCCAAAAACAAAAATAACAGATAAAGCTTATTTTTACCGGCACAAATAAGTAATATTTTATATTTTTGGGCTAAAATAAAGTAAACATACTTGAGACACCCCAAGTATGTCGGTCTTCCATCCCACCAGGATATGAAAGTATAGGAATAGTGTACCTATACTTGCATATTATGTACTCTTACGCAACTGGCTTGACTTTGTTTACCATGGTCAAAAATTATCGGAGAGACCATATTAGTGTGTCCTTTACTTAGACAATCGCAGGCAATCACAGCTTGTCTGATGATGATGCCACCTTCGGCTCCTCCAGCGCATACTTGCTATCTTTCTCGTATATTTATCTTGGTACAAAATGTTCAGGGTTATACTCCACTCTAGTGACGTCACATACCTTGATGAGCAGGTCGCTCCTGTGCTGAGCAATCACCGCCAACTTCTCCACGGTGGTCTTCAACCTCTCGTGAACCGCGTGGCTGATGATACCGGCCACCTTCGCCTCCTCCAGCCCATACATGCTACCCTTCTCATATATTTATTTTGGTACAAAACGCTCTGGGTTATACTCCACTCTAGTGACGTCACATACCTTGATGAGCAGGTCGCTCCTGTGCTGAGCTATCACCGCCAACTTCTCCACGGTGGTCTTCAGCCGCTCGTGCACCGCGTGGCTGATGATGCCGGCCACCTCCGCGTTCGGCTCCTCCAGCCCGTGCTTGCCGGCCAGCGCCTTCACCCGGCTCTGCATCAGACCCATTGGCACTAGGTACTCGTCTTTGCATGACCTGTGGATGTAAGGAAACCATACTTAAAATAAATTAATCAGTAATATTGGTATTATATTTCCAAAATTTCTAAAAAAAAAATTATTTATTTATTTTGAGCATGTAGTATCCCATTGCTAGGCAAAGGCCTCCTTTCCCCTCTTCCAATTTTTCCTGGTGGAAACTATTAATTATTCTTATATGTATAATAGATTTTACCCCCATCCCAATCCTCTCCTTTCCGCCTATTTTTTTGCTTACTTCAGTTTATAATGACGACTAATATTCAAACACCAGTGGTTATTACCTAATTTGCGTGCCAATCATTTCCGTAGACCCAAGAATCCTCTGCGTCTCCTCAGCCAAGTTCACGCCACCCATGGCGGCCACGTCATTGATGTCGTCATCACCCGTCATCTTGTCGTCTCCGAAGGGCTGAGTGAACTGCAGAGTGGACTTCTTCTCCTTATCCTTCAGCACCGACTTCCCAGCGGTCAAAACGGTGGACAATGCCGCCGATGGGCCTCCAGGCCTCGTGAAGTTAGCCTTGCTGTTCACTGTCATTGTTTTTCCAACCTTCGTGACGTTTATTTTCGTGTGGAGGGGAATGTTCTGCAACACGGCGATAGAACTCCCCGGTTTCGCTGCTGGCTTCGACTGAAAGAACAATACCAATAAGAACATAGAAGTATGTATCCTTCTCGCTCAGCCAACTGAGAAGTGAGTACTCTGTACAAGAAAGTTTTCAACAACGAATCTCCACGACATTTAATAGGAACAGTAACTACTTAATTTTGTTACAGGAAGCGAGCAATAATAACCTTTCAAAAGAATTGATTCAAATGACAGCTGTAAGAAAAACAATGTTGCCAGGAACCAAAAATTATAATGTGTAGACAAAACATGCACACTTAAAAAGCAGTTTCGAATATTGGGAATTATGAAAAAACTGCAAATCAACATAACACAGCGTTCGATAAAACATGGACAGATTTTTTTTCAGTAAAATTGACCCTGTTTACAAATACATTTTCATAAATACATGTTTCATCAGAGTCTGGGAAACTTTATGAATGCAAAATGTGATGTCTGAGATCATGTCTTGGTTTTGATATCGGAATTTCAAATACTTTCATACACATGAAATATATTAAAGAGTTGATAAATATTATATGTTACTAGAAGTATTAAAATAGATTTACGACATTTTCGATTAAATGTTTTTAAAATTATATTGCTAAATTCTTAATGAAGGGCTTAATCGCAGTGCGGTAAAATGTATATAATATTATATTTTTTGTGATAGTGAGTACAGGCTAAAAGCCAAATTAATCAATAATACCTCGATAATAAAAGCATCCGTGACATGCATTTGTGTGCTTTATCAAAAAAAGCAAGACAATAAACATAAAAGAAGAATCTCAGTTGTGGCAGTCACAAATATAAGGAGGATTGCTTTGAAGTGCGCCCCTTCCACAACTAACACTAAAAAGTACATAATAATTTCATTGCGTATTCATTAGAAAAAATAAATATTGTGTTGTCAGATTGTCAGGTAGAAAACCATAGTCTTGGGTGAATTGCTTCTTGTCAAACGTGCCACAGAGGGATCAAATCTAAAAATTGCTAATTAATTATTTGCATAACGCATAAATTTTCATCCTCTCTATTTTGTCTCCATCCGTTAATTTATGATTGTTTCCACCGTACTTTGTGATCAATGAAAAAATAGTTTTTTTCTATCATTCAACAGACATGTCGTCTGTTGAATGATGTGTGGCCAACGCTTTGTAGTTACAATTTCAGAACAGTCGCGAATGCGTTAAGTTATACCAATTGAAATAAATACAAAACTCCTTAGTCAAAGCAACTGATACAAAACTATGACAACGAAGGACTTATACTATTACTTTCATACCGACAAAATACTAATTACCGGACAAAATCTATCTACTACTAAAAGATTGAAGAAGCTAAACTAAAAACATTTAGCAATAAAAGATCAATGGACTGGACGATATTTCATACACTGATGTTACCCTCGTACGCTTCGATACTTTATAACGATTAGACTTTACGTCCAAACCGATACTTAGAAATTTATTGGACGCTTTCGAACGAATTAATCCTCTCATAAAAGCTTCTATAGGTGAAGCTATAAGTTTTTATAAACTCTTTGAAAAACGTTTCTCAATATCCTGGTAACCCGTGATATATTAATATAAATATTTTGTAAATAATTGAATTAAAATCAATTGATTTTTATTATTTACATATTTATATTTTTTGGATTAATGAATAATATCACTAATCGCCGTTTTATAATATTTAAGTCAAAGCCTGTTGATGGTCTTTTTTTCCGAGCAGCTAGGTTTTTCTAAACATATTGTAAATGAAAATGTGACAATACCTCGTTTTTGTTATACACCTTACTTAAATGTTAAAAGACACCGTTTTGGCGACTCCATTGGTGTTAGTCTTTATATTGACTTTGTACCATAAAAAGGCATGATTTCGTGTGTCAAATTTCTGACACCCATTCGTCAACACGTGTTGCGTGCTAAATTTTAAGACCGTCAAGTTTATCCTACTGTTTTTCCATGTCACTAAAACCCGTATTCTAATACGTATCTAGAGCATTCCTAGACTTCACTCAACCTCTTTCAACGAAAATTTACATTCTGATTCGGTAAAAAACTACTAACTCACGTTCACTCATGTTAAGGAAATTTCGGAGAAGAAAATTTAACAGTTTCATCCTTTATTTCGATCTATTTATTAAAATATAATATTTTTATCTTCAATCATGAATTTTCGATTGAAATTTGTCATACGTCATACTTGACGTAACCTGAGTGGAAGTAAAATTAAGGTAACTTCTTAGAATACGGGTTTAGACTTTTATTTACCGTTTCAAAAACCATGTTTAGCTAGTCCGATTGCTATTTCGACCGTTTTAATTAGCTTGCCGATATTTTTATTTGTTTGTTTGTTTTCGTAACGCACGAGGGTACAAACCAACCTGCGTCACCGACTGGGGCGCGCTCGGTTTCGGCGACGGGGGCCCGGGCACCGCGAGCACCGGCGACGGCTGCAGCGTCGTGAGGGTGGGACCCTCCTCGTCCTCAGGCTGCCAGAACGGCGCAGTGTTATGTGTGCTCTGATTTATGCATTTCAACAATTATTTCTGATTATGATCGAGCTATACGCTATCCGCTAACATACCCCGGGGTATAGTTTCGGACCAAAGATGCTACTAACTGATATCCAATATTGAGGAGTTTGGAAACGTTAAAATATAACACAATATTATTTGCCTCTTGTAAACGTGATATTTTTAAAGAGTAAATATGGAAGCATTCTTGTTTTTGAATATGTCCAGCGACATGTTTTATACATTCAAACGTCAAACTGAGCTGTATAATACATCAATTTGTGGAATTTATTTTCAATACTCAAAGAATATAACTTTAAAAATATAAAAAATGGAATAAAAAATGAAGTGTCTCAAATTTCATGTGTTAGTTGCAAAGCCTTAGTATGCGAATCCGACACTGACTTGCCTGTTTTAATAAACGATTCCAATTGGACGTTTCCGAAAATTGTATATTTAGTAAAGACCGCGAAAATATAGGATAATGAGTGCATGTTTGTGCAACACAAACCAACTTTTCTAGAAACTATAAAATACTGTACGCAGTTTAAAATCAGAACTTTCAGTTAACAGAATTCTAATTTTATCAATCGAAACCTGACCCCTTATTCCTAGTAGCAGTACGCGAATATTCCAATAATTATATTCTCATTTTCAATTTGCCTTCTCCCTGGTAATATCAACTTCAGAGATCGAATTTCACAGAACTAGCATTTCATATATTAAACTGCACTATTCTCATATTTATACTGCCATTGATAATATTTTCTGTTATTCGTTATCTTGAACGCAATTCGCATCTCATCTATTTTACAAAAATCAATCAGAATATTTGAAGAACGCATGAAGATATAATATCGATTTTGCACGCATATGCACCATGTTATTAAATTAAAAAGTAACGATATCACAATCATATTGTGAAATCACTTTTAACTCTGAAAATTACCATTATGCAGATCATATACATCCAAGGTTTACAATGGCCGCATTTTTTGGATACAAAGCACCCGGTACATGAAATTTTAAAGAAAAATGACAGTGAGAAGAAATATTTATTACATGTATAACCTTCAGCATCAGCTAGCCACTATATTTTAGTGAAAAGCCCTTTTATAACTAACTATTCACATCAATCTTAGGAGCATATTTTAGGGCAAATACTTGATGGATGTTAAACTTCGAGATATATGTAAACATTATTCTGTCACTTTCTCTCTTCATTAGACTGATAGTGACAGCACGACAGTTGAGAGACTCTCAAAGTTGTGTACACTTTCAGTATTTGGAAATTAATGTCTAAAATTATTAAGTTAAAACACGACGTAATATACATTATTATTTTTTATTGAGTAGATCAATTCGTGCAAGAGCCTCTTATATTTTGCCTTATTAAGGAGAAATCGACTATAAAATCCGTAATTTCACAATAATATTTATCTAATAAGACTAAAATACCCATACTTAAGTAGCATTAGAATAACTTTAAAGCTACATAATTTGATCATAGAGATTCAATTAAAAGCCCTTAAGAGAGATCTCTTCAATATTTATAGTTTTATTTAATGTTATACATAAACATATTTTATATAGCATTCTAACAAGAATCAAGAAAATCTTCAATAATACCTTACAAACACGAACATGTAAATGATTCCCTGTACAATTTATCGGTCTATAAACTACAATATATGATAGTAGTATAAAAACAAGCAAACTCCTACTTTAATGGCGTTCACAACTGTACTGCAAGCTTGACAAGCTAGCATGACCAAATCATTTGCGCATTGAATCAAACAAGCTCTAATACTCATTTGATGATAACTGAGAAATCCTCATCAATCTCTTTTAATAAGATTGACAGATATATCACAAAAGAGCTCTATAATGTTGAGAATCACTTTAGTATTTGGATAACAAGTATTTTTGCACTCAGTGTAGTAAGTATAATATGACTGTATTAACAATTTTCTCCCATCCAATCTCTTTTTGTCACATCAATCAAGACTGATATTTGCTTCTATTATTATATTTTTAGACGTTTTGAAAAAACACATAAAAGCTACACGACTCTTTCAGCGTTACCTTCTGAACAGTTTTAAAAAAATATTTTAAACCAATAATGTTTGTCTTGAATTGAAACAAAAGATTTCCTTTGTCTGGCCCAATCACCTGGCCAAGCCCTTCAAGTAATCCCATCAAGCTTGCAGTACCGTCCGGATCCACCATTAGCCTACAAAAAGCAATAGCATATAACCATTCTCAAACTTACCATCTGCATATTGGTGGTAGCCACCGGCTGCGGCTGCGCTGGGGCGGCCGGAGGGGGGATGGACGAGAACGCGATGTGGGGGGAGGGAGGGTTGATCCCCTCTATCACCAGCTCTTTTGTGCACATCGACTGGCGCAGGAGGGGAAGACTTTTCTGCAAAGGAATACGTATTTTAGGAAGATTGTTGTGTCTAACCAATTTCTTAAAAAAAACGCCGCGAAGTGATAAACTCCTCGGTTTTATGAAAAATATAATTTGGATGCAGCTCATATTCCGTCTTATATGGTAACGCATTGATTAAATCGAAATTAATAATAATATTTTTTTTTATAATAATAATAATAAATAGTTCAATGTAATCTGAATTGGTGGTTTAATAAAAGTCAAGTCATTTATTATTCCACAACCAATTATTTTAGAATGACCACGAATAAAATATAAGAAGAAATAGAGTAATAATTGTTATATTTTGTTTTGCCAAAGTAAAAATGAGTTATCTACATAAATATTATAAATCGGAGAAGATTTGTTGAAAAGTTCAAGGCTTATAAGTAGGGATTGC
>LQNK01001042.1:403277-417840 GCA_001586405.1 Phoebis sennae
CGGTTGGACAGGCTATAAAACACTACTAGGCGTTCAATTGACGTGTCACGGCGTCTTGTAATATGCCTGAAGTAGGTGAGTTTGCGAGACTGTACAATGTAATTCTAATATCCTTTCTCCAGCACCATATTTCAATAGCATCTATTCATTTCTTTTTACTCTGTCGATGATCAGACAGACAGACAGATTGTTTCCATCGAGCTAGGCTGCTGAACTAAAATTGTCGATGCATTTCAAGTAACTGCCACAATCAAATGGACAGGCCCAATTTGTTACATGCCAGACAAACTTTGGGTCAAAATCACCACATTGTGTCACGGCAAACCAGACATCATTATCATCTAAAGCTTT
This sequence comes from Phoebis sennae, assembly GCA_001586405.1. Classification (NCBI taxonomy): domain Eukaryota; kingdom Metazoa; phylum Arthropoda; class Insecta; order Lepidoptera; family Pieridae; genus Phoebis; species Phoebis sennae. The sequence goes on from LQNK01001042.1 coordinate 403,629, forward strand.
ACAAGCGCGGGTGGGCGTTAGCCTGGTCAACTAACATTCTCCAGTTCGAGTTATTATTGGCTTTTTGCCTCCATTCTCTTACACGATCACCTTATTCTCCATTTGTACGTCGTCCATCCATTAAGTTTTGGTGTACCTCGGTTTCCATGACCGTTTGGTTTACCGTCTAGTAGACGCAGGGGTACTCTAACCCCATTCATTCTCAATATATATCCTGCCCAGCGAAGCTCACCCATTCTAATGGTTTTTACGACACTCGACTCGCTGTACAACTCATATAATTCGTGGTGGTATCGTATTCGCAATCTTCTATTCTCCAGCACAGGTCGAAAACTGCGGACGATCTGCTCTTTGAGAGAAAAAGATTAGCAGAGAGTCCTCGTCATCTTTGGAAAGAGTACAAAGAGATGGTGGGACGAAATCGATCACTTCTTTGTTAACAGGTACCATATTTATCCCAAAATCGTGATAAAAGGAAAGGTTTTAGGGAGGTCTTACCCAGCATTAAGACACACCAGGCAAAAAATACGAGGCTTTGTTTGTTTTTTTATTATTTTCATGTTGAAAAGCCAGGAGCTTTATTTACCTTTAATTTGGAATACATATATTACATATTATAAACATTTTTTCATTAAGCTTCATGAAAAATTTTGTTTTATTGCCTTTCTGTCGGCGTATACCGAACAGACAAGTTGTAAGTATAAACCGCGTTAACTATTATAAAATTATAGCCTTTCATTTAGATATTCTGTGAACTTAATACTCAGTACCGAAATTCCCGAAATTCCCGGGAATTCCCGGTACTGGCCTGGGTCTGGTACCGGTACTGGCGATGGCCGTTTCAGTACCGGTACTGCAATCCCTACTTATAAGCTATCTATATTTCGCTACTAGGCAGGTGAGACCGCGAAGCACGTCTAGTTTAAATGATATAAGGTCAAAGAAAACTCATAAATGATCTCAACTGTAACGGGCCCAATGAAGCAGAAGCATCGTCTAATTGACTGAACGCTATTAACAACTGCTCTCTAGCAAAATAATACGCGTTCATTCCTGAAGCGAGTCAAGCTACAAATTATCTACTTTTAAATGTGTTCCCAAAATAGCCTTTTATTTGTGACAAAATTAATCCAGTCTGAGTCAAAAGTGAAATTAAATTTTTAATATGATGAGATATTGTTTTTTTTAATTAAAATTGCATAATTTATTCAGTGTAAGCTTTTAGGACACTAAAAGTTAAAGTGCACAATAGTTTTATAAGAATACGATAATTTTACCGCAACTTGGAAAAAAGTTCCAAACAGCATCTCACCTTCAAGAACGCAATGAGATAATGCTGAAGACTCCCATTGAGAAGCCACTGCAGCCGCTCGAAGAGCTCCTCAGGTTCAACCTGCGCGTCGATTAGCTGTTCCTTTTCAGCGACTTGGATTTACATATAACCTTTAAGAAGCCAATATGGCAGGGCTGAGGACTCATGCTGAAGAACCTCATCAGCCGGTTGTATAACTCTTTGATCTCCACATGCACATCGATCAACTTCTGGAACAGGATCTCTACACCGACTTGAGGTACCATCTTTTAGAAGCCAATGAGGCAGGGCTGAGGACTCGCGTTAAGGAGCCTCTCCAGCCGAACGCAGAACTCCTCCTGCACTGAAGAACCTGCACGTCGATCAACCCTGAATCACGTTCGTCAAAATCCTCCTTATCGATTTGAGGTGTCCTTCTTTAACATATGCAACGCAATATGGCAGGGCTACCAGCTTACCTTCAAGAAGCCAATAAGGCAGGGCTGTGGACTCGCATTAAGCAGCCTCTCCAGCCGGTCGCAGAACTCCTCGGGCTCCACCTGCGCGTCGATCAACTCCTGGATCAGGTTCCTCACGTTCCTCTCCACCGACTTGGGCTCCTTGCTGGACAGGTCCAGCAGGTTCGCCAGGAAGTTGCGGCACTTCTCCTTCGTGTTGTCCAGGGGTTTCTGTCGAAATAATCAAACATTAGTGCTATCAAATAAAAATAATGATTACCCGACCGATGTAGGTCATGGTGGCCAACCTCAACAGAGATCGACCAGGTACACAGACGTACGTATTATAGTGCAAAAGTATGTGCGAAACATACAGGTACACTCTATTCGTTCTATTGTGGAGAGGTCAGGCGCAGGACCGACATTTTTTACGTGCTCTCCAAAGCACGAGGGTATTCCAACCCTGCCAACTTTCGGACTTGGGGCTGTTATTGAGATGTTTTAACATTATTTTTGCCCCACCCGGGAATCGAACCCGAGACCTCTCCATCTATGGTCAACGATGCAACCAATAGACTAACGAAGCAGTCAAGTACTATCCATGTGGGGAAATGTGGAACAATATACCTTTCTATCGTCAAGGATTTAATGCTAATTCTCTTTGAAATACTAAAATGCGAAGCCCAAAAGACAAAGAATCAGGTTTACACACCACTAAATTGAGCAAATAGATATACTAATACAATATTTATAAAAGGATAAGAGGATCAAAAATAAGGCAAAATGCATAACAACATCGTTTTCAATCGAATAACAATAACGTTCGACCTTCCGCGCTTTTCCAATAATTCTATTGCGAATATTGACTATTCTCCAACAATATTGGATCTCAGAGTTATTTTTATGTCTCTATTGAATTTATCCGATAATTGATACAATAGAAAATTTTGCAACGAATGTAAACGGCAAACATGTACATAGGAAATCTCCACAATCATTTTCTATATTATCGATTTTTATAATCTGCTATGCTTCCATACGTATAGTTCGTAATGTACTGCGCCACCCTCCCCCACCCCCTTCCACCCGTTCAGCCCACGCAGGCTTTCCCCGGGCAATTTGTAAGCTCGATTAAATACTAATTAGTGATGATACTGTTTATGATATTTCCTAGCTATCAAGTTAATATTCATTACATGTCATTTATCATCCTTTAAAATTAAGAATTTATAAAAAAAATCTGCGAGCATTGCACAATTAACTTATTCCAGATTTTTCGGACTTTGGTTGTGCATTGAAAATTATAGAATTTTCCTACAAAAAAGAAATCATATTATTAACAAAATAATAATTTTCACAAGATGATGGACTATATTCGCAAAGTATTAAATTACAGCATAAAACACTTCAGGTGCATGATAAATTTTCAATTACATAAATCATAAACACTATGGAATAACGAATACACCTAAAAATTCCCTATCACATTATTGCCACCAAGGCTACTAAAAAACAAAAAAGGGTAAACACAAGTATGTATATGATTATCAGATGTCAATAGCACTAATAGATTAGCCCGGACTTACTTGTGTAGTGACAACAGGCGGCTGAGGCACGGGCGCAGACGCCTGCACCGTCGTCACGCTCGACACCGGCACCGGCGTCGGCACCGGCCCCGACTGCATCTGGCCGATCTGCGTCGGAACCGCCACGCTCGTCGACACCGTCACAACGCCCGGGTGCTAACCAAAAAAAATATCTCTCAACACAACCCACGACACGCTTCAATTAAAAAAAAAAAGATTCCAAATTCAAATTCAAATCAAGCTGACAACTTTCGACCGCTTCGTCATTTCCGAACTGCATTTATTAATTGAGACTGATATGCATCGTACGCCGACAAAATCGATAGAGGGTTGGAAGTTATAAATAACATTGATGTCTATAGTAATACGCCCCGGCTGTAATGTATTCCATAATCAACAGGTACGTCCTACTTGTCGTAATTTTTGTTATTTCCAACTTTATATCGCAATCGATAAAACTAGGTCATCTACGTTTGAAATACTATAAAAAATCATTACTTGGTCGAACATGTCAAATGTAATGTTTAAGAGACGTAAATTTATGCACTTTACACGGGCACAAGTCATCTCCAACTAATGTCAAATGCAGCTCGATCCTTGACCGATCTATCGCGTTGCTATTAGCAACGACTCGGGGAGATAAAGGTACAATCGTCTTATAGCTACATTATCCTAAGGCAACTTGAACTTTCATTCCGTTGCAATAAAACAAGTACATGAATCCAAACGTGCATGTAAGCCGATATATGCTGAGGCGTGAAGCAATTATCTTTTGCTATAATATTTCAGGACAATATTATTTGTATAGTGTTGCAAACTTACATTCAGTTAATGCCTTTATTCAAATTTGATAATCGATTTACGGAAACACGATACCAAATTTATTGACTAACAGATTCTAAATGAAATACACTCGAGACACCATAAAATTAATTCAAGACTGACTCTGCATTACAATATTTAAGAATATATATAAACATAAATAATAAATTTCCCTATTTTTATAGCACGTTAAAAATAGATATAAACATTAGTATATTAAATTGTACAAAATCTACGGTCATGCTTGGTAGCTTGTATACATTATACTATACAAATATATTTGACTCTCCAGAAATTCGTATTGAAAGCATTTCAAAGCAAAGCTCTAGCAAAGGATATTTAAACACGCATTATTTTAAAAGGGGCCAATTTAACTTTAATCTATTAAGCCAGATAAAGAAACAGCATCGACATATTATATTTCAGGTGGTACGCTAAATATGTAAATAATTATAAAATGCATGGGAAAATTCGAGTACGCTTCATGGTGGGAAATACATCGCACAATAAAACCGACCCAATACAAAAAATTAAATGTAAACCATGTACCCAGTAATTACATCATACGCGTGCTCGAACCACCGAAGCTAATGAAAGTTAATAGTTATTACAGAATGATATGTCCTGTCTTACCTTGTTAATAGATTACCTCACATGCACCACCACCATAACATGCATGACAAAATTGAAATTGGACAAGTTTGGGTGACTTTGGGAGGGGGACTTTTGTCCAATTTCTGGGCTCCGTCGGTCCTACTTACTGCCGGCACGGTCGACAGCCGGAGGGTCTGCGGCTGGGGCGCCGTGAGCGTGCTCGCGGCCGGCGCCGGGCCGACCCTCAACAGCTGGTATTGCCCATTCTCTGTCTTTAACAACAAATGACCCTGCTGCCCCTGTTGAAGACTTTGCAGTGTTTGCAGCGTTATCTAAAAATGAACGCTCGTTTCAATTTCGATTTTGTGACTATGCAATTGATGGCTTGGAAACCGAGCAAATGATAAAGCAGGTCATTTGTTAGTACACATCAGGTGTGGGAGTTGGATGATACATGAATGAGATATGCGTGTGATGAACATTGATTTTATCTACAGTTTACATTTGTATCTGAGATGAAAAAGATGTCACTGGAACATAACTATGTTTAAAAAAATAATGTACAAGTATGTTAGAAATTAGAGTATTTTCTTTGTAAAATCCCATCATCTCAGATTCAAATAGGGATGAAGCTGCCATGTCATGTAAGAGTGATGCCAGATATGAGCCTACAAGATGTATCATAAGTCCATTAGTTAGTTAGAAGTTATAATGAAGCAAAGACGCAGATCTGGCAGCCCTGCAACATCAATTGTTAGAGCAATTATTTATTTAAACCTATTATATACAGTTATATACCTATGTAATAAATATTTTTACAATTCTTTTTGAAAATATGAATTAATATTGTTTGCATGGAACTGTAAAAAGATAATAAAATGTTAAATCAAAGCCTCATTTGGTTTAACCAAAGATTGTTAATGTTGAATGTAGTTTTAATGTGACATTTTTTTTAGTTTTGAAGCATTGAAGACAGAGAATAAGTAGAGAAAATAACAATGTTAAGTATTTCTTTCATTGTTTTATAAATATTTTCAAAAACTATGTATATAATTTTGGATATAGATTAAAATTAACAAACAAAAATTAATTACGATATGAATTGAAGTATTAAAATAAATTACAATTCCTTTGAATTATATACAGAAATGAAATCAATAGTATTGTCATAAAAAGGTCAAAGGTAAAACAATGATAATAAAGACTTGAGAGAAAGAGAGAATTACTTTTCATTTATCTCAGTAAATATGCATGTGCTATTTTCATTCCTCGAGCCTATAAATTATCTTTTAACTGCCTCATGGAGAATAAGAGAATTTAGTATTTGATGTTTATTTTAATAACAAGTAATATATAATACAATTACTTTATTGCAACATTTAATTGTTGGCACAATAGATATACTTTATTTATTCAACTGTCACTAAATATAACCTACTTATATGGATATAGCAGCATGTAAAATTACAATTTGAAGAGATTCATACCAGTAAAACTATTCCTTGCTATTACTTACTATTTTATATTTTCAAATACTTTCTATTTTAAAAGTTGATTTCTCATTTCCTTGATAGCTTATAGTTAAGCAAGATAAGAGATATATTGTTCACATTATTTGAAATTAAAAAGCATTAAGAAATAGATATTAAGTCACATGTATAAAATACATATATTAATAATGAAATATCAACTGGTAATTAGCCTTAACAGCAAACTTTATCATTATTTATAGTATTATTGTATTATTCCAATATTTTTATTTGTATCTTCATAAGGAAATCCTTCGAATTTCAAAATATAACTAAAACAATATAGATTTCATCTTTTCTTATTATAACAGCACATTTTTAATCATATGAAATAGATTATTTAGTTTCTTTTGGGATTTACTATTTGAAAATAATCAAACATTGTATATTTTTATAAATGTGCACAATAATGAGGACTCCTTCAAAGGAATGAACACCATGGATATCTTCCTTAAATCAAAGTTATTTTAAAACTAATAAATTCTGTATCTGAATATCTGTTTTAAAAATATTATTTGTTGTTTTTATAACATGATAAGATGTATTTTCATCAATTACAATTTGAATCAGTATTTCAATATACTAATTCAGAAAAACTTTTTGTTTGTTTAGCAGTAACATAGGCAGGCAATGGCATTAGTGAGACGAAATATTATATTTTCAAATAGCGAATAGCTAGAAAAATAGGTCGTTACATTTTATTATAAACATGTTGCTTGAAAAAATGCGATTCTAGTATAGAAATATGATTAAATTTATGTAAGCCATATGAAAAATGATTAAGCAATCATGCATAGTGCTTCTCAATGATTTTTCATATTAATGTGGTACCAATTATTGCTTTTTATCACCCAGAGGTATTTGAAAGCCTACAATATCTTACAAAATAAGACATTTCTAGCACAAAGCCAATTTGTGAAATATGTTATGTCATTATTTAATGAGTAATTATGTACATTGATCATTAGTTAGCCCTTACATTTAGTGGAATATTAAACAGAATAATGTTAATAATATAGCTTATGTAGAGCAAATATTTTCACAGAAGTTATTTATTCGAGTGATTATTTGTTCAAATTTATGACAGACTTACACCGGGTACAGCCGCTCTAGCGCCAACCACTTGTGGAGTTCCAATGACTACTCTAGGAGATACTGTAGCGACTGACTTTTGAGCAGCCACAGCTGGGGCTCCAGGCCGCGTGTTGAGAATCTGGACATTAGGAATTATAGCAGGCTGTCCAGTCCCCATGTTCTGAGTTGTAACCACCACATTCTGGGTTCCTGGCTTATTTATCGCCATCACATTGGAAATGGAATTGGGCATACTCGAATTTACAGTCATGGGCACGGCCATCATTCCAGTCTGCATGTTCACCTGACCCGTCGTCGTACCTTGCTTGATTACTAATGGAGGTTGCATGGTTATTGTTTTAGTCGCCGAGTGAGGAATACCGCCCTGAACGCTGTGTATCACTTGCGCTTGGGATGCAGGAAAACTAACTGTACCGTTGGCTATAGAATGGGCGATCGTACGGCTGTCTATTTGGTTTTGATTATATTCCGAATTCATAGAATCTGAATTACTAGCCAGCATTTGATTCAGATTCCTTTGTGTTGAAAACGTGGTTGGCGCATTGAATGACGCACTGGAAACAGATGATTGAAAGTTTGCACCGTCTATTTCACCATCACTGCGGTCTTTGTTATATATTTTATGTCCAATAATAGAACTTGGAACAGAAGTATTATTATTGTTACTTGGGATAACATTTACAATATTGTTCTGTGACGATACCGACGATACGGACGTCACGAGTTGATTTTCAAGAGTACCAACAATCGCGTTAACTGCGTTCTCGTCAACGTCTGTAGACAGTGCTTGCTCTAAAAACTCGGCTGACGCCATTTTATAAAAGTCGACAGATATGGTAAACAGTGTTGCCAGATATCGCTTCAAAAACCGTAAAATTATAAGAATCGATAAAAATGTTTTAATGTTTTTAATTGAAAAATTGATTTTTTATATAAAGAAAAACGTCAAAAATTGATAAATATGTATTTATTTAGTTACTTGAAAAAATACAAAGACAGAAAATTTTAATTTTGAAAGTTTAATTAGTCGATTGACTTAAAATTTTCTAGTACCTAGCTTTACGTATAAACCTTTGATCAAGGTATAAACCTTTATTCATAGCTGTTTATAAATTTAAATCATACGCAATATTTATAAAAATCTGTCCAAAACATCTTGTAAGACTCCTAAGTTCCATTACGCAAATTCTAATGGAAAATATTCAATATCGAAAAAGAATTATAAATTATAAGAATTGGGTCGTTATGTTAAGTGTTAACGTTATAATGACCCGATTCGTATATGTGGAGTAATTAAAATGTACACTGTGGTGTTAAACTGCTGTAGATTGAGATATTTGTTTTTTTTTATGGCAGAACGAAGATTTATTCGATGATAAGTGATCATCACCCCCCATAAAAACTTTTAAAAACAGAAGCCTCGTCACCACAGGTAGTAAGTTTTTCAAACCTACGTACGCGAAAATAATGTAAAACGGGCGATGGCAGATCGCCAACCATCCAGGTTTGGATGGAAGTTTATATTATGGTAAAACGTTTGTTGGTGCGGCTCGATACACGATACAAAGAGATGTGATATATTCAGTATAGATGCATAAAGCAACTCATAAAGAATACGTTTTTTTGAAAAATAAATAAGAATTACGGCCACAGTAATGTAAAATATTTATGAAAAAACTACAAAATCCACATTATATAACAAAAATATATGTTTCATTACGACACATATTGAGTGCTTTTGATAGATTATTAGCTCAGCTATCATCCCCCATGAAATGCTTCACTCATTTCAGGACACCTTGATAATTGACCCATTTGAGTATCAAATCTTTTGCATATTGTGTAGATGGTAGATTGAATCGGGAATAGAATTATATATTATTTCTTGTTTATTTTAAGAATTAGTAGGTTATAAATTCTTTTTTTATCTAAATTTAGTTTTAATGCGAGAGATTAACATTGTACTTGTTAATATTCTGTACACTGTAGCTTTACGACTTGACAGCTATTGTCACTTCCTACCATCAGTGACACTTGAGTATTTGACATCTGACGCACACGGCACTACAAAATACAAATTAAACTATTACAAAACTAGTTTTGAAGCGTATTACAAGACAACGCAACTCGTTTGGTTTTCGTAACAAGTTTTACTTGTATAAATTTTGTAATTTTTATAGGAAATAGCGCGTAACTATTAAATGTATAATTTTTAACAAAAGTTATTGTTTTGTATGGAAAATGTTCAACTGTATCTAGGTTAGTAAACATATGGCGTATAAGTTTAAATAACCCAAATTACCAATTATGGCAATAAAAACCTTTTATCAGAAAATAACTCGTAGTTTGCATGTTTAAAGTACTACAATATCTGCGTAATCTGTATGTAATGTGTTGACATAATAAAAAGTTATGGAAACTTTCGTTGAAGTTGTGGGGGCGTAAAACTCAAGTACATAATAAAGTACGAGTGGATGAAAAATTATTACTTCGCAACTAGTTCAAGCACTGAATTTACACATCTAATCATTAATATTACCATCGGTTATTATTTAGATTATTTTTTTATGTAGATTAATTAACAAAAAATACATTTAAATATTTATTAATTAAATATTATTGAATATATGTTATGAATATTCAATACCTATGACGCCTTAGTCCTATAATTCTAGCTAATAACTAAATATAAAGAGTCATTAAGATACCAGTATTGTTAACACATTAAATAAAGTATTACTATATTTTTTATAGCATTTTACATGTTAATATGGCGTAAAACATTAGAAAATTTTATCATTTAATGTTGGATGATAGAATTATCATAATTTCAAGTAAATAATAATATTTTTTGTTTTCATAGATATATTGCAATGGAGCGCTTCCCATTAAAGTCTTCTGTATCAAAAATGGCAACTACATACCAGTCAGTTTATAAAAAGGTAAACATTTTTATGGTCCCTGTTTACATTCAGGATTATATAATCTAATGCTTTACTTAATCCATCTTTCAAAAATACCAATCTTCAGCAGTTTTATATAGTTAGGATAGGAAGGAGTTTAGGTCTAGACAAAAACATTATAAATACCTAACTAGAGGAATATTTTTAATAACAAAACAATTATAATGAACATTGATAATTTATTGCTGTAAATGAATTAGGTTTTCAATATTATAATATTAAAGTTCTTATTTATAATAATTGTAAAGACTAATTTAAAAATACATTGGTACTTAGAGATCCTATATCTGTTGTTTTCCTCAGCTTGCATGAGAGCCTGCTTTTGGTAAATTTTATATTACGTTAGTAATTGATAATGAACTGATTGAATGAATTTTTAATGCATCCCAAGGGATCCCAAAAAAATTATTGCTTATGGTATATTTGGATGTTAAATCACCGGTTAATGTATTGTTATCAGAATTTCATAATATTGGTTAATTTTCATTATATGTCGGTTAGCAATGCATGCTTGTAGACACTGTACATACCTTATGGAGATGCCAGGGCCTCATGTTTTATGTACAGATGCAGCCCCTTGTGTGGTTTCCTTCAGTAGTATTCTGACAAAACCTAACCGTCTCCCCTGTGGTGTTTAGTTAAGGTTCTGTTAACCATTTCCACTGAGGTGGTTAGGTATTCATGTAGGACTCTTCCCCATTGAATTGGTTTTAAAAAGTCACATTTAAAGAAAAGATTAGGCCCTTTGGTTCTTTTTAATGCTGGTATGTAAACATATGTAGGTTTATATGCATAAACCTGTTGAGGTAGTGAATAATTAATTAATAATATATCAAATAATGGTATATGGCCATAGTTCATTTCAGAATTTGAATTCTTTTAGCGAAAAGCACTTTTCATTTCATTTTAGCAATGAAAAAAAAATATTTAGTACTGGCGACACTATTGTAACACTTTATAAATCATAATTGATAAAGATAATAATCTACTTTAACTGCTTAGTGAAACATGTTTTTTACATTTGGTAATATTGTGCATGTTATCTCGGTTTGGATTAAATTCGTTAATTGCAGGTGAAACATTAAGGTATAATAATAACTACAAAAAATATCTTTTTAATTTAGTTGAAATTTTTCTTAATCAATTAGTGTTCTTAATATGGAGATATTAGTCAGAACTTGTAACCAATTCAAGACATTCTTAATGGGAATCTTTAAATTTCCATTGAAGACAGTCACTGAAAACAGTTAAATAAATTTTGAAAATTTATATTCATTTATTGATTTTAGTGCCATGAAATGCCGTCTAAATAAGGCATTATGCTCGAACAGCCGTGGAGTTGTTCACGTGATTTGATCTTCAGTGATGGATTACACACTGCATTGAATATAAGCTCTGAATGCTATTCATTGACCAATTACGACGCTTGCAATATCTAACTGTCGCTAACTGTAGTTAAATCGAGGGAAGTGTGTATTATGCTCGTAATTTGTTCGTGTTAATGTATGACTATTGACTTTGTAAGATTATTTTTTTTCAGAATATGAAATTTAGTTTGGTCGTCTCATCCTAAAAAATAGTTAAAATTGGGTGTTAGTTCCGAAGAAATGTAGTTCATCACATGATGATTATTATCAGTGACAGATAATACGTTGGTATATTGCGTTGAAGGGTGTGGTTTCGATCCCCACGAGTAGAAATTTATGATGTTTCAACATGGTAATTTTCTACTCGGTCTGGGCTATCAATTATCTACTTTCCATAGTGCAAGTTTTGCTTAGTTGGGGACTAGATTAAAATGAATGCTCGGTCAATTAAGGCCTATATTTTACCTACTTATCTCATAACTGTCGTACACCGTACTTAAATATATGGGGTATCTATGATGTTTGTAATTCGGTCGTGTCTATGTATGACCATCGTCTATGTACAAAAGAACATAGTCGATCGGTAAAATCCGATTGTCGCTGAGAACAGCTCAAGATTTGTTTGTAGAAATCTCTATTTTTATTTTTTTACACTAGTTCTAGGAGGACACCAGTCTCATGACATAATTCATTATCAAATTCCTTATTAGGCACGAGTAGACGTAGCTCCCGAATTTATTAGTGATCATGAATAACAGATCGCTGAATTGAATGGAAACTGAATACATCGCTCAATTAGGGATTTGCTATACCTAACTGTTGCAATCTATAGTTAAATGGAGGGGAGATTTTGCTAGTAATGTGTTCGTGTTAAGTAATGATTTCTTGGTTATGAAGTTAAAAAGAAACAGCTGACGTGGTGACCAACTATATATGGAGACGGACCAAGATTTTCAAGTTCGCGTTCGAGAACCGCAGTCCGTCCGGAGTCGGCGATCTACTAAGCGAAAGAACGAACTTTAAAATCTTGGTCCGTCTCCATATATATTTACTGAACATAAAATATATTTTTCTGAACCGTCATTGTGTCCTCTATCTGCACGTGCCATATTATCCACTCTTTACGCCACACTCTGTACTGTCCATGTCGTGACTAACTGTTAGGAGGTGGCGAACTACTGAGCAAAAGAATGAACTTGGAAATCTTGGTTCATCTCCATATATATTTACTGAACATAAAGTACATTATAAACCGTCAATGTGTCCTCTATCTGCACGTGCCATATTATCCACTCTTCACGCCACACCCTGTATATTGTACCGACAGTTTGTGGCCTGCTTTCAACGTACAAATACAGGCGTTGATAGTCAACTTTAATAAAATTATTTTATAGCTAGAAAATCTTAATATAATATAAATAATTAAAATAAAGCAATATTGAAAGTTTGGCTCTGACTCACAATAAACCTATAACCTAGTTCTTATCTTTATCTTGGAGTTAGAAAACACAACTATGCATACTAAATATAATTTTACATACCATATATTTTTGACATGTTTTTTCGGTTCCGTCTCAAAAACCGGCTTTTAATCGGACTGATACAGTATTATCTTAATGATATATTTGTATAATTTATTCAAATATTTTAAATGCCAAATTCAAACAAAACTCGTACATGAAAATACCAGTAATTTTTATATTTTTTTCAAAATTTTCGTTCACTACAAACCTAATTTAGATTATGAGAAATGTTATCAAAATCGGTCTAGCTCTTGAGGTATTGTTACACAGTATGTAATTCTTTAAATTCTTGTACGGAAATAAATAATAATGTACTTATGTAAATCAAGTACGATAAATTATATTTAAACCATTTGCCAATTTTAAAAGAGATATCGAAATTTGAAATACATGCATATTATATTTGTCAATTAATACTACTTTTAGTATGTTAACAATTTATAGACCGTTAACAATAGATTTTCGTGATGATGTTACTCCCATAAAATAATTGCTTAAGAATGATAACCCTGAAGCTATGTGAGCGTCTTCTGCCATATCTCAAAATAAATCACATTTTTTAAAATAGTTTCCTCTCGCTTGAAAATTTGACAAAAATACGTTACTCTTTTGATGTAAAGGTCATCGAATCAGTGAAGATTTTTTCTTAAGTTGTATTTTTCAATTAAGAATTCTTATATGAATACGAGGACATACAGTCTATGACTACACGTTTACTGTAGTAATGTATTATTAAAATTATTTATAGAAGGACTTATTGTCGTGTATGAAATAACATGACTTAAGAGTAATTTCTGCATGTATTATTACATGATACGCGAGACTTATTTTAAGACTTAAACATTGGTTTTGTCTATTAAATCAAGAGGTATTCAACGTATTTTTTCAATGACTAGTTTTTTTTTAAATATAAAAATTTTTGCCAAAAAATAGAACCGACTTCCTCGCTCTAAAAAGTAGAAAATAACTTTTATTTCATTTTTG
>LQNK01001042.1:417913-444832 GCA_001586405.1 Phoebis sennae
GTCGAATTGATAACCTCCTCCTTTTTTTGTAAGTCGGTTAAAAATATAATTACATTCCATTGCTTTAAATATCCGATCTTTTAAAAAGGTCTCTTCTAACAATGTACACTAGTTGATGGCTGCGTATAATAATATTACATCTACATTGTACTGTCAATTGTCGTGAATGGGTTGGTCAATCAATTAAATTATCGACACGTAGACGTCACTAGTCACTACGTGCATTGAACGTCTTGCACCTCTAACGTGTAATTTACACGGGGAAATTCGAACGTCAATTTTTGTGTGCAACCGTCATGTCATCTCTTTTTTTCGTCTTGCGTTAGACAGGGATGGGATATGGGTTGGTTAGGTATTTGCATGTCGGGATTTCCACGTGTGTGCCGGTCTTTAGTCTGTGGGCTCTGAGGCGGTATCGATCCGGTGGACGGACTCGTCGCAGTCACCCCGCGGCTTCCAAACACGGTTCGAGTTTCATACGATATTCGATACGCAATTGTGCTCGGACATAATTCAATTTTCCATCTAGTTAGTGCGGAATCGTTGATCAATACGTTACATTGTTGGTTTGTGTGGCGTAATGCACTTGATTGTTATTTAATGCGGACGAGCAATAAATACGGTTATAAAACAGACGCAGTGATTTTCGTGTTTCCGTAATATTTTTATAACAAAGTATCGTTTTTCAATAAGTTTCGAATGCAAGGTCTGTGAAGAAAATTCCTAAGGTAAAAGAAATTTTTATTTTAAATTCAGTTGAGGTTTTCATTTATAAAATGCATTAATGCATGCAACGATTTGATGGTAAAAAACAATATGTAAAAGAGGCGAAATAATTTTTATATGACTTTTTGTTATTCCAGGGGATGAATGTTACCTTTTACAATACACTGTAAAAAATTATGAGATTTTGTGTTATCGCTTTGTATTATAGTTTAACAAGATAATTAAAAAAAAAATAAAGACCGATTAAAAAGCCGTCTTTTCTAATACTATAATTATAATCGTAACTGAAAGATTTAATTGTTAAAAATGTTAATTAAACATCTGTCTTCCACAGTGTAAATTGTAAATTACAGATACATACATTATGAGTGTAGAATTATTATATTATCGGAGTATGTCAAGATATCAATAGCAAAAATATCGATAGTGAGCACTTTAAAACGTAACTCAATTCGAGGTATGGTTGTGATCACCTATAATTCATCGTGTGTCGCATACATCGATATGAAAGTGAAATATTAATCATACAGCTATAAGACCCTTCGATTACTTTGTATAATATCTTCATACAGTACACTGCTTAGATTTGTTACTGCGCGAACCATTTGGCGAAGCCTCCTTGCCCGTGAAATCCTAAGCCAAGGACCGTAATGGGAGCATTATCGAAATGTTATACCTATTATCACTATGATTACTGATTCCAATACAACCCTCTCTACAGCAGTTACTTCATTATCCTCCAAGCAAATTTCTATTGCTTACTAACCGCAAGAGGTATACTCTAGGGCTCACCTGAAACTAGGCTTTCAGGCGAGCCCTACAGTATAGCTCTTGCGGACACAAAAAAGGGTACATGAGTCCCCAAATAATTCTTAGGCATTTCAGTAGCCTATACAAATCAAGACCTCATTAGTTATTACCCTAGTCGAAGCCTTCAGACGTACTATAAGAATCCAATATGAAAATGCTGTGAAACTCAGCTATATGGCTACCGAAACGTTGTAATAAATGTAAGTGGAAATAAATTAATTGCAGTTGATTGGCTGACAGAGAGCGGAAGATATTGCAATTGAATTCCACGGTTGATCGTCTTGCATTATGTTATAAAATTACGCCTTCATTGATCATTTTTAAGTATTAATTCAAAGTTTACTTACGTTTTTTAAGGGTCCGACAAAGAAAATTAACATAATTTTACCACACACACACACACACCACCAGTCTAGTCCCCACAGTCTAAATTTTCACTGTATGATTAAATATATCAAATATCCTTACTTTTTTCACATAGTAAATGCGAAATAACTGTCTGTCTGTCTGTCTTCTTCACGCTTAATCCACGGAAATCTGAATTTGGATGAAATTTAATACAAATATTGTTGGAGACAAGGATAGTTTTTATCCTGGACATACCACGGAAACGGGAGATACACGCAGGTGATACCGCGAGACAAGGCTAGTTACAAATATAGTTCACATATCGCCTTATTATAAAACGTTGCACTCTAGATTAGTCTTATCAAATAATAACAAAGAAAATGAGGCGTATATTAATAAACCGACAATTTCGTATGTAAACAATATGTATGGAATATATATGGCTTAGAAAAGGGATTATGAATTAACTAGTATTAACTTATTTATTTATTTATTTTTATGGTAATCCAACAGCTTTACATGTTCACAATAAATTAAAAAAATTTAATACAACGAATGTTCTAGAAACATAAATACTAGACGATATTTACAGGTTTATTTGTAGAAGAATGTATTTTCGCTTCTACTTATTCGGTTTGTCTCGCTTACTGAAACCCTGCAAGGCCCTCGTCTTTTCTTTTGAAAGGAAAATAAATATTTTTGTAAATAGCCGTAATATTCTTTGAAGATTAAATGATGAATGGAAGGACAAAATATCGTTGTAATATTCTTCCAGGGAATTTAATATTCTGTAACCACTTGTTATCTATCATCATTAATTTCATATATTCAATCTGTTTTTTTCATGAATCTTCGAAGATAGCGGTCATACTTAATATTAAATGCCTCACGATAAATTTTTAAACTTGCTGGAGGTTGGTGGAGATAGATGTACAGCATTTCAGCCGTGATCATGACACTGGTAAGATGCTGTGCAAGTTGGTTTGATCAGAAACCACGCTCGTAGAAATGGCATCGATATACCAAATTATGACATTCTTAAATGACATAAACTCAAATAAAAAGTGCCTTGGTTGGCTTTTTAATGCTACATGAAAGCAAAGATTTGCTTCGCCAGAAAAATAGCAGGTCAGGTCCTTATTAGAAGACATTAACTCCTACCAAGGCAATTTAATATTTTCTTCGAAGAATCACAGACGTTTTCATAATATTCTGAACCGCTTTTAAACGCCTACGTGGAAAAAGTATAACGTGTAGGCGAGCAGAACGCGTAGGCGTCCTGAGTGAAGATGAAATCATTAGCATTCACAATAGTTAATATAAAAATAGATACGTAATTTTCCTTTCAATTTCATATTTATTTGCTTTAATTTTTTCTTAGGAGTATTTCGTTGTTTTTTATATTTCCACTAGATGAGCTCCGCGATTTCATCCGCGCATATCTCCCGTTCTCTAAGGATTTTTAGGTTAAAAACTATTCTATGGGGACTATTCAAAGAATGTCTGTACAAAATTTCATCTAAGTCGGTCCTGTAGTTACGGAGCATATTCAATACAAACAAACAAACAAACAAATCTTTCCTCTTTATAACATTAGTATAGATTGACCAATTTTCCACGTGCCAGAAATAAAGATTTGCAGGGGTGTAAATAAAGACTTTCCCCATATTAGGTAACCTTCTTTAGGCAATCCACTGTCTAAATTGGACTCTCGACTTGGACTGGACTTGGAGTTTATGCGTGAACTTTCTACTACTACTTTCAGTCAGTCACTTAACATCAGGTGAACCGCGTGTTCCACTTGCCTGCTTTAACATAAAAACATACACATACACATCCTCACAAAGTTTGCCATTTATAATATTTAGAAGATTATTAAGGCAGAGCCAAATAAACGAGTGTATATGTACTATAAAAGAGCATTGTTACTTAGGGCACAAATGAAGGCAACAGTCACAGCGGCACTGGCGACGATGACATGGTGAACATAAAGCCGGGGCCGCACCGCGCGGCCGACACGCCCACCACGCCCACCAGCCACGGCACCTTCCAGCTGTACGAGCACGGCGGGAGGTACAGCGACGCGAGCGCCACGTGTAAGTGTGTGAACTATGCTTTATGATACAGGTGTACCGTTTTGATTGAAGCATCTCTTGAGGGATACACACAGCTAATAAATTAATAATCTTACGAAAAATCACAACTTCCAAAATATCTGTTTTGGAATATTGAGGATTTTGTTCTTTTTTGAAAATGTTGACCTTGCCCTAATGTTTTAAATTAAAGTGGTCGTAATTCTTATTTGTATGTATATTTTTATCGGCGTATTTTTTATGAGTTCTTTTACTACAGAGGAAGGTTTAGTAAAGAGTAAAACTAAAGGCAATTCATATTTTGTAGCTTAAAAATTTTAATCAGGATATTTTAAATGATTTAAAACTTGTGGTAAATTAATTTAATAATGAGCAATCTACTTATACCAAAAAATAGTCTAAATAGAATTCGAGCCTAATTAAGATGATACATTCAAGATAATATATTGTTTATTACTTTGATATTGTCATTAAGTGATATTTATTTTTGTAATTATTCATGCATGATCTGGATTATAAAACATAACATAACTTAAGTTCTCGTGCAATACCGATGTCACATAGATGCACGGGCTCACAGAAAAGTTGCATTCATTTGAAATGTAATCTTTATGAGAGGTATACAGATCGGATAACTTACACGAGCGTGTACCATTACGATATACTGCGCTGATGCAATTGTTTAAACTGAATATCATTTCATTTAAAAAAGCGATATTAGGGATACCAATCGCAATAGAAATTTATAATTTTTATGGGGAAATAATTATAAATTAATATAAAATAATATAAAATTAAGTATAATTGTAAATTCGAAGTTACTCGCTCAATAAATAATAGTTTCAGAAGTATGGTGAAATTAAGAAAATGTAGGTACCTAGTTCTATAGTCGTGCGAAGATCGATTCTAATTTAGCCGACTTATTAAGAACACAAATACTAAGAGTTTTGGAAATAATTCAAAATACGTTTTTACACCATCAAATTAAACATTCTCCTTTTCAGACCTTTATTTAGATAAGTACTCCATTCTTTCTTAAACTATAAAAAGTTGGCAATACCACTTTATATTAGCAGAAATCGTCCCAAAACAATGATATAGAAATATTGAATGCACACAGACTCATTATCACAATATTTGCCATGTTTATAAATACGATAAAGAACTATTTGAAATTAATTGCAGTTCAATTGAGTATTAATAATTGTATATCCTACGTAATTGTTTTTCTTAGATGGCTTATTGTTTCTTTGTTATTTATAAACGTATCGAACCGACTTCAAAAATTAGGTCATCAATTCAAAGTGTAAATAAATAATTGGATAAAATTTTATTTATATATTTGTATTTTTATAATTTATGAGTCGTTATATCATATTAATAACTTGTTAATTAATTATTAATAATTAGTCATAGCCATGAACAATTTTTAAAGGTCCTAACAAATATATTATTTGTTAAAAATAAAAATATAATTTTTACCTGGTTATCAAATGGGCGAAGGTCGTGTTTACTTGGGATCTTAGACAATCTACATTTATGTATAATAATATATACTAATTCATATATTAATTGTATGTATATTTTCATATTAATCTATGTGTATTAATCACGTATAAAAAGAAACGGCAAATGTTCATTGACCTCTTAAAATGTAACCTCTTAAAATTTGTCTGATGTGCTTTGATTTCTTTTAAGCGTTTATCAGTATTAAATGGAATATGAGATATAATCCGAACCACCCCCATTTATATTATGAATGCTGAATTAAGTTTGTTTCCTCGTAAGGCTTCATCTACTCAACCAATCTTCTAGAAATTTTGCCTACATATTACATAAAACTTATGCTACTTTCATCCCAAAAAAAGTACTATTCCCGTTGGATTAAAGTCATTCAGTCAGAATGTCAACAGTAAGTCGCTGCGAGTAAAGGCTAGTGATTAATCAGAATGGACCGGAGAATCGAAACATCGCCGGCGTAGTACATCCAAACGCTGTTCGCATATTAATTTACGATGTCATAAAGTCAGTATAAACTCCCAAGTGCTTTTATCAGTAATAAATATGGGACGTTGTGATTGTACTATCTTATTAGCTGTTCAGCGCGGCTTCTTTCCCCTTTTTCTATTCGAACCAGTAGTTTTTGAGACTAGCGCGTTCAAACAAACAAACTCTTCAGCTTTATAAAATTAGTACCTAGTATAGATGTAGAGAAAAATCGCGTTCGCGAATGTATTACGTTAGCTACAAAGTTCAGAAACATTTAAAATGCATATGCGTGAAATGTCATTCTTTAAATGACACATATGATATTAACTATTACTTTATAGGTATACTTTAAATATTATTTATTTATGTATATTCTTATTTTTATTTATGTATATTTTATAAATATTATAATTTTGGTTTCAAGCATACGTCGCTCAGTACTTCAGTTCATCGGCTGGTAAGAATATTACTTTTTGCGAATAATCTGTAAATACATGTTTCGCTCAGTTGTTTTGCTATTTTGCATCTTTTATTGATTTAGTCGCACCGCTCCCACATTTCGTTGCATTTCAACTTTAATGCCATGAAGATAGCATTAATCGAAGTTTATGAGAAATGTCATCGTGTATTTTTTTACTAAAAATGCGAATGTTTACTTTACTATTTAATACGATAAGAATGTCTTGACTTACCGCGAAACTAGTCACATTGTTTGGATTATCCCTGATAGTAAGAATAAACCTTTCTAGATACAACCAATGCTAATACGGAATTAAAAATTATTGATCATATCAGTACGTGAGAGATTAGATATGTACACTAAAATATCAGTTTTACAATAATATTCTGAAGGCAGTGTTGTGCTTTTATTTAGTTTGGAAAATGATGGTAGAGTCGGTTTTAGAATCCGACGAGGTGCCGCTTGTTGGCGATATAGTGGGTAAAGTAATGATAAATTATTACTTCGAAAAAGAAAATTTACATTCTTAAGAATTTAAAATACGTTGTAAATATTTTTCTAATATAAAATAATATTTAATAAATTTACTTATATTTCTAATGACTATTACTAATGTTTGATTCACACTAAGTTTTTTTAGTATATCAAATCTTTATTCCCGTCAATAATAATTTCAAATAAGAAAACGATTTCGGCTTTAATATGCATACATTATAATAATCCATTATAAAACTAATATAAAATAACATTTCGTATAAATAAAATAGAACAACGTCATAACTTTACACAACCGAATGCACTTAGGAATCTAAAACGCATGGCAACTCCGTTTGACAGTTATCTGACATTGACATTCTTGACTGTACTGGAACTCGGAAGTCATCAAGTCAACAAAGTTGTGCATTCGTCATTTAGCTTTTTTCGTTTCGTTTTTGTTTTTTCACAAATTGTTTGACTATCGTTATCTGTTCCGACGACTTTCAGTTGTTTTATATCACTCACATAGCATGACTATGCATTAGTATTTAACGTAAGATGAAGTGATCTGAGTGAAGGGAAGCAGAGAAGTTTAGTATTAGCAGCATAATTAGAACAAACCGAACGTTTCAGGGGACGCTGTAATGTTCTCCGGCTTGCCAGGTAAGCCATAGTTTTGCTTTTACGCTAATTTAGTTAGTGTTAACGTGTGTGCCATTAATTAATTATAAAAATAGTGCTTTATGTGTATGTGCCTGTATTTTTACGTAAATTATGCGTCTAATATTCTTACGAAATATTAGCTAACTTTTAAATATTAAATGTGTATAAATTATCCCGGATACTTGTGAATTAATTCCGCAATTGTATTATTGCGGTGTCAGAACCGTCACGTGATTGTGTATCGGCCTTGTGTGTATGTGTGAGTGGACCGGCGTACAGCCTTCCATTTGTGTGAGTGAAGATAATGAAATTAGAAACTTATACTTTGAGAGATAGTTTGAATGTCATTATTTTCTTTGTCTTGTGTTGGGACAATGTTAATTGATACTTGTTTACATGACAAATAAAATCTTATTCAAATACAATGTCATAATGTTTCTATAATAAATTTGAAGAATGAGTATTTTTAATAACATTTTTTAGATACAGAAATTATAGTAACTTCTCGAAATTTAAATGTTCTTATGTTATATTGTGTTAAAATACTGATAGATTTGATATGAAAGAAAATTTGCATTGTTTTTAATTGAATGCATAATGATGTGAAAGGGGTTAGTAAGAAGTTGCTTTTAATATAATAATGTTAGTGTATAAAAAAATTATGTTATTTACAAAAAATAAATCAACATCTGAGTGAGATTGGCTTATGTGGATGTACACACATACTGCATATGTTATAAAGAATGATTATATGGGGAATAAAGTTCTGTGTGAGTCTAACAGTGTGTGTATGAGTTCATGTGGTTGTGTTAATACAATGCATGTTGTAGCCATAATCCCTCATCCTTCATACATGTTTTTATAACTTGTCCATTTTCATATTAAAAATGTTTGTAATCTGTTCAGGTGAAGCAGATGACATCCCAGGAATCGGTCAGTATGACGATTTCCACACAATCGACTGGCAGAGAGACATCGCCAGGGATCGCATGCGACATAGGTACATAGTGAAGAAGAGGCAGAATTCAATATGGGATCTTATAAAGGTAAGTTTTTTAAGTTATGATTGTTGTTGAACGATTTTAATAGCAGGGTAATTGCTCTCCCTGAATCAAACTCAGGCATTTTGGCTGTTATATTAATGTGCTAAGTGCTTATTACTGACCTGTTAAAACTGTTTTCAATCATTTTATTACCCTACATCAAAATACGAAAATACTTCCAAACCATCAAATTTATGTTATACTTGAACATTTTTTATCGCAAAAGCACATGGGAACATTTTTTATCACAAAAGCTCTTTGATGTGATGTTTTCAAAATAAACTTTGTTCACTTTTAAAGTAAAGAGAAATGTTACCAGGAAAATTACTGAAGTTAATTGTTTGACATAATTTCAGCTCAATAACCTGTTTTCCAATAAATATCAAAGGGAAACTGAGAACTTCTTTTTTATGACTTCTTTGCTCATTAAATTTCCTGATAGATACAAGTAATAATTTATAATTCAGTGAAGGAAATATATTATTTTATTAAGTTCTTGGAAATTGAAGCTTACATTGGATTCAATATTACTAATTTTGTAATAATTTCTTTTTCATTTTATTAATTTCGTCTTATAGCAATTGTGTCTAATTCGTGCAAAGTAGTAGTTTATATTGCACTGGAGTTCAATCCCTGTGTTTAGAATATAAACAATTGTTCTTGTGTTTAGGGTGTTTAATTATGTAATATGCATGTTTTTTTTATTGTTTTATAACAACCCCTTTGTCTTATTAATATGTGTGTATTAACTAAAATAAAATATCTTTAAATATGTTTATCATTTGCATTTGTTGACATATCTAGACCAGGGATTCCCAACCTGTTTTTGGCCAGTGACCACTTATATCAATAAGCATAAGTACATTGCTAGTGGACAGTTGACAAATTTGGAAGGTGATCAATCAGAATACATGACTATTAACTTGGAACAGTACTTTAGTGTGAATTTGTGAAATGTCTCTAAGAATATACGTAATAAATGTTTAATGTTTTGACACAAATGCCGTTCGTAGGGAGCTCACGATGCCTGGTCAGGGTGGGTTTGCGTGCTCCTGGTGGGCGTGTGCACGGGCGTGGTGGCGGGCGTCATCGACATCGGCGCGTCTTGGATGACGGACCTCAAGTTCGGCATCTGCCCGCAGGCCTTCTGGTTCAATAGGGAACAGTGCTGCTGGTCCAATGATGGCATCAGCTTCGATAAAGAGAATTGCTCTGAGGTATGTTGTGTCTACTAATAACTAGCTGTTCCTAGCGCTCTTCTAGCATAATGTTATATAGCCTATGACCGTCCTCAATGAATGGTTGATCTAACATAAATATAAAACTAGCTTGTACAAACAAACAACCTCTTTATGTTAATAGATATAGAGTAGATTGGACGTTACTTCAACAAACTCATCCATAAAAAGTTATCATGTTTCTTGTTGCGTATCTTCTAGATATATAAATCATTCCGAATTAACAGTGGCTTTTTAAAATTGACTATTTGTGAGCACTTTGTGTAAATAATTGTTGGCTATCTAACACTAGCGCGTGCGAAACCATGAGGCACAGCTAGTTCTAAATGCAATAGCACTTTCTATACGTAAATATTGAAATAAAGTGACTAATAATCAAATTTGACCTTGGAAGTGACGCTTCGTGGTTGTGAATATAAAAGTTAAAGTAATTTTGTATCAGTTAATTGTTATACACACTTAATAAAATGATGGATGCTTGCAATTAATGAATACTTAATTGTTTTGTGAAACCATTATTATGTCAAGTTTCTTTGTTTTTTTATTTATGACTTTTTTGGTGTCTTGATATTGACTTCTGTACCTGTCTATTTTGTGGTTGTTTGAATGTATAAAGGTGAATTCTTGAAGTGGGCTTTGCAAGAACGGCCTTTTCGATGCAGTTTTTATATTCGACAATATCGGCCCTGAGACTTCATTAGTATTTGATTCTCAAAACCCACTTCCAAAATTCATTGTTTGTACTTTGTACAGTATAAATCTATACTTATATTATAAAGAGGAAAGATTTGTTTGTATTGAATAGGCTCCGAAACTGTAGGACCAATTTGGATGAAATTTTGTACATAGATTGAATTGGATTGGAATGACATAGGATAGCTTTAATCCCGAAAATATTACGGGAACGGGATATATACGGTAAAACCGCGGAGCTCAGCTAGTTGGAAATAAAACAATATTATTATACATTTAGTGGTTAACGTGGCCGCAAGTGTTCGGCGAGTCGCGCGAAGGCGCCGGCTCGTACATCATCAGCTACCTGTTCTACATCGTGTGGGCGCTCACATTCGCCGCGCTGTCCGCTTCGCTCGTGCGCATGTTCGCGCCCTATGCCTGCGGATCCGGTTAGCTATATTAATACGATATTTATTTTTAAGTTTTTTACTTGGACTAATAATAATAAGTGCTAATGACCTTTGTCAGAAGTTGTTTTTTCATGAAGAATGTTTTAATTTCAGCTTTTAAGTTTGATGTTATCTTCATTCAGAACGAAATTTATGTATGCCTACAAATCTTTGCGTATACCCAAAAGCGAAACTAACTCCGTCCATTAAAATCAATTAGTTACATTCGCTTGTTTAAATTGAAAAATATTTTTGTGTCAGATTTTGCGCTTTTTATAAATATCTGTGAAAATTTTGTGCTTACCACGATCAGGTATACCGGAGATCAAGACGATCCTCAGTGGCTTCATCATCAGGGGCTACCTGGGCAAGTGGACGCTCATCATCAAGTCGGTGGGGCTCATACTGTCCGTCTCCTCCGGCCTGTCCCTCGGCAAGGAGGGGCCTATGGTTCATATTGCTAGCTGTTTGGGTGAGTGATGATTAAATAATATACTTATGTTTTACGTTCTTGTGGTTTTTAACCGACTTTCAAAAAAAAGGAGGAGGTTATCAACTCGACCGTATTTTTTTTTTAATGTATGTTACCGCATATCTCCGGCGTTTATGGACCGATTTGGAAAATTCTTTTTCCATTGGGATCCAACAATATCCTTGATTAACATTTATTATCGGGTATCGGCTGTTAGTTGTTTATAAATTATAAAGCTGTGAGTCTCATATATTGTAATTCATTGCGTCATGTGAAGTGGTAGTAATAATATAATTTCTCAGGCAACATCCTCTCATACCTCTTCCCAAAATACGGTCGGAACGAGGCGAAGAAGCGCGAGATCCTCTCAGCTGCAGCTGCTGCAGGAGTCTCCGTGGCCTTCGGGGCGCCCATCGGTGGAGTGCTCTTCAGTCTGGAAGAGGTTTGCCATACAAATAATAATAAATAAATAAATATTCCTGGATATTAAACACAACGCCATCTAGTCCCAAACTATGCAAAGCTTGTGCTTTCAAAACTAGATAAGTGATAGACATACTTAAACATATTTTTTTTTGTAAATACATACATACTATAGATAAATTAACACCCAGACAGTAGAAAATTATAATGTTCATCACATCATAATTTTCTGCTCGTGGGGATCGAACCCACACCCTCTGGCGCAATAGATCATTGCGGAACCACTGCGCCAATCGGGTCGTCAAATACAAATGCTAATTGTTTATTTTTCGAATAAGCTTCTTATAAGCTGTTTTAACTCCTCCCATACATATTTTATTAATTAATAGTATTAATACAATCGTTTTTAGGGTAAGGTACTTTAGGTAAAAATGTTATCCTATTACTAGGCCTCCGCTGTTTTTCTGTCACCAAGCTATAACTCATAAACTGTGATAGATAGAAAACAGAAATTTTTACAAATTATGTAAGTCAGTCGCCGCTATAACAACAAATAGTAAAAATTAAAAAAAAATATCCATTTTTTTCTAAATAAACAATTGAAAAGTAGGTAACTGTTGTCTTTGTCATAGGTCATCTGGTCTCCGCCTGTTTTATTAAAGGCTTCCAGCAATTTTCAATAATCGGTCAATATCTTTTTCTAGGAAGAACACCCATGTGTTTATTATCCTTGTTTTAGTTACTATTTTTTTATATAGTAAATGATCCATTTTGAGACACTAACAATTAATGGCGAATAATCTATTCTAAGATAGGAAAATAATAAAATCCTTACTAATATATATTATAATTATTTAAATAACTTGTCTATATAAACCAATTTGGATTAAATTTAGTACATATATTGTTTGCAACCCGAGAAAGAACCTACGTCCTATGATATTCCGACGATAACGGTATTTTACGTCTACGTTGAGTTGAATATGGTCTGAAAGTAATGGACCGATTGGAAAACTTCTTTTACCATTGGAATCACATTGAAACAAAATGTGTATTTGCTGTATAAATATTCTGTTTATTCACCTATACAAATTAAAAAAAATGGATGAAAGGTATTTTTTAACCTTTCATCTGCCAGTATTTTAATTAAATTCAAAGTAAAGAAAAAAAGGTTACAGTTATTTGCTTGTAGCATTTAAAATGCTGCCTGTTCATGGGAAAGTAAATTTTTTAAGAAAGGTATTTTTTTTACATCTACCAACAAACTGCCCTCCAGTTTATGAATAATAAGGTTGTAATAGTTTTTATGGAAAAATAAATAAATAAATATTTTTATTCGTCAGGTGTCATACTACTTCCCCCTCAAAACGCTGTGGCGCTCGTTCTTCTGCGCGCTGATCGCGGCGTTCATCCTGCGCTCCATCAACCCGTTCGGCAACGAGCACCTGGTGCTGTTCTACGTGGAGTACAACAAGCCCTGGAAGTTCTTCGAGCTGATACCCTTCGTGGGCCTCGGGATTATTGGGGTATGTGCTTATATCATAGAAACCTTCATATTTTATATCGAGATTGTTGTTTTAATAAATTTTATAGGTATAAAAACTGTATATATTGATAGAAAATAAAGTGTTTATAAATTAAATAAATCATTATCACATTCAATTGGTTCCATTTGTTAACTTTATTTCCGATTTCGTTAAAGTTTATTTTTATATAGTTTATGTATTATACTCTTGCACAAATAGGCAATATACAATATAATAGTATACTTTAACTGTTTGTTCAGCTGAGTTAATAAAAATATATTTAATTAAACAGGACCACAAGCTTAAGAGAGAAGAACAGAATAATAATAATAAATCTTTATTGAAAACTGTTTCAATGTTCATGTTAACTTAAGCCTGTGTTAGTTTAAAAAACTGTCTTACAGGCTTTAGGTTCTCTCACATTTGTCATAAATTATTACTTATTAAAAATTTAATACTGAATATATTAGTTACTATTGGGATATACATGTAAAACCATCCATCCAGGGCTGCATAGCAACGATATTCATAAAAGCGAACATCTACTGGTGCCGCTACCGCAAGTACTCCAAGCTGGGCCAGTACCCGGTCACCGAGGTGCTGGTGGTGACGCTCATCACCGCCATCATCGCGTACCCCAACCCCTACACCAGGATGAACACGAGCCAGCTGATCTACCTGCTGTTCAACCAGTGCGGCCTGTCCAACACCGACCCGCTGTGGTATGATTATTGTTTTAAATAAATAATAAATAAATATTCCCGGACATTTAACACAACGCCATCTAGTCCCAAACTAAGCAAAGCTTGTACTGTGGAAACTAGATAACTGATAGATATACTTAAACATACTTTTTTTTGTTAATACATATATACTAAAGATAAATTAACACCCAGACAGTAGAAAATTATAATGTTCATAATATCATAACTTTCTGCTCGTGGGGATCGAACCCACACCCTCCAGCGCAGTAGACCATTGCTGAACCACTGCGCCAATCGGTTGTTTATCCTTTATGAATCTTGTGTTTGTTTCAACGCGAGTACATTCCATGTTAATTAAAATACTTTTTAAAGGATTTTAAACGCGGTTTGTTATTCATTATTTTACATTATTATTTAACCCGACGTTTTGAGCACTTTACAGTGAGTGTGGGCACCTATATCCTTAATGTTATAGATAGTGCCCTCCACGACGACGCGCTCCACCAATTTATTAATGTGACATATTTTACTATGATCGTAATTGTTTGTCCTGATTAGTCTATTTATTATACCTATTAAACTTCACACAAGCGGAAGCTTGCATAATTATATTCTGTTAACGCTTACGAATAATAGCAGGGTGCGTCTTCGTGGATGAATTTATCTATACACTGGCTTTTCGCTCCCGTAGCATAATGTCATATATATAGCCTATGTTACTCGTGAATTATGTAGCTTTTGAATTGTGAATGAATTTATAAAATTGAACCAGTAGTTTTTGAGCCTTTTCATTACAAACATTCGAAGATTTCCTCTTTATAATATTAGAGTAGATTGTATAGAGCCATGTTTGTGGTTATTCAGGGAGTAATTAATAGGCCAGATCTTCAGTGATACTAGTGATATAGTTTGCTCGAAAATATATAAGAAATTTTTTTTTTGTGCAACAGTGACTACAGCCGCAACTTCACGGACGTGAACGCGATACAGAAGGCGGCGGCCGGCGACAAGGTGTACCACGCCATGTGGCTGCTGACCCTGGCGCTGGTGCTCAAGCTGGTGATGACGGTGTTCACCTTCGGCATCAAGGTGCCGTGCGGACTGTTCATACCCAGCCTGGCCCTGGGAGCCATTCCTGGAAGGATTGTGGGCATTGGTAAGTGATAGCATTTTATGATGATGCTCAAACTTGATGATGGTCTTCACCTTCATCATCAAGGTCCCGTGTGGACTGTTCATACCTAGCTTGGCCCTTGGAGCTATCCCCGGCAGAATTGTTGGCATTGGTAAGTGACAAAACTTCGTGCTGTTCCTCAAGGTGGTCATTAAGGTTCTCTGTGGACTTTTCATCCCTATTTTGATCCTTAGAGTCATTCCAGGAAGAATTGTTAGTGTCGGTAAGAAAATCTCGAGTTATCGTTTGATTTTCAGCTTGGACAATATTATTATTATTATTTTACCAATTTTGGCATTTCTTATTAAACGGTGTGAGTTTTACGAATGTCAAGTGATTTTGGTTGAATTAAAAATGATTTATTCTACAAAGTTAATATTAACCTCTTTGTGGTTGACAGGTGTCGAGCAGTTAGCAAACAAATATCCAAAGAGTTGGTTGTTCTCCGGCGAATGCGCGACTGGTGACGACTGCATAACGCCGGGGCTGTACGCGATGGTGGGCGCGGCGGCCGTGCTCGGCGGCGTCACGAGGATGACTGGTGAGTAGCCAATAGCAGCAGAGATAGATCAGCCAATAGGAACAGAGATAGATCAGCCAATGGGAACAGAGATAGATAAGCCAATGAGATTGAAGAATGGGCTGGCCAATGGGTGAAACAGTTACTGGCTCAGGCTTGGTTGAAGTAGTGAGAACGATATTAAACTGATGAATGGAGGAAAGTGTTGCATAGGTTAAAACCATAACCAAAATGTAACATTTACATAAATTTAATACATATATCATATTTTAACAATTTTTGTTTGTTATCTTTAATATTTAATATGTGGATAATATTGTTGGTCATGCAATTGTAAATCTGATGCTTACAACCATTGTACAATATATATTGCGTAACTGTTTTTATCCCAAATAAAGAAAAATAAAAAAATAAAAATAAAAATATTTCTATGCAAATGTCACTTTATTAGATGTAGGTATTTTCAGTACCCGAGCGTATTGGTACCGATTGAACAACCTTGCTAATCGCCGTTACGACTAGCTGTGACTTGTTATATCAACTGACTTATTGACAACCTTTTATGCCGTAGCAGGCAAGCCGATCATGTTTCACCTGATGTTAAGTGACTAAACCGCAACCCATGAACATCTACAACACCAAAGTATCGCAACATAACCGTGCAATATTCCACGCCAACCATTTTATTACTGATGTTATGTAGCAGAATTTCCCTATGTTGCCACCTTAACACACCCACGGGTAGAAATGGGATGGCGACACACGTATTTTACATAGCCGCCTATCAGTTTCTTATAACACGTATTAATTTCAGGTTCCGGTTGTAATTTAAATACATTTTATTAATAAATGCATGAAAAAGAAATTCTATAAATTGTATATAAATTTCAGTGTCGCTAGTGGTGATAATGTTCGAGCTGACGGGCGGCGTGCGCTACATCGTGCCGCTGATGGCCGCCGCGATGGCGTCCAAGTGGGTGGGCGACGCGCTCGGCAAGCAGGGCATATACGACGCGCACATCGCGCTCAACGGGTACCCCTTCCTGGACAGCAAGTACGAGTTCCAGCACACCTCGCTCGCCGCCGACGTGATGCAGCCCAAGTGAGTCGCAGTCGAAACATCCTATTTATGTGCAAACACAAATAACAATTTAAACTTATACATAATTTCATCTACGAAGACGCGCACCACTATTTTTCTTAATCGTTAACAGTATAAAAAAAATAGACTAAAATAAATAGACTGATCAGGACTAAGTATTGCGATCTTAGTGAAATATTTCCAAATTCAAAAATTGATAGATTGGCGCTTCGTTGTAGATGGCATTGTCCATATCAAAATTAAACAATTTCAAGAAAAATAGTGCGGAAATCGTAATGTAGCATTACGATTCATAATCATTAACTTTGTGAGGATGTATGATTGTTTGTTACTCTATAAGGGAAAAATTGCTGAACCGATTGTGATGAAACTTGGCTATTTTAACGTTGTATAATCTTGTGTTTGTTTTAACGCGAGTACTTTCCATTTTAAATAAAATCCTTTAAAAAGTATTTTATTTTAACGTTATTGGCTATGCGCTTTGCATTATTTTATGTTTGTTTGACTGTTTAGTTTTAGTTTTGCTTTGCGATCATTTAACATTTTGTTGATTTTGCGATTGAAAAATAATGTGTTTGGAAGCACTTTGCATAATACTAAAAATATAAAAAATTTTGAATATTATATGAAATCTTTCTCTGACTATTCACCCAGATATCTTTCATTGTGGTGTTTGGAAATAAAAAAAATATAGGATAAACTTACAATCATTTCAAAATAATATTTATTAAAGGTTCATCTTTGTTACTTATGTGTTCTATAGTATGTAATGAGTGTCTGTGTGTTGAAAATTTAAAGTAAAAATGAATATAAATATGGAATTTAAAGTGCACCACCCGTTCACTAAACTACCAGTTTCCACTGATCAAATGCATATTTATGGACGGGATATGTCTGCTACTTTATATTTTGCTTTGCGATTATGCTGTGTTTATTTATTTTTTATTTTCTGTCATTTTCCTGTGTTGCAAGCGAAAATAAAACTAAGAATATATATGTAGTGTATTTGTCAATGGAATACATAAGCAAACCAGATATTCTTTACCAGCTAATATCAATAATAGTAAATGTATGTCTGTCTGTTTGTTAAATTAGATAATACTATAGAATCTGTGTCTGTAAAAGAAATTGCAAATTAATATATATTAGCATTGCGATGGAAAATACTTTTTTTAAATGTCTAACATTTTATGCAAAAGCTATTGAACCAATTTTTAAAATATAGTATACAAGTATTACACTTGCAGTAGATCTTCTGAGAGTAGAAACGACTCGTTGGTTACGTGGATAGTGCGTTAAGCGTTACTTAGGGTATCTTGGGTTCGAAACCCGGTAAAGACGTGAAACGTCTTGCTATGGTATTCATTTATTCATTTATTGATATAAGGTAGGTAGGACACAGTATGCAATTATCTACTCGCTTCTAAATAAAAATACTTTAATTCTTTATTATTTTGTAGATGTGACTAAGGCTTCCAATTTATGTATATTGAGATTATTTATTCTAATATTATCATGCTATGTCATGAATCGGAAGTTACCCTCATTACAAAACCACTGATCCGATTATGATGAAATTTGAGAAGCGATCGGAAGCCTTGGGTAGTATTACTGCTACATAGTTGAAGGCTGATTTTATACTAATGTTAATGACATTAAGCTCATGAATGTACTTGATTATATAGATTTAATATGTTATTGCTACGCTGCGATTAATATAGTTTGCGAAATATAATTATGACATGCGAATACATTGCCTGCGTTATAACTAACTAGCCGCGCCCCGCGGACTCAACCGTGTATCTTCTGATCCGGTGCCAACTACGGAATAAAAAATTATTCTGAACCTTTACCTATGTGTAAAACAAGTTTTATCATAATCGGGTCAGTAGTTTTTGCGTGAAAGAGTAACAAACGTACATACATCCTCACAAATTTTCGCATTTATAATATTAGTAGGATGTAATTAATCACAGCACGCCGCCCAATCGTTCGGCAAAAGTGTATTTTTAAGCCATTGGGTGTAAAAAGTAAAAACTTCTCAACAATTTTGTGTGTAAATAAATAATTGACCTATAAAATGCCTAAAAATGCTGCTGCCTGCTATTTCATTTCAAAACGTGGGAAAACTCATTGTCAACCTTTATTGAGTAATTCATTAAAAAATATAGAAATATATGTCTTCACATTTGTAATATTAAGTATATGACATTTTTTATAGTTGTTGTACAGAGCTATGATAACAAAACATTTTCTAAGCAAACCTCTCCATTGTTGCAGGCGCAACGAGACGCTGTCCGTCATCACGCAAGACTCCATGACGGTGGACGACGTGGAGACGCTGCTGAAGGAGACGGAGCACAATGGATACCCTGTCGTGGTCTCCAAGGAGTCGCAGTACCTCGTCGGCTTCGTGCTGAGGAGGGACCTCAACCTGGCGATAGGTAGGTCTTGATACTGACCGGACCAGGTCTGAATCCTGCTGAAGGAGACGGAGCATAATGGATACCAATGGATGGTCCCCAAGGAGTCGCAGTACCTCGTCGGCTTCGTGTTCGCAACCTAGCAATGGGTAGGCCCTAACCTGTGACCAGATCACCATCAAATTCTCATGGAGGATATTTTAATTTGGTAAACTTTTACAGAATACAATAAAATTTCTTAATTCCGTCGCGGTCGTTATTTTTTCTTAACGATTGAACAAGAATTGGACTGTCGGCATCAATCTAGAAGTGATGATCAAACAAAATAAGTTTTTCATCAATTTTTCATTTTAGAACTATCGCTAAGGGCGTTTCAACAAAACGTGTTGTATTTAATCATTTAACAATTTGTAAATATTGAATGGATATTGTTTCTACAGCTGTAAGGTATGACAGATAATATAATCTTGTGTTTGTTTTAACGCGAGTATTTTCCATATTAAATAAAATACTTCTTTAAGGATTTTAAACGCCACGTTGACCACGTGTAAACTGTACAGTATGAAGTGCTCGAAACGTCGGGTTAAATAATAATGTAAAATAACGTATAATAAACCGCGTTTAAAATCCTTTAAAAAGTATTTTATTCAATAAATTAAATCAAACAGACACAAAGTTAGTTAGTTAGTTAGTTAGTTATATATATATATATATGTGTGTATATATATATTTAATAATAGAACTTTCGATAAATATGTTTCATCAAAACCAATTGCATTCGCAGCGAACGCCCGCCGCACGATCGAGGGCATCACGGGCCAGTCGGTGGTGGTGCTGGCGGGCAGCGCGCCGCAGAACGCGGCCGCCGCGCCGCTGCCGCTCGCGCGCATCCTCGACCTGGCGCCCATCACCGTCACCGACCAGACGCCCATGGAGACCGTCGTCGACATGTTCCGCAAGCTCGGCCTGCGCCAGACGCTCGTCACGCACAACGGGTGAGTTGCGCGCACCCACGCACACGCACACGCACACGCACACGCACACACCCACGCACTCACCGCACTGACCGCACGAAACGTTGCTTAACTCAAGCCAACTAATAATACTGATAGAGGCCTCAGGAAATGATTCAATTGTGTTTCATTTTGATACTCAAACTTGTTGGTATAAAGGGTGATGTGAAAATAAAAGATGAACCCAAAGAGACCCACTGTGCCAACCCTAAATAGATGGGGTAAGGGCAAGAAAATCATGACCTCTGTAGTCAAGCTATTATGTTTAATAAATCTATCTTGAAAACTAATTTTCATATTAGGGAACAACTATTAAATGATATGCTTTCTAAATGACATTGCTTTCCTAAAATTTGTTAGGTATTTATTGATTCGTTTTTATTTAATAATTTTATAAATATACTGGATATAAACAACTTAAACTGAATACGTGCTATATATCTTACGGTGGATATCAGCGTATATACATAAACTGGCGCTTCTTAACATTCACTAATATCGGATATCCATGGTAACGCATACATTACTATTTACTTTAAGTTTTTTTTATTATTTTTCTTGTACCCAGGCGCTTACTCGGCGTGATCACAAAGAAGGACGTCCTCCGACACGTGAAGCAGATGGACAACGAAGACCCCAACTCCGTGCTCTTTAACTAACCCCCTACCACTGCCCGGAGAGGCACAATCATATATAATATCGTTGAGACTCGCTGAAGTCATAACAACAGTACTTTGAAGTCGGTGAGATTGGGATGTTGACCCATATCATTGTATAATTTTACTGACTATTTGTGAAATTATGCAAAATTTTTAGCTGATTTTATTAGGTTTTTAACAGTTTTTTAAGTTTAGAAATTATATTACTGATTTAGTTTAAAATTTTAAATATTGCATATTTTTAAATATATTATTTTTATTCATCTGTTTTCCGACTGAAAATAGTCAACATCACAATTAAACCGTTCTTATCGAAGTCGGTTATAAGAACACTTCGTTTCAGTGACATCTGTGTAGGAAGGTGATTCTATTACATGTTTAAATATACCTTATGTTTGTTATTAAGTATAAAAACATATGAATAATCTTTAACAACCGTTGCGTTATATATTTCTTATATGATCAATTTTACTTTAATGTCGACTTTCTACACAGATGCGTCAGAGATCTTTCTACTTAAGTTATATTAAAGTCGCCAGCCTCGGTGCACTCTATATCATTATGCAATCTATCACCCTTATATTTATTAAAAGTATTTTTTAGTTTAATTAAGCTCGAAAATCAATTTGAACCTATTTATAGGAGATTTGTAATGAAATTTATAAATGTGTGAAGTATTTTTAAATTTTTATATCGACATCTACACTGAATTGTGATAAAATCATGTGTTTGTATATGGAAGCTGTATTTTTATTTACAACACGATTTTTCAAATTAATTAAATCATTTTAATTTTTTTATTTTGATTGGCAATAAATTCATGCATAATATGTATATTGGAGTTTATGTAAATAATAACCTTTTTTATAACTGTACAGTTTGTCAGATAAGTTAAATCCTTTATTTAATGTTTTTATTGAAAGTTATTTAAGGTTTGCGTGACGTTATTTACCCGTCTGCAAATATTAATATGAAGTGGCCTTTTTTATTTTTCTTGCAATAATTTCTTACATTTTTTAAGATATTTATAGTACCAATTCAAACATTTGAAAAATCGTAAATTAATAAAAACTTGTTTTATAAATGGGTCCTTAATAATTTCCTCGATATAATTTGAGGCAAAGAGAACCATAGTGGCCTAAATGATTTTTAACAATATTGTGTCTAATATTTTATTGAAAAAAGTGATTATGCTATGTGCTATCTAATGAATATTTGTTGAATCACTTTTGGGCTAGCCTGGTTTATAAAATAAGACTCAATATTGTAAAAAAAAAATTAGGGCACTAAGTTTTCATCGCCTCGTTTATAAACA
The DNA here is from genome assembly GCA_001586405.1 of Phoebis sennae. Classification (NCBI taxonomy): domain Eukaryota; kingdom Metazoa; phylum Arthropoda; class Insecta; order Lepidoptera; family Pieridae; genus Phoebis; species Phoebis sennae. Next base: position 440,216 of record LQNK01001042.1, read on the forward strand.
TATGCGTAACGCGAGGTGAACAAGATGTAAACTATATCGTTTGATGTATAAACGCTTAGGAGCAGTAACGTTTAGCTGTAAGATCCACCTTAACGCATGTTGCAATGATATTTAAAGTTTATAGATATGTTATTAGCGCGCTTATTTTGAGGATTCGAGTTGGTGTCAATTAACACCAGTCATGGTTGTATATTCTTACGAACTAATGACAATTACAAGTTTTTTCTTTAATTAACGAAAATACTTTTGGTGAAATATTTGTAAAATAAAAATATAGATGTGCAACTACTGTAGATCGGTATGGTTTTAGCTGTAGTTTCGTAGACAGTTAACATATCTATAAATTTTAATATATCATTGATGTTATGTACATACATTATATTATTTTACGGTGGCCGTATATAGGAACTTTACAATATCACATTAGTGGCCCGTATACAGTCACCCATAGTCTCATTTTATGTAGCATTTTAGTCAATTTCTCGTATTGTGATTGTATTAATTTTTAAATATTTATTATGAGTAAACGAGATATTACTAATCAGTTTTATTTATTAATAGTTTCGATTGCGTCCGACTAGCGACCACTATCCTTATGTTTCCTACAATTCACTTTTAATTAAAAGCTGTACTATTCAATATTAATATGATAAATCTTGATTTTTCTAAAAAATAATGCAAACCCCTGTTACTTTAATGACATTTTGTGTACAAATCTTTCTAGCAGATCTATGTTACTTTCTTCAACAAAGGAGACATACAATATTAAATTTCTCTTGTAAGATGAATATAATAGCACGGATCAACTAAGGATAACGGAAACTCTTGTAGTAAATCTGGAGCTTAGTATAGTATATGAATCGAATTTGAATTTTATACGCGCGTGAGCGAATATCCTTTTCTTTACTTGTTTTTAGTTTTGGAATGTATCATGCAAAATTAATTAACAACAATAGATAGAAAATAAAGTTATTTGTACAAAATCTAGATATGGTTAAATCAGATGTGCTCATAGCGTATCGTTTATTGTTCCGTGTATCGAGCCTAATATTGCAGCAATGTGTAGATTTATATGTACAAACCTTACGGAATAAACTCATTGAAAAGTGTGTGTTTGTTACTTACTACCACCGATATCACCCGCGCTAACTTAACAATCCAATTTGTTCGCAAATTATAGTTTATTTGAAGTAAACTAATTATAGAGGAAACATTACTGACTTCATATTTTATGCACAGTATTTGTTTTGCAACACATGCCATTTTCGACATATATGTATATACATAATTTGGGACGAATGCAAACGAATGAAAATAAACACATTATATAAGAAGAAAATATTTATTAAATAAAATACATGTATTAGTACTATTAATTCACAATTTCACTAAAATACGCTTGGCGCGTTACAAACAAAATATAACAATAAATACATTGGATAATAACATAAAGAAAATAGACGAAAACTATCCAAGATTAATTTGTATACTGCATTATTGCTGTCATGGGATTACTGACTATTCTATGGAATACTGAAACGAATGAGTCATCCACAACTAACACAAACGGAGCGAGAGCCGTGTCGTTTTGTATACACTTTCACTACAATAACTAAATTCTAGTATTTCATAACAAAAATATGTAGAAATGGAATGATTGTGGCGCTTTAGTAACAATGACTATGTAAAAGATTCGAACATGCAAAAAGTATCACGTCAAAATCGGTTTTATGAAAAATATTTTACAGGGTTCCATCGAAATATTTACTCACGACACGCTCTTACACCTATATAAATCAACAATAAAAAAGCTTTAGTTCGCAAAACTTTTGGTACATTACTTGCAATTGACTAAATATTGCTAACATTACTTACAGAACGAGTATTATGATTGGGACTATCCTAACTGATTGGTGAATATATCATTAATCCGTTGTTTCATACAAAGAAAAGTATTTATAATTTGTTTTAAAAAAAAATAAGAAGTGAATAGAAATAGCATAAACAGTATTTGGTTCAGTACACGCGGCCGCCAAATAATTGTGAATAACTTATATTTGCTAACTGACCTCTGTGAATGAAAGGAACGGAAAGAAATGAGTGAGAAGTTCTTAGAAAAGGATTGTTGGCGTAAGCAGTGCATATTTTACTAAGATTTAAAGTAAATTTAGCGTTACCTTGCTTTTAAACGGAATCAGAATTATAACTGTCATTTTATGAAAATAAATGATGTAATTTTCGACTTTACCTTGACTTAATCTGTGATGCTGCTTACACCATTTTATCACCAAAATAAAAATTATTCATGTTTGTTCGAGCATTTATATAAAACATACTGTCTATAGCCTAATTAATATCACACTAACAAAATTTCGACAATACTGTTTGTAAGGAGAAATAATAAGTTCGTCGATCATAAAACCGCGTGCAGTGTATCCTAACTGAGATCAGTTACTTGTCAACTAAATGAGTGTATTATAGCTAGCTACACTAAGCCGGCAACTGTGCAACTGTGGCGCAACTGTGGCACAACTGTGCACAATTATGGAACAACGACTGTAGAATTATGGTAGATGTCTGGTACAACTCTGGCACAACTGTGACACAACTGAGGAACAACTTCCGCTAGCTACCGGCTGCATTCTATAATGACCAATTATTAACTAAATTCGCCACATCGTGTCATTAAATTTTTAAAATATATACGTTTGTTCATTGTGATTTATTAAATTTCTAAATTTTATACCTAAAGCCATTCTTGTGATGAATCTATTTATTACAATGATATCATATATTAGAGAGGTGACTTTGAAACGAATCTAGACTATTTACCGTTTGAGTGCACATTACATTATACTAATAACCTCTCAATTACAAAATCGAAAAACTCTGAAATTATTAAATTTAAATCACATTAGAATAATCTATAATTTCAGTACATACAATATAAATAATTTAAACTATTAAAATTTTACTTTTGGTCACGTAAACATCTTTGTATTGTGTGAATACATCGACTTAAATCACAAGCGTCTTACAGCTATTTACAGCAGAAGTACATAAAGGCTGATTTACACGACAACATTAATGCAAGCGAAAATGTGCTTTACATATCATAATATTTCTCCATAACCGAAATCAAATTGTTATAATCTTATTGAATTTTTGGTTTAAAACTACTTAAAAAAATCCAAATTCAAAATGACATTTTTATTGTTTCGTGTAAATCAACCTTGCCCTGTGTCAATAAACTATTATTGCTTACAGGTATTAAGCACAAACGAGATAGGTACACAAGTTAAACTGCATACAAACGGCGCTCGATCAACGCACACAGGCACACCGTTCACCGACACGACACGTTGGGTCACGTCGGCACAATGAGACAACGTCTATATGCGTAAGTACGTAGTGAGGTACATACACAAGTTTGACTCCTGTACCTATGTCTCCTGTATTGTCAATACATTGAAATACAAATTTGATACCATCGATATGCTTGTGCAAGTGGCGCGAGGGCCGAGCTGGGACTATAAGCGTATCTGGAACATTGATCTATCAAGTTAATACTATTCACTCACATACATCAATATTCTCGAAGGCAGGCGTAAACTAAAGCTATCTACTTTTATATCTTAAGTTTTTTTTTTAAATATAGGTATAAATATATTTTATTTATATAAGTTGATTATATGATTTTCATTTTAATTAAGAAGTGAAGATTTTTTTAGTTTTAGTGTATTTAGTTCATTAGTTCACTTCGCAATGGTGTTAACACTTTTGAACTGTAGATTGTGAAAGTATATTCGCGTTGTTATTTTTTAATTAAAATACATATTTAATAATGTAAAATTAGAAATATAAGTGATTTTGTTACAAAAATAATTCAATTTTATATGCTTATATAGTCGTTGTATCATGTACTCGGTTTTAGAAATTTTTTCTTTACGAAATGTATGTGCAATTTCGGACTGAATTGAAAAAGGTGTATATTATAGTGTCTTCAATATTTTAACATTACATTACCATTAAGTGGAGACAATACATTCTATCGAGTATAATAATAGACTAAGATAGTCGTTTCAAATTATTTTTCTAGTAAATAATTTTTATTATCCATTGATATAATATTTCAAAATTGCGAAAGCTAAACAACATCTTGCAATGTACAGATAGAAGGACACACAGACTATATAAATAGGTACGTTTTGGCAATGGTTTCAATAATATTTAACTTTTATTTCTTTCAACTCATAAATTTAACAAATTTAAACACGATACAAACTTCTAATTCATATTAGTGCGACTTTTAACTTAATGCATAATATTCATTCTTTAAGGTACAATTATTATCCTCAAAGAATACTGTTATATTTCCTATTAACCCATTAAATATATTCATAATATTATAAATTATATCAGAATTATATCATTATTAGTGAAAAATGCATCTGTGCTCAAAGTTTAAAACCAATTCGAGTCAAAACCGCAACGTATAAGTTAAAGATTTTTATGAAGTATAATTATTTTTCCGTCATCCATACATACATTTACAAAGTCCAATTATTTTTTATAATTCCAAATATTCTTGTATTTCATAGCCCGTTAGTTTACGCC
>LQNK01001042.1:450518-510145 GCA_001586405.1 Phoebis sennae
TTTTCACAGCTCTTTGTGTTAGGCTGCACGCGGTGCTGGCGAATTTGCTGGTCACAAGGATTACCAGGTCGTCGGCATATCCTATAGTGTAGCAGTCTTCGGCATTTAGCTTCGTGATTATTAATTATTATTATTATAAATATTATTATTTTATAATAGTTTGTTTGATTACTATTTTAAATCGATTTACGTGATGCTTCATGAAGATAGTACATTCATGGGCGTACCCAGGGGAGGGGCAGGGGAGGGCAGCTGCCCCCCCTGGATATCGTATACTCTCTACTCTCTATTGTTATTGATTAAAATTTTTATTTTGCAGTACAATATATTTACATTATTAAAAAAAAAACAGCCAGCAGCGTGGAACCATTTTACTTCCACGCTCGGGTCTGTAGTACACTATGGTCTTTGGCCCAGAACCTGGGTACGCCCATGGGTACATTTATATCAAGGGCATTACTTATCTTGTATCATAGAACTATACTCGGAGTTATAAATGTTATAATCAACCATTTGAATTAATTAGTCGGTTGCATAGGATTATTGGAATTTCTGGAATATGTGGTGCGACAATACAGCCGTACAACATTTTGTTTTCTGCTTAACAATATAAGGATCAAGTATGGCTAAGATTTTGTAGTTTATACACACCTCCCTATTCATTATTCTTAAAAATTGACTATTCACAAGTACTTAGTGAGACTATTCGTAAGTATGTTTATATAAATAAAAATGTATTTCTTTTTAGTACAATAGGCAGACTGTTTACCCTAACCATGTATGACATTCATCCATTTTATTTTACAACTACCCTCAATATTTTCCTATAGTAGCCTACTAGCGCAAACTTGTTTAGGAAATATTCTCATTTTGTATTTTTAACACTTGTTTACTCACTTCAAACGCATGTTCACGCGGGTGTATTTGTTTGTGCAGATTTTAACATTTTCTTGACGAGTGGGTTGTGAATCGTTTACTCCCACCCACTTTTGCCCACTCTCCTCTTAAACATATTCTTGTCAATATACGCATCTAAGATGACTGAGCTCAAGTGTGGTCTACCGAAGCTGCAGCATATCTGACCATATACCAACTCCACCACTCACCTCTAGCACATGCTCTAGTCCGTCAAAGCACGTCTCCAGCTGTTCGTTGATCTCAAAATCTCAGTATATTCTAAATACTAATAATATTTTGGACTGCTATCTGTATAATAAAGATCGACGTACACATACTTGAATGTATATATATTTTTTTGTCCGGCCCCTCCCGGTCAGCCACTCACCTCCAGCGCGTGCTCCCGCCTGTCGAAGTACGTCTCCAGGTGCTCGTTGATCTCGAGCGCCGCGTACCGCACGGCGTCCCGCACGCGCGCGCAGTCCGCCACCGCGGCGCCGGCCCACAGCAGCGGCGGCTCCTCCCCGGCCAGCCGGTCGAGGACCAGACCCAGCTCGCCGCCGCCCACGCCCACCCCGCAGCCTGATACTAGCGCGCCCTCCCCGCATACTGATATGGTTTTGGCTGTCACTTCCTGTATAAACATTTGATTTTATCACTTGCATTGTAATAAAGAATATAAAAAAACAAAGGTACAGGTAAGGAGATGCTATCCTATTTGGTTCTCCAAATAACTTTGACAACATTTAATCCAAATAGTTTCAGCAGTTTGGATATGAAGAAGAGACAGACAGAGTTATTTTTTAATGTCTTTATTATTAAAAAGGACAAAAGATACACGATAGGATACGGTGTTCCCCAGGGCAGTGTCCTTGGTCCAACCCTCTTTCTCCTCTACATAAATGGACTCTGTTCTCTTCAACTCGATAAGGCAAAGATTTTTGCTTACGCGGACGACACCGCTGTGATTTTTCATAGCAGGACGTGGGAGGAAGCATATAATTGTGCAGAAACTGGAATGAAGTCTATTGCTAATTGGCTTGACCACAATTTGCTTAGCCTTAATATAGGAAAAACGAAAGTCGTTAATTTTTGTATTAATAATAGAACAAATGCCCCCAAGGAACTATCAGTTAAAATACACGGCTGCGACAACAACACTTCCAACTGTAAATGTACCGCTCTTGAAGAAGTCAGCTATATCAAATATTTAGGAGTCTTTATAGAAAAACACCTCACCTGGAAAAAACAAACTGATTTAGTTAAAACACGTGTCAGAAAGTTAACCTACATTTTTAGAAAACTACGACAAATTGCCGATATTAAAACTATTAAAATGATTTATTTTACATTATGCCAATCTATCTTAAATTACTGTCTTATTTCGTGGGGTTCCGCAAAAAAGTGTCACCTTATTAAAGTTGAGCGCGCTCAGAGGGCTATCCTGAAAATCATTTTTAAAAAGAATCTAAGACACCCGACCAAAGAACTTTATCAAGAGGCTGGTATCCTAACGGTACGACAGCAATATATAAAAGGAGTATTATTAAAATTTCATAAAACTGCTCTCAACACAATGGTATCGAACGAGCGCTCGCGGAGAAATCCTAAATGGCCCAAACATAATTGCAATAAGTCCTTTGGCAGTAAAGCGTTTACATTCATGGGACCTTACTTATACTCAATAATAAATAAAAAACTTAATATAATTTCTATGAGCAAGTTCCACTGTAAAAAACACGTAACAAGTTGGCTATCTAAACTGGACTACTTAGAAACAGAAAATCTTGTTTCTATCTCCTGATCTTGAAATGCTTTATATAATGACCTTACAATAACGTTCATCATCTCATATATTACCCGAATAACACAAAATCAACACACAACTTCATGTTCACTATCACTCACACTCACACACACATACACACACACACACACACACATACACACACACATTTTCATATATACGCATGCATTCAAAGAAGCAAGTGTCGATTTCATTGTATAAAAATTAAATAAAAAATTAAAAAAATGTATTAATGCAACTTAAGAAAATGTTTTTTTTTTTTTTTGTATTCAAATATGATAATTTCTAAATAATTTTGTTTGTCACGATGAAAGAGATTGAGCCCCACAACACAGGGGATCCTAGTGTGGGGTTCAAAGCTGTATTTTTGTGTATGTTATATGTAATTTTTTGGAAGAAATAAACGTTTATTTATTTTTTTTTTATTTATTTTATACAAAGGTCAAGGACAGCATTCAAGAAGGTAAGTTACTTGCGTAGTTATAATATTAGCAGGTAGCAGGTCATTGTCTAACAAAGCAACTTATACAGGACGAACTTAAATGTAGACAATAGACAAAACTTTGTGTTCATAGACAAAAATTCATTTTATGAAGGCATTTTACAGATTTAAGTAACATACTTTTTTGTGGGGGGTAATTTGTAGGTAAACGTTACCTTGAGCACAGTGTGCAGTCGGTGCACGAGCGTCATGGGGGGCAGCTGGCTCGCGTGGCGCAGCAGGGCCGCCACCGAGCAGCGCCACGCGTCGCGCATCGCCCCCGGCACGGGCGTGATGTCGCCGCGTTCACCTACATATGTTACCCCGTTTTAGAAAAACTTTACGGAGATAAATAGTATAAAAAATTAATCAAGTTTAATTTTTTTAAACGAAAACGTAAACTCCCAAGAAAAACTTATTAGATTTTCAAAAATTTTTAAATAAATCAGATTTGTCATTCATAGCATTGTGGAGCATGGTATTATTCCTGCAACGAAAAGGGGGGATCCTTGACCAGTCCGAACCACAGGACTGGCCGGCCGATATGCCCTGAGGATTGATGTTTGGAAGTGGCGCCGAAAACATTTCAACATCGTGGTTTAGGAATTGTGACGTCACGTGACGCCATAACATAAAATGTGATTAGCTGTACATATTTGTTCTAGAGTATTTTAAAAGACCTTTGAGAATTCTTTTTCACAAACAGTTCATTAAGTATTAGCACCTCTATACATATATTTAATAATGTCCTAAGTCAATTACGATACCCTTAATTTGCTAATGATCGTATTTATTTAATCCCTGCAACCTGGAACACGCGATCAAGCGGGAACGATATAGAGTTGCTAATACTGTTATCGTAAGTTAATTAAGGTAATCATATCAATAGGTTACGAGAGTCACGATTTAATTTCAATTACAAAGGTATATTAACGACAACCATACAATGTGACATATTATGTGTTTCAATAAGACTAGCTGATCCACGCGGCTTCGCTAAGGTAGCATAATGTTATAAATATTATAGCCTATAAATTATAGTCTGCCTAAGCCTATATTCTGTATAGGATAATGTAGCTTTCGAATGGTGAAACAATTTTTAAAGTAGTCCAGTACTTTTTGAACCTATTCATTACAAACGAACAAACTAAGTTTTCCTCTCTATAATATTGATTGTTCAAATTCTGCAAGAAAACCTTCCGAAAAACATTCGTCCGTGTAAAATAATTGAAGATATAAAAAATGCAACCATCAAATCAGTGATCGATGATCGAATTTTATAGTAATTAATAATTTCTAAATCAAATTAACATTCACAATGTGCACATAGTAAAAATGTTTCAATAATCATACCGTCAGGTTCTCCGCTAGAGGCGCTGGACAGCGAGTGCGCCCGCGGGCGGAGCGCTAGTTCGTGCGCACCGTCCCCCTCGCCTCTGCCGCCCGTCTCCTCCCACGCCCCCTCCTCGTCCGAGGAGTCCTCGTGACCCGCCTGCGATGGTGTAACAAACGAAATATTACATAAATTAATATTCCTGGACATTTAACACAACGCCATCTAGTCACGAACTAAGCAAAGCTTGTAGTATCGATACTAGATAACTGATAGACATCCTTTTTTTTGTAGATACATACATACTATAGATTAACACTTAGACAGTAGAGAATTACAATGTTCATCACATCATAATTTTCTACTCGTGGGGATCGAATCCACACCCTCCGGCGCAATAGGCCATTGCTGAACCACTGCGCCAATCGGGTCGTCATAAACATAAATACATACATAAAATAATATTGTAAGTAAAAAAACTTGAAATCGGCTGGAGTTTGTTCTTTATATTTGAAAATTTGTTTAAAATACTTTACATTTTGGAAAGACACATTAATAAGTCGGCAAATTTTTATGTACATATTTTATTTCATCCTAAAAGAGATTTTTGTCTCCCATTTGGCCGAATTTAATTACATACAAATCTGCTCCATTTCCACTAGATATTTTTTTTTAATTTGAATTACAAAACTAGTGCAATAATTTGAATTATGAAATGATTATGGACTCTTGTTTTACTTAATAACCCTCCTTTATTTAATAACCCAATGTTTGTCCCTCACCGGTCTGTGCTGGTGTCGTTCGGCCAACCCATGCGCAGGCGCACTCCTCTCCCTGGTGATTCCGTCCTCTCGCTCTTCACTCGGTAGCCGCCGACGGACGCCCCAGTTGAAGTTGTCCGAGCTCTCACCCTGTATAAGACATGCAATTACGAGACTAGTATATATTGCTAGAGCATAATGTAGATTTTTTGTTAATATATTAAATTTTTAAATTCTCGACAAATTATGAAATATATTTCCATGCGATAAATTTCTATATTCTATGATCTATGATATTTAATATTTAAGTTGGTGATAATGAAATTCTATTAGTATTGTTTGTAATCTGCTATCATTCGACCTAAACTTTTATGAAAAAAAATATTATTATAAAGGCCAGATTGACGACATTTTAATTAATACTTTAAAAAAATACACAAAACTTAACTTTATATGCATGTCACAGATTATCACCTCACTTGACACTCTAACAACATCTTTAAGCACAAAACTATGTAAGGTATTTAATGTCTATAATATGGGTCTGTACATTTTGTCTGTTACCCGAAATAAATAAATAAATAAACCATCAAAGGCCGGCAAAGCAAGAAGTAGCAAGACTTCAAGTGTTTCAGGTGTTCATGAGCGGTGATGATCACTTGACAGGTGACCCGCATGCTCCTTTGCTTGCTCTACCATAAAAAAAAACAAAAAAGAAAACAAAATAATTCCACTCACCTCAATACTCTCGCTCTCGTACTCCAAAAAGTCAAAGTCCTTGAACACGCCAAAGTGGTCGGTGGGCGGGGCGCCGCCGGACGGCTCGTTGCCCGGCGTGCCCGACACCTCCTCCAGCGACGACGCCATCGACGACTCGCGCTCCAGCAGCTCCGAGCTTTGGCTGAAGATCACCTACACACCCACCATTGTCAATATACAAATTATAGTTAATAATATTTATTTACTAGCTTTCCGCCCGCGGCTTAGCTCGCGTGGACCCGGCGATTCGAATTTTTCTCACCGTAAAAAACATGCTTGAGCTTCAACGAACATTTAAAAAAAAGAATTGTCCAAATTGGTCCAGTCGTCGTTGAGTTATGCGCTTACCAACACATTTTGCGATTCATTTTTATATACATATAAGATTTATTAGCCATACCAACAGTGTACACATAAATATAGAGTACATCGAAACATGAATAGTTAGCCACGATGTATGCACGGATTACAGGTATGTATTGTAAATAATAGTTATTTTAATATTTCAATTATTTAATGCATTAGATATTTTACCGTAGAAGTGATAGTAATTTTGTTGCAACAAGTTTAGTTTGCTATATTTGGTTTGAAGTGTCACTTTTGTCAAAAGTTTAATATAAAAGATAGCGGCATTCAGTATTTGCTTTGATTAGTAATAATTTCGCTATGGTGCTAGAACGTCTTATTGACATACGACCCAGCTACCCTCAGTTTGGAAATAGTCATATGACTAGCTGTGATTTGTGATTAACGGATCAGATATTGGCCAGTTGTGTAGAATCACAGTACATTTCTATTACGATCAACATAACAGTACATACCGGCAAAATAGGAATTAACAATACGATAACGCATTTGAATATCTTATAGCCAAATTAAAATTAAAGTAACTTAAAAGACGTTACTCATAACTCTTTTTTAAAATCGCCTACGTATTCTTTATCAGTGTTGTCAAAGTTAAGAGTCCACGGGTCGCTTTAATACGCATCGAATTATACAAAAATGGGCAGACTGAAAATCAGCGCCGTGGTAGTAAAAACCTAGCAGCATGGCTGAGTTTGCCAAATTGCTAGGCTTATGTTGTAAGTTTCTTATTTGTTTGTCGCAGTGTAAATGGCAATAAATCTTATTTATTCCTTTCAAAATATATTAGGATTCGTGAAATCCAATGCGTACGCCTATATGAGGACACTTTAATTAATCAAACTCTTGGAATATTACCTACTTAAACTCAAATAGTCACGTAGCTACTCATAATGTCTGATTGCTGTACTTTTGGAATCATATCTATTCATATTGCCTACTTCAAACTCTTAAAGTGAAATTAATAACTAGATTTTAATATTATCTGTTAAATAATGTTACAGCTAAATTTTAATTTATACGTGTGTATGATATACAATGGTCAACAATATGAATGAAACCCTCTTTTAGCGATGATAATTCATAATAATAGTTTGTTGTGAAATTAACCTGAAATTAATGAAATTACTGTTATCCAAACGCTACAATCACACAAATTCCATACTTTTAACATGGCTTATTGATAATAGCAAAATGAATGATTATTTATAATTCTGAAACTGCAACTGTCGTTATATACAATGTTGTAACTTGATAAGTTGATTGTGAACCAACCATATCTTAGTATATAAATGTTATTACATTACGAATGATCTTAGCAATGATACCTATACCTTGTCTACTTCCACATATCTTTAAACATTAATTTGAATAATATGAAATGAAACAACTATTCAAAAATACTATTAACACTTAATACTAGTATCAAACAATACCATATTATGTACATCTGTGTAAACAGCGACTTACTCCAATCACATTAGTGCATATAACATTTTTGTTGAAGTGGTTCATACGAGTAATGTTTACATTAAAAGCAATGTTGTCATGGTGACGATACAATCATGTCTTTTTTATTAAAATGATCATTATATATGACACAATATTATTAGCAGGCTATTTAATTTGGAATTTATTCATTAATAGAATTAGAACATGGGTGAGATTGAAATGTGTTGTCTATCCTTATTATGGTGATGCCGTTTTAAAAATCTAATGATATTATACATGAGTAAGATATTACTTCAAAGTAGACCAACTACTAACCACACTTGATGTACGCAAATAATAGAATCCTCTTCATAGCCAAAATTATAGCATTCCTGTTCTATCACTGTCCAAGCTAAAGGCCTATAACTGTACTCATGGCGACTTCGTTATTCACAACAATTATACATTTTTAAGCAAATTGCACACGTGAAATTGATCACTAACATTGGTGCATAAGAAGCATTTTGCATTGTTTTTGGCTGTGTCTGCAGAGTGGGGTCAAAGTCGCCATGTGCATTGCCCCTAAGCGTGAAATCTTCTCACATAGCGTGTGGAGGAAGCCTTATATATAGTACACCTAGTTACCTTGGAGCACAGAGTGGTTAACAAATCGTCCTATACGCAGCGATGGATAGAAATATACATATTATTCACTAAGGCACAGTTCCCACTGATGGCACTTAACGGTATGGAGTGAATATGTTAATAGAAAATAGAGAACCAAAGGGTTTTGTATGAAGAAAGTATCTTATGTATGGTACTGTGAACAGTCTGATTTTTTTGAGTATAGGTTTACAGTAATATAGTAATAATTAATTTATTTTGCATGCATTATTCTTGTATTCGATCGTGTGGAAGGAAGTAATGAAATGAGCATGTCAGGTAAACATATTTAAGAACATGATAACCAACAAAATTACGTCATGTGAAGAAAAAAATTTAATTAAATGAATATTTTCCTCCCTACATTTGAAAATGTTTTTTGTAGTTTATTATAAGGTGAGTTTTGGAAGAACAAGATATAATACATTATTTAACCGTATCGTGCCACCAGCGGGTCATCTAACACACAGGCTTTGTACAGAAAATCGCTAATAAATAAGGCACATTTCAGAGACCACACATCCAACTAGACATTGCAAGTGCATCTATAGGGAAACTAAGCGGTAATCGACATTTTAAGACATCACAAAAGCGAAAAAAGCACAAAACCTTAAAAGGGGGGTATATTTTAATAACTGAAGATATTGATACTTGTAAGCTTTCATAGACTTTTTTTAAATCATTTAATACAAGATAAACAGACACGATGCATTTGCTTTGTCTACTTAAATGTATGGTTCAAGTTGGGTTCAGTGGTTAACTCACAGATGGGCTCTTGGGTAGACCAACGCGCTGCCCGCACGTGGTCAGTAGGTTCACGAGACACTCGCGTACTCGACTCTGAGAAAGATACATGAGTTAGTTAAAGAAGTTCAATATTTATATTTAAAATCTTCCCCTTCCTTCAAGCCGGCAATGTATCTGCGACAGTTTGCTGTTGCGGATGTTCATGGGCTGCGATCAGTCACTTAACATCAGATGAACCGCATGCTCTGCTTGCCTGCTGTTACATAAAAAAATGAAGGTACTAACTTGACGATCTCAATTTCTTTAATGATTCTTGATTCTTTAAAAATGTAACGGTATCAAAGTGACTTTTGACTCATTTATTTTTAACTAGCTTACCGCCCGCGGCGTCGCTCGCGTGAACCCGGTAATTATTCAATTTTTTCTCGCCGTAAAAACCATGCTTGAACTTCAACGAAAATAAAAAAAAAAGAATTGTCCAATTTGGTCCAGTCGTTGTTGAGTTATACGCTTACCAACACATTTTGCGATTCATTTTTTTACATAAGATTACTATTTATTTTTTTAAATCAAAATGAAGTAGTCATAAAATTAATATCGAAATACTGTTATATGTTACTACAACAACAAAAAATCTCATTTAATTTTAATATACATGACTATTTCAAATATTAAGATTACTATATCATTATTACAATTATTAAGAATTACAAAACGAAACATTAATAAACATTTCAAATTTAAATCACATATTAAACATTGTTTTATTCACCTGCGACATCCACGGTCTCTTCCAGCCACTGGCGAGAGCGTCAGCCGGTGAGAGAGACAGCGAGCGACGCGGGGAGGCGGCGCTATGCGGCGCTGCGGTCGGAGGCTGACTCGCTTCTGCCCCCACTACTGTAGAGGCAGATCCCGTTGATGATCCTGTGTACATGGAAAATTGTAGGGCTATGGGCTCGCTCCGAGCTAGACCTCGCGTTGTAATGTATAAATCCAGACCTTTCATTTGATATCATAATTAGCCAATACAGCCGTATTCATATGAAAATTGCCCATTTAACCCCACTATCTTTGTAACTCTGGAGAAACTACTATGTTCGTCAAACTTCTTCAAATGTCTGTAAATGTGCCTACCATCCCAAAAAACCCCATTCCCACAAAAGTAAACCTGTTGTTTACTTAAAAACATAAAAATCTGTGGAGGATGGTGTTATTCCTCCAACGAGGCGGGAGGATCCTCGACCAGTCCGAACCACAGGACTCGCCGGCCGTTAGCCCCGAGGATTGATTTTTGGAAGTGGTATATCTACTTAGCGGTGAAAACATTTCAACATCGCGATTTAGGATTTGTGACGTCACGTGACGCCACAGATCTGTATCAAGAACTACCCCCACCTTTATCGGGCGTAGTGGAGGACGCGTTGGACAGCGAGCTGGGCCCCGTGGGGGGTTGGCTGCCCCCCTTCGGCAGGTACTTGCGCCCGATCACCGGCGTCTGCGACAGGTCGAACGTGAAGTCCATCGTGCGACCCGGTAGCTCCTGCACAAAATGCGTTTTGTTCTTGTAATGTATTGGCTTGCAAGGAAAATAACTGAGAACTTGTTACGGACGGCACAACTAATTAGCTACCTTATATACTAAAGCTTATTTCTAAGTACCCTACTTTACAGTTTTCACTTTTTGCACAATGATTTTTGTTACCAAGGCTAGGCTAAGTGTTGGAGGTTAAAGGGATGTATTTCTGTCTGTACGTTTAAAAAATCTAGTCACAACATCAAACACTAATGTTAATTACTTTAATAAAACAAAATGATTTATCGACTAAGAAAATAAATAAGTGATGTGGGTTTTTCAGTTGAGACGTTATGTAAAGAATTAGATAAGAAACTGTTACTGGAAATATTTTTTACAAAACAATTTTAGCAAATTAATTAATTAGTAAGTCTTCTTAAGTATACAGTGTGTTCTTGAATGTATGTTTTTACTGTTTTCACCCAAATATAAAGGACCAATTTATTAAAAAAATTCAGCATTAACACAGAACAACGCGCCACACCTAATAATAAGTCTGAACCTAACTAAATGATTTATATTTTCTATGAAAAACTAAACAATTATTATTATCTCACCTTTTTATGTATTAGTGGGTCTAGAGCAGAGGCGGCGTGTTCCCAGTGCGGGGGCACCACGAGTGTGGAGCAGCGCGTCACCACTAGTTTGAGAATCTTCATCGCTTCCTTGTAGTTGTTGCCTTCTTGCTGCGGGGAGAAAGGTGATAGTGGTAAATATATCTACACTAATTATAAAGAGGACAGATTTGATTTTGTTTGAATTGTATAGGCTCCGAAACTATTGGACCGATTTGAAAAATTATTTTACCATTGGAATTTTAGATAATTGCTGATGAACATAGGCTATATAAAATTACAATGTGGGGGCGAAGTCTCACCCTCACCTTTTTAGTATATTGTGGAGTCATAGTTTTCATTTTTATATGTTAATAATGAGTACGGATATGAATATTTGTACCAATATTCGTTCGTATATTATATAAAAAAATTTAATTTCAAATACAAATGAACGACAATTTCGAATACATAAGTACTTAAATCAAATTCATCACTTTACCAATTTTGCACACATATTTGATGTGAAATTTGTGATCAAACGAGACTTACACCCGTATTCTAATACGTTTCTCGAGCATTCCTCGACTTCACTCAACCTCTGTCAACGAAAACTTACAATCTGAGTCGGAACTCTAATAACTCACGTCCACTCACGTTATGAAAATTTCGGAGAAGCAAATTCAACACCTCCATTCGCTCGATCTATTTATTAAAATATTATATTTTTATGTTATGAATTTTCCATTGAAATAGAAGTAAAATTAAGGTAACTTCTTAGAATACGGGTGTTAGAATCAAATGACACACTCACGTCAATAAATTTGGCCACGGCCCTGAGAAGGTCCGCATTAACAGGCTGCGCGGCCGGCGCGTTCAGCTCCACGTAGTACAGCATGCAGTGGAGGATGGACAGCACCGGCAACTGCAGGTTTGCTGCACCCTGTAATTGATTATTTATTAGAAATATATAATGTACGTTGTATGGTTGACGGTTGGTTAGTGATACAGCCAAATAATATAGTATATAGAAATGTGAGTATAGGTAAATTTATCCACGAAGACGCGCCCCACTATTCTTGGCAATCATTGAGGGTATATGTATGCAAGCTTACGCTTGTGTGAAGTTTTACACACTCACTACCCATGTGTGCATACGCGTTCTAAAATAAATAATGATTCAGGACGAAGTATTGCAATCATAGTAAAATATTTCAAATTCAAAAACGTCGTCGTGGATGGCACTATCTATATATCCACGCATTTGTCTCTCTATACAAATTTTCTTGCTGACCATTCATATAATAATAATAAAGCACATCAGTCAATTTGTCTGTCTGTTTACCCTCTCTATCTTTGACTGGCTTCTCTAAATGAGCAAAGAATTCCTTGCTAAAAATTTTTATATCATTAAACAAAGTAGTCTGTCTGTCTTCTCACCCTCTCCAGCAATTCCACGAGGAACGCTAGCATTTGCAGTTTCTGTACTCCACTTGAAAGCTATCCTTGCGAACGTCGTTACATAACATTACATCAGTCTGTCTGTCTGTCTGTCCGATCTCTCACCTTCTCCAGCACCTCCACGAGGAAGGCCAGCATCTGCAGCGACAGGTGCGAGTAGGTGTCCCACAGGTACTTCACCACGCACTTGGTCCACTGGAAGCTCTCCTTGCTGAACGTCCTCCGGGAGTACAGTGTCATCACCGTGCCGAGGTTCTCCAGCTTTTTGCTCTTTTCAGCCGTGAACTAGGAGCAGATAATCTTATTAGTATGACATTTGTAACAAAAAATAAGTTTAATACAAAGTGCAAACTATTTTGAATGACATTAACTGGTATCTGTACGTACTGTAAATCTTCAATAACGTTCTTAAAAAAGGTAGGCACAACTACAGGTTGTAATATTTTTTTTTAAAAGTAGTATTCTTCGGTATCATGTTTGCCAAATATTATCTACTATCTTAATTATCTACTATATATATTGATCAATTTTCTAGTTGAGACGCTAGCGCAATCGTCTCCGAGTTTGTGTACCAGCGTTAGCGTCACCACAATTATGGTCAGTGACTACGTGGAGTTTATCATAGGCAACTCCAGCAGCGGGTTCATGTGTCCATGTGCTCACGTGCCCACGTGTAGATGCATGTGCCCCTGTGCACGTACCTGCGCGATGTGGCACGCGGCGCGCACGCACAGCTCGTTGGCGTCCTCGTAGTGCAGCAGCATGTACGGCAGCAGCGCCACCACGGTCATGGGGAAGGCCAGCGACTGCGTGGGGTCGATCACGGGCAGCTCCAGCAGCGGGATCATGTCCACGAGCACGCCCACCACGGGCTCGTATGTGTTCGGGTGCGTGCAGCCCTGTGATAGATGTGCACAATATACTTTTGATATGTATTAAAAGTTACAAAATTTGTTTGTTAATAAAAATCTGAAAGTCTTGATTTTTATGTATCGACTGTACAAATAGACATACAATTTTCGAAATTTACAATGAGGGAAAGAAATAAGGTTACGACCTTTCAAATCTTACATAGATAGCGCCATCCACGACAACGCGTCCCACCAATTTTTGAATTTGGAAATATTTTACGTAACTATCGCAATAGACAGAAGACAAAGGTCTTGATAAGTTTGTCATATTACAATGGGCAATGAGTGTGAACCTATAGAATCTCACACGAGCGGAAGGTTGCATACATACACTGTCAACGACGGGCAACTGAGGCGCGTCTTCGTGAATGAATTTATCTACACAATTTACATAATTAAATCAAAATTACTCTTGATTTTACAGTATATATTGTTAAAAATTCCCCTGCAAACAAAACCCACCCACATTTCGGGCCTACCTTCAACAACAAGGAATGCAGCGAGGTCGGCGGGTGCGGCGCGTGCACCTGCGTGCGGTCGAGCCGCTCGCGCGCGTCCGGCCGGTCGAGCGGCAGGCGCGCCATCACCCGCGCCAGCAGCCGCACGCCCAGCAGGAACTCGTGCTCGTAGTCCGACTCGAGCACGGACGCGCCCACCCAGAACACGGTCGCGAGGATCGTCAGTTTGTCGTCCTAGTTCAGACATTCGTTTGTGTTCAATTTTACTTCCAATACTTTGAAAGGTTTTTAAATTATTACATTGTGTATTTTTTAAGTAAATTCAAATTTATTTGCGAATATAGGTAAGTAATAGGTAATATAGAACAATATTGTGATCTTCTACATTCAGCCATTTTGGCATGCATGGCAAGTATTAATTAAATTATTTATATGGTTACACGAGCTGGTTAGTCATAAATTACACACTACAAAATGTAATGTGCAATTCCATCAAAAAAGTATGAAGTATTTAATCATTTTTAATATTTTACTAGCTTTCGCCCGCGGCTTTGTCAGCATAGTACCATAGTATATAAAAAAATATCTTGTCTCACCTTGTTACAAGAGTTATTAAATGATAATTGTTTTTTTATAATATTGTAACTGGTAGACATTTAAAAACAGAACAGAACATTTTAAAATTTTTAACTTCTAGCATATAGACCGACTAGGTAAATTACCATGGTTACATCATATTTTTCGAGTTCTTTACAATTAATACAAACACAGTTAGCAGACATTTAAAGCACACAGTTTTAAGTGATGGCAAGCAAGTATTAATGTTATAAGCGAAATGATGAAGGTGACAAAGTGAGTGTGGATTGTGACATGGTGATGAATTCTGTACAAACATACAGATGTAAAATAACTATTATCATATTTTAGAATTATTCCAACAAAACTATATTTTTTCATAGCTGTTTAACTTATAGCTTTTAAACAAATTCACAAAAGTAGAATACGAGTATATATATTCTTTCACTGTTTTACATTTAATACATTTGAAGAATGAATATTCAAAGAATAAGTAAAAAGAAAAAGCCTATTAATATTTTTGGAAACTTTATACCACAATCCAACTCACTACCCTTTGATGGGGGGAGGAGGTTCTGACACCAACAGGAAGTTATCCCCCCTTAAAATGAACTTCTAATACACCATGTTGTACAGTACCACTATTTCTAAATGTCCCTCGACGATATAAACATGTTCCAAAGCGAATAAATATAAGTTTTCCACATCAATTAATTTTTAAAAACTTGACATGACAGAGTTGCCAAAATTCACAAAAAATCACTATTATTCATTGTTATATTAGGTTTGTACAAACAATTCAACTTTAATATACCTCAAAGATTGCCGAAAGACGTTTAGAACACAGCCGCACTATAAAACCAAGCAAGATCAAACAATGGAGTGAATGAAAGAGATTATTTACCGGCAGCCGTTTGAAGGAGGTTGTAATGAATATCGGCTAAAAGAAACAGAAACATGTTATAGTGGTACAATTCGGAAATAAATTGTTACACATAGAAATACATGCGATGATTATGAGATGATGATATCGAAACGTTAGTATATACTTTAAAATGTATTTTGTTTATATACACGTGTTCCTTTTGACTTGGAGATTCTTTAAAGTGTATTTAATAAGTATATATATATTTACTGGTCTGTAGAATTTGACACGTGGTTTTGTGATAATATGATTTGAGTCAATAACCAAGACTTTACTTTTCTAATTTATAATATGAATCCAAAAGAAACACGTTTAAATTAGTGAAAATTAAACACCATTTTTTATTAGTATGAATGGCTAGAAGTTATAAGAATGAAACATATAGGTTTAAAGCTAGTATATTTAATTTAATGTAATTTTAGTGCAAAGGCATTATATATTTAATCATTGCAAATAACATCAAAGCGGCGCCCGTTGAAATAAAGAAAGGCGTATAAAACTTATATATTGACAAATGATTTCGTTTATCACAGCGTAGCATAAGCGGTTGCTGTATATTTACAAGTTTTTTATAAAGAATTTAGAAATTAATTATTGCATTTTATTCAATAAATTAGTAATATTATAGTAAATAATTTTGAATTCATTTATATCATAATATATCACGTGTATATTTAACTGAATAATATATTTCATACCTGAGTAGCAGTATCACCTAGTAGTTTGAGCGATTGTGCCGATCGTGACCTGCACAGATTCGAACACCCGCCCTTCGCCGCCTCGCTGCACGGACGAGTGCGGCTCTCTGTAATCGAGGAAACGGATATGAAAATATAATATAGGAATAGTTATTGTTTTGCAATATTTCGCCAATCAATTTTTTTCTGTAAGTTTCATATTTCTTTATCGTTAAATTTATTTTTCGTATTAGGTAAAGCTAAGTTTGCAAAGAAAAAAACGACACAAAATTTTCACATATAAGATGACAAATCATTATTGACACTTATTAATAGCATTGGACTAAAAACGGATCCCCGCGCAACACCTACAAATTTTTATTATTAGTTCCACACGGCATTGCGCTCCCGTAGTATGAAAGCCTATGTTACTCAGTGAAGATGTCGCTTTTTACTGTATGAAAGAATTTTTGAGATCGATCCAGCAGTTTTTGTGATAACAATACAAACCACAAATGTTACCTCTTTATGATTGATTTGTAAAAAAACACTTCACTCAATCAAGATGCATTTTAGGTAACGATAAAAAATATAATTTATATTTTCCTCTTTATAACATTAATATAGAAGTATAAGCTAGTATATGATACACACCGTGCGACTGTTTGTCTGAATGTCCGGAGGGCGGGGCGTTGCTTTTGCGCACGCAGTACGATACAGAGTAGCTGGTGCTGCGGGTGTGGTTGTTTACGCAACCGACGCACACGCCTGGTGATCGTTTGCCTGAAAATATTTAATTATAACTCTAAAATTGTAAAAAATTAAACATGAGATAACAACAAAAGATAAAATTTACAGAAATCGGGGTATACCTTCGTACAAAATGTACTGTGAAAATATTTAAAATTTAATATTAGCGTTGACCACATTTAGAACGAAAATTTTTGTGCATTTTTTGAAATGCTAATTTTGAATTCTTTGAAGTGTTAGTGAATAGAAGAGCTTAAAGTATTCTAGTACAAACAAAATTATTACTAATAATAATTTTATATGGTAACGGCTATGTAAGCTGCTCAAAGTTTCTTAAAATAAAACTACACCTGTTTAATTCCCAATAACAACGTAGATATCCTTACCAGCGCTATACACATTGCCGTTGGGCTGTGGGCCTTCCTTGTTATTCAAATTGGGCGTACTCTTGAAGATATCGCGCATATAGTCCAGGGGCCTGAAGTTGGACTCGAGCGAGTCCACGGCCGCCTCCAGGGTGAGGAGCAGCTCGGTGACGTAGCCCTGCATGTCCTCGCCCTGCTCCGCGACGGTTTCCACCAGCCGGGAGAGGATGTCGGACACCATGCGACCGGTCATTGCAACGCCGATGAAACGGAAGACCTGTTTGAAAGAAAAGGCAAAATATTAAATAATTCTACAAAGTACTTTAAAGTAAACAATAGAATAGAATAGAAAATATTTTTATTCATGTAAACTTTTTACAAAGTAGGATATGTACGTTATGAATAGTCATTTATTAAGTTACCACCGGTTCGGAAAGTCGCATCTATCGAGAAGATACCGGCGAGAAACTCTTATAAAATATTTGGTTTATTTTACAAGTATAAGTAGGTATATACTTTACAATCATGGCCGCAACTGTCCTGTTGTTGAATTAACTGATACATTTAAAAATTCATTTTCATTCATTAAAACTTACATAAGCCACTGAAAAAAGGCAACCGTTTTAACGATGGTCCAAAACCAAATACAAATTGTCACGTTTTAAGATAATATCCTACGAAAAAAAATGTGAACAAAAAATAAGACAAACGCACAACATATCAACGAAAAGTAGGCTTATAAAAACAACCAGTATTATGAAGGTAACTAATTTTACCTGTAAAGATCTTCCTGCATAGTGTCTCGAAGGGCAGGATAGTCCCAGCTGTAGCGCCGTCTGCGCCCACCGCTCCGAGATCAACGCGTGCGGCAACGACTCGCGGAAGATGCGCAACACGTGGCTCAGGAGTGCTGCCATCTGCTGGCAACTGCGGAGCGACCATACTGCAAGAAAAAGAATACGATAATTTTTGATTGTCCAAAATCCAATGATTTAGAGAAGCTACTATTATTACGAAGAAGAAGAGTGAGAACACGGATTAGAGAATAAAAGGCAGATGGACTGTTCTGAAGACTCGAGTGACGCTAACTACACGTACGTATACGTGCATCTGTGTGAGTGAAATTTGAAAATTACGAAGCCCTCGTGACGTGTTGTGTCAAACTAGACGAACATTTTTGTATTTGCTTTTCAATTGTCAATCTAGTCTTCGGCCGCACTCCATCTGACTTTTATTCTCTAATCTGTGAGTGAGAAAGCCGTTGTTTTATTGAAACTTGGGTTCAGATTTACATAACATCTAGTCTGGATTCAAAACGAAAGAAAACCTGTGCAATAAGATAAAAGAGAATATTCAAATAACATGAAAAACTGATTTGTGTGTAACTAACAAATTATTTATATGTTTGATTCTCTGGGGTCTTTGAATAATCATTCTTTCTTTCACGCTTGTTTAGTTCTATACTAAATTCGTTATTAAATTTATGATGCGTGCTATTTATAAAGCCAAAAACAAAATAATCTTCATCGCATCGACTTAACGTAACCTAAAACATAACCTATTTTTTTTTTAATTTCGAAAAAAAAAAATCCTAATCCAACCAACATTCTGTCATATAATTCAGATTCCTATAGCGCTTTCACTTCCATTGAAACGCTGTACGTAACGAAGTTAAGAGAACGGTCCGTGTCACATAACATGCACGGTGACATTTCACTAATTCCATTCCACGCAACTTGTGGAATATTCAAATGTAACAAATAGTACGGTGTCCAACTAATTGATGTGATATTCGCTTGGTTGTTACTCGTTCGGTAAAACGGTCCTTTGTTCTGTATTATGCCTTCGTCAATTTTTGGGTACTTATCTATACCAATCTTTTCTAATTGTATAAAGCTGAAGACTTTGTTTGAACGAGTTTATCTTAGTAAATATTGGTCCGATTTGAATTAATATTTTTATATCAGGTTATTAACCGAGTCAGGCTTTATAGCATGATGCTAAGGGAAAGAAGCCACCCCCCACAGCATATAATATATACAGAAGTACCCTAATAATTAGGTACAATGAAAGATATGTGAAACTAATTACAAAACATTATAATTACTAACTTTACTATATTTTAGGGCCGTAGCAAAATCTGTGCGACAGTTTAAGTAATTTAAATTTATATTTTTCGATACATCACGTCTTTTATTAGTTCCATCTCCTCCTCCCCTCCCACACCCGCTTCTATGTTTATGTCGTACCTTTGGCCATGGTGACCTCGAATTGCCACCAGGCGATGGCTCTTGATGGCATCAGTCATAGATACCTACGTCTCCTCCTCCCCCCCACTCCCGTGTCTATGATAGTATCATACCTTTGGCCGTTATGTCTTCGTACTGCCACAGCGGCATGTGCGTGGGCCTGCTGGCGAGGAAGTGCACGAGGCTCTTGATGGCATCAGCCACGGGCAGCTCCGTCTCTTCGGCCTCCTCCTCCCCTCCAGCGCCTCCCCCTCCGGGAGTGGAGGGAGGCTCACGGGGGGCGTCGCTCTCGTTCGTCACTATGACGGGTAGGGATGGGTAGTTGTCTCCTTCCGCTGTGTATCAAATATTAGCAATAAATAATTGATTTAAATAATTATTAATTTCTTAAATGATCTTCTTGCTTGTACCTAATAAAATAAAGAAAAAAAAATCTACTTGCTACAAACTGAATTTTGCCTTACTCCTGAAAAATCATGACTTTTTTAACAATTTCAATTTGTAATGTATGATGCATTTAAGCAATGAGCATAGCTTAGTTTTCCGTTATGTGAATAAGAAAAGTAAAAATAACAAAAAAATGGTAACAAATGTATTTTTTTTGCAAAAATTGGGATACTAATAGGGATTGAAAGCAACAAATGAAAGCAGTAACCTTCAGGTGTAACTTGCGGGTCTGAGGACAGTGAGCGTGCGTGCGCGCGCGGCGAGTGCGCGCATTGCGTGTGCGTGTCGAACACTGCGTCCGGCTCTGCGAATTAGTGAATTTTATTTACATTTTAGCTATCAATAGTCTCGTGTAATTTATCGTAAATTTAAAGGATGCCCTAGTATGATATTACAAATAATGTATACAATGTATACACTTCCCTTTTCCCTCGAAATATTATTTTATTAAAACTCTTATCTAAACAATGGAGATAATAATAATAAAAAGCTAAAAATTATTAGCTAAATATAAGTGTAAAGTTTTAAAATTTCCAAACACTTCAAGCAATAAGTTCAATAAGGGGAAAGGTAATATTTACATGGTTTAATCGATTTACATAAAAAAACAAAACAATAAATATTACTTTGTATTATAGAATTCTGGTTCTAGAAAAGGCATGCCATGTACTTACCAGTAAAGTTCCTCGGCGTGAGCGGCAACGCTGGTGGAGGGACAGGCATGCCAAGGTGAGCCGATCTGGCCGCCAGGAGCACCCTCGCCACTGTGAGGTGGTCGTGGTGAGCTGCCACCGCTACCAGCAGGTTGAGGAGTAGCTGCCGGCAGTGCTGGTGGACCAACCATCTGAACAGAAAAAGTATTCGTGAGTGAAAACTTACCACGACGTGACATACAGACAAGCAACTATTTATTTTATTCTTTAATACACTAGAGCAGAGGTTCCCAAACTGTGCATCACAGAAAGTATAGAGGGGCGTCGCGAGGATTTCTTTGTTTCCCTTCCCCCCATTGAACTGACTATTAATCCTATTTGAAACTAGGGCATCTAAATATATAACCTAATACGTAAGTGCATCGAGGGTTGAAAAATATTGGGAACCCCTGCACTAGATATTAACATTTTTGTTAAATTACTCGATGTATAAAAAAAATATTCTAGGGTAGTTTTAAAGATATATAGACTGACAGCTGTATATACTACTCGCCGCGCCCCGCAGTTAGGTTTCTTCCCCCGTAACTTCTGATACTGTGACAACTCTGGGATTTAAAGTAACATATATGTTATTCTGAACCCTTACCTATAGGTATAGCAAATTTTATCATAATCGGTTCAGTAGTTTTCACGTGAAAGAGTAAAAAACATACATACGTCCTCTGAATCTTTCGCATTTATAATACTAGTAGGATAAAGTGATGTTCCACCACAAAAAGGGTCCTAGCAGTAGTCCTATAGGAGAAACTTCACGAACTACTCACCTGGTATGATCCATGCCCAGGAACACGATGTGCAGCATGAGCGGCACGTGGATGGACCAGTCCAGCTCCACGCCGTCCAGCACCACGTCGCAGAGCAGCATCACCGCCACGTTACATCTGCGACGCAAATTATATATTTACGAGAGGAAAAGCAGTAGCTTTGGGTAGTCAATGTCAAAATGTTTATTTTTCAAATCGGCCTCTTTCGAGGCGCTTTTTAGAACGTCATTTACATTTACATAATTAATATTTTTTATTATTTTCTTTTTATTTTTTTATTTACCACAGATTCGAAAGGATAAGGACGGGATAAGTAATGGAATATTAATTATTATTGAATTAAATTATATTTTATTTTTTATTTTTTTTGTAGCAACTGTAAATGAGCCAATAAATTAATAAATGTTTTTTGGTGAATGTTATGATCAATGTTTTATTTAATAAATGTTGTTGTAATTGCTTTTAATATTTTTTTAAGTTTGCATGTAGTGTACACACCTATGAAACCCGGACACCGGCTGGCTAGTGTCGGGCAGGTACTCCGTCAGCAGCGCGAAGAACCCGCCGTACTCCGGCATGGGCAGGGGGCGGGGCTGGCGCGCGTCGACCCGCGGCTCCTGCGGCGTCGCCGGCCCGCTGCTGCACATGCCCACCTCGGGACATATGCCCGTCTGGAAGTAGGAAATAAGTGTTTTTTTTTAGGATAAAATTATGATGTGATGAACATTGTAATTTTCTATTGTGTGGTTGTTTATCTATCTGTAGTATGTATGTGTTTAGGAAATAAGCTGTTTTTGGCAACCGGATTGGCGCTTAGGGTCCGATCCCTACGAGTAGAAAATTATGATGAACATTGTAATTTTCTATTGTGTGGTTGTTTATCTATCTATACCATGTATGGGTTTAGGAAATAAGTAACTTTTTTGGCACTTGCAGATAGTATTACTTATTGCCACGAAAGAAAAAGAAGATGAAGAGGTAAGTTTTTTTGACAACCAAATTGGCATGTGGTATATTGCGCTGGAGGGTGTGGGTTCGATCCCCACGAGTAGAAAATTATGATGTGATGAACATTGTAATTTTCTACTGTCTTTATCTAAATAGAGTATGTATGTATTTACAAATAAAGTAGGCACTATTTTCATTATGCCCAACAATTCTTAAATTCAATACCAGAGGACATTAATACCATTTTCTAATTTCACTAAATTTGGAAGTGCAATAATGTTACCGGAGTAGCGTCACCATCAGACGGCGGTGACGGTTCCTCGTCTGCTGGTGGCGTGGGGCAAGGAGGGGCGGACGCTCGCTTGTCGCGCCCCGGCGTCTCTGATTTCACGCTACTGAAATTACAAAATAAAGTAAGTCATATTTTGTTAGTAAACCGAAAGAATGACTTATTTACTGACAGATAACAGGTTACCAACGACTACTTAAAATAATAAAAAAAAAAAACTAAAAGTATCAGAAATTATTCGAAAATATAAGCAACAATCATTTACGTATGTGTGAAGGTCGTCTAAAGCAAAACAGAAAATAAAACGATCAAATATGAGTTATATTTAAAGTCATTGAAGATTTTTTTCGTATGGATATGAGGGCAAGAACGAACCTTCGGCATCTTTCAAAATGCTTATCTTATCTTCGAATTGGACATCTTTTGGACTTTAAGTACAAAATAAAAAATTCTGCCAAAAAAATAGGACCGACTTCCTCGCTATAAAAAGTAGAAAATAACTTTTATTTCATTTTTGTTGAAATCTAGACAAAGTCGGTGCCTTATCTATTTTCAATTTAACAAGATTTTGCACCGGCTTTGTATAGATTTCAACAAAAAGTCGGTTCTATTTTTTGGCAAAAGTTTTTATTTTATCCTTTTTAGTGTCCTGTGAAGGGTAATCACATCATCTAGTCACAATTCAGTTGATATATACATCATTAAACCTTAACTGCAGAGCTTATTCCGTTGATTTTCGAGGAGTTCCCTGGAATATCTTCCACATGGATGATCAGACTTGAATCAAATTTCTATGGGACCACACATAAACTCTACTCTTTCGAATGCAAAAAGAATTTTCCAGATCGGTCCATAAACGCCGGAGATATGCGGTAACATACATAAAAAAAAACAAAAAAAAAACGGTTGAATTGATAACCACCTCCTTTTTTTGAAAGTCGGTTAAAAAGAGTTTTCTATAATTTTGCAACGCACGCAATATTTTCAAGTGTCACAAGTTACACGTGTCAATTTAAACGCAATAAAAGCATTTCCATTGCATATCGCATCCAGTTTTAATAACACACGTTTTTACCAAAGGTCATTCGAAATGATCGCTTTCATGCATTTGCCGGAACGCCGTAAGCTGAAAAACGAGTAAAACTGATTGTTTGCTAGAGTGCGGTCATCGGCGTAAACGGAACCGAAGTCGGAGTTTACTTCACTATAAAACAAAGTCGCTTTCACTGACCCTTTGTCCCTTTGTATGTTTAAATCTTTAAAACAACGCAACGAATTTTGTATTTGATTTTATTTTAATTTTGAATGTACTAATTTTTATATACAATGTTCACAGTTTTTTTGTAGTGTGTTCAGAGTGTTCAGTATTGCACCCGTGCGAGGCCGGGGCGGGGCGCTAGTAACTTATAAATTGGAGTTTTTGTGGTTCAAATTGGTGACTTTGACTGTTTTAAATATCGTATTCAGAATCGTAGTCTGTAGAAATTACGGTAGCTGCTACCTATCCGTATCATTGGTTAATTATATATAATATTTTCTCTGATTTGTTGATGATATAGTTATGAAATTTTTTGTTAACATTTTCCTGAGATTTGCTAGGGATTTTATGAACGTACAAGGATGCGGATGTATAAATATAACGGGAACTTTATTCGAAATCGGAGCCGAGTCGGTAACATCCCGATGCGATATGAAAAACCGCTGTGAAAACATTTCTATAATGGCTGAAATGTTCATTTCAATATGGCAAAATCCGATAATCTCCAGGTTTCATATGAATTGTAGCAATTCCATTAGGGTCCCTGTAAAACTATTGAATAAAGATGAACAATATCGAAGCAATTTTGTTTTAGATATTTGTCACGTAGATGTTTACGCTTGGCCGTACATGTGTAATTTTAGACGTAGCTACAATTTTAGACCTACGGCCGTTTTCAATAATGTATCAAAGATTATAGATAGTTTGTTATCCCAGATTATATGACGTAAGATTGACAAAAGTCATAGCAAAGGCTATTCGTTGACAGCATATTGAAATCAAAGTAAGTACAAATAGATAGATTTGTCTGACTTTAGTAAGCAAAAGCTAGCTATATATACTCACATATTTGCTTATCTCAAAATGAATTGGCAACAAATCATTACAACGTAAGAATCAGTACGAGCACTATTTTCGTCGCCGGAATATTTCGAAGGGTTACCGAGAGCGGCAATCACTTAGCCGCGCCCCGGTGATCCATCAAGAATGCTAATGTGTGCCGTACATTATCGCTTATTGCCGATATGTAAGATGAATTCCTTTAAATAGAACATTGTTTTTATTCACTGAGATAATAATAATAGACAATACTAGCTGATCCGGGTAACTTTAACTGAAAGCCGACTGACATGTACAAACTATTGATATGGGACAAATCGACGTTCTTTACATCTATTTCTCTCTTATTAAGCGACTTTCAAAAAAAGGAGGAGGTTATCGATTCGACCGTATTTTTCGTTTTTTTTTATTTTAAGATCAGAATTAGCCAAATCCGTTCAGTTATTCTCGAGTTTTCTGTAGATAAACAAATACCTAACCTTACCTAATGGAAGTTGAACTGTAGTTTTTTACATCGTCATTAGGTATTCTCAGAATCAGAACGTATTAAATGTATTTACTTTATTTTTGTAGGTCACTTTAGGCCGTCAAAAATCGTATGTATAGCAGTGAATGTACTGAGCCTATTCATTACAACCAAACAAACAAAGTGTTCCTCTTTATAATATTAGTGTAAATTGAGTAATAAACAATTCACTTGAAAATATCTGGAGCTAATTGGTCCTAATCCTTAATATTACATTATTATTATTTTCAAGAACGATTATTCTATTTTGATAACAAAATTCAATGTTTATTATACAAAATAAATTAGAATTACGCAAAATCTCCGTATATACTAGCAAAATTAAGTGAAAAAATTGAAAATACATATGGCAGGTCAGTAAAAAGTTAGTTTGAGTTGCATTCCACAGTTATTTCGAAAACTGAATTCCACGTGAAAACACAAACATTTCCGAGCCGAACGTTGCACAGTCGGAATTTCTAATTGGCAACGCGAAAGTCCAGCTGTAAATTCATTTGCGGAAGATACGCGCTAACGAGTCACCCGATACTCCACAGGTGGTGATTTCGGCTTCGAAGCTGCGAATTTGCGAATCATTTCCTATTTTATAGTAAACTTCAAATCATTATAACTGGATTTTCAACTACGTTTGAGATGATAATCATCGTAACAACAGAACCATAGAGTGTATATACATAACTTTTTATTTCATTTTTTACGAAACTCACGGTAAAATTTAGATATTGCTGAGAAATGTCATTCATAACTCTTTTTTATTATTTGTACTCAACAATGATTTTTTTATAAACACTTATAAACCCATAAAGTTTGATTTGTGACGTTACAAGCAAACTTTGTCACTACTATACTCTATTCCAATTTGGACACAAAATTTACATCAATTATATAAAATCTTCTCCTGTATTTATAACATATGTTACTGGAAGGAGGAATGTTCGTATTGAACAACATAGTTAAGACCTTAGTTAAAAAATGGATGCTCACAGCGCGAGACAGATTGAACTGGTGTGCACATGAAGATGCCTATACCCAACTCTGGGTGCCATCGGGCTGATTAAGTAAGTAAGTTCGTATGTTACTGTGAGATATAAAACGTGGTCTTAAATTGTTCAATAAATTTAAATTGTACCAGCGATTTCATCCCCTTTGTAACGTAATTTCTTCTGATTATGACAAGGAGGTGCTTGAGACTAAGTTAGAGAGACTAGACTTGAGTTGAGTTATTATTATTAGACAATAAGCGCAAGGGAAAACAAGTATATGACAAAAGTAGTATCAGCATTGACAAATTCTAGTTATTTTTCGCACCAACAACAATTATTTACATTATAGAATAATTTTTACCTTGAGCGCGCGGAGTGAATTTGAGAACATTAACCTAATTAGATGACACACTTTGTGTCTTATGACATATTTAACATCTTTTTCAAATATTAAGCAATAAGATTACGTTTAGCAATATGATTATTTATAGTAAAAAGCCGTTTTTTAGTATGGTGGGAAACATTACTATTTATTCTTAAGCCTATTTTTTAAAGAGTAATCAAATGAAATTCGGGACGTTGACTATTCCGTGCAACGACTGTATGTATTTTATAGTCTGTGATTTTATATTTATTACATGTTACTAATTATCAATATACTATTAATTTCTATTAATTATTAATATACTATTAGAAAATTAACATTTACAAAGTAATTTGATTAAAATTACTTTGTAAATGTTAATTTTCTAAGTATTGCGCTCATAAACGTTTGCCTTTTTAAACGATTCCATAAACTATACGGGATGTATATTTGTACTGAAAAAAAAAAACAAATAAAAAAATATAAATACTTACGCAGCCTTAGCAGGGTCTTCCCCGCTGTGTCGCTTGGTGTGGATGGTGCCCTTCTCGACGGGCGCGAGGTCGCAGGTTCGACCGGTCGCGTCCTGTACACGCGTATATTTTAGCAATAACCACAGTGAACAAAACAGTTACGTAAGTAAGAAATATGGGTTCCGAAAGATACATTTATTTTTAGGTTGGACAGAGTATACGAGATATACAATTGTCTAAGGATAGACTTAAAATCCTTTTGAAACATATATTAATTTATTTTTTGCACAAATACCCTAGATTTTACACCAAAAGAATAGTTATGTATTATTTATTTTATTAGGCATACACAACAGTTGAAAAAACAATCAATTCTCATCTATTCTAGGATGTTTTAGACGAAATTGCAAACCTCGTGCATACACGACAGTTGCAAATTGACGTTAACAAAAGTAACTTAGAGACTTACACCCATATTCTAATACGTATCTCGAGCATTCCTTCACTCAACCTCTGTCAACGATAATTTACATCTGAGTCGGGAAAAAATCTCTACCAACTCACGTCCACTCACGTTAATAAATATTTCGGAGAAGACAATTTACCACCTCCATTCGTTACTTCGATCTATTTATTGAAATATTATATTTTTATGTTATAAATTTTCGATTAAAATTTGTCATACGTCATATTTGACGTAACCTGAGTGGAAGAAAAATCAAGGTAACTTCTTAGAATACGGGTGTAAGTAATAATTTTATGACTCAAAAACCATTAATATACACAACTAGTAAATACGTTAATGTAAATTTCAGTATAATATTTTGTCTTTAATCGTTCGTTTACTGCATTCCTCTAATACACGCTTGATCTATTCAATGTCTACAGCAGAGCTGGAAAATTAATAACATAATATTTGCATTCGTAGAAACGCAGATCGGAACGTCCTTGTTCGCTGTTTACACTTTGATGTAAGCCTTGAAGCAGATGATTTCAGCTCCATCTCTTGTAGGTCACGAACGGGAACAATAATATTCTAATCTCAAAATATTTTAGTATGGTTTGCTTGTTTTTTGAGGAATAACGTCATAACTTATTTTCAGTTTGTTTTGGGGGCTAGAGGACAATTCCAAGTTCATACTAACCTGCTATTTT
This sequence comes from Phoebis sennae, assembly GCA_001586405.1. Taxonomy (NCBI): domain Eukaryota; kingdom Metazoa; phylum Arthropoda; class Insecta; order Lepidoptera; family Pieridae; genus Phoebis; species Phoebis sennae. The sequence goes on from LQNK01001042.1 coordinate 479,023, forward strand.
CCTCGATGTCAGAGCGCTATAAATCATACGTCGACGTCGTCGTGTAGTGCCTCTCCAATTAATGAAGGTTGGCAGTCAGCTTTTTGTATAGTTTTTTGTCCAGGGCAAGCCGGAACATACGTACCCAACCTTTTATGGACCACCTTATATAATAAATCCAACGGCCATTCAATATTTCCCCCATTTCCTTTCTTTCAGTAATCAATATTTCTAATGCCCCATGCCTTCCTTTATCTCTATACTGATGCTAAAAACTTAATCGACCTACCGCGTTGAGACAGTGGAGGGTCAGTGGCATTGTTTGTGCTCTGTGGTCATGTCAGTGGTACCTGGGGATTCGCTATGAGGCGGTGGAGGGACTGGATTGTTGTGCTCTATGATGGTGCCAGTGGTACCTAGGAGTCCCTAATGAGGCGGTGAAGGGTCTGCATTGTCTATGCTCTGTGATTAGTACTACCTGGGAGAATGTGTTGTGACAGTAGAGGGTCTATATCAGTGGTACCTGGGATCCCGTGCCCGGGTCGCTGTGGCCCGAGGTGGCCTTGCGCATGGACGTGAGCCGGTAGAAGGGCGGCGTCTCCGTGCGCTCGATGAGGCAGTTGAGGGTCTCCACCGTCTGCAACTCCGTCATCATCTCGTCCAGGAGACGCTCAGGCCGAGAGCGGGCGAGGTAGAGTACCACGCGCTTTGCCTGACAAAAATAAGTCAATTTAAAATTTGGAACATGCTAGAAGGTTGATTGATTTTGCGCACACCGACTTCGTTATATTTATTTATAGTAACTTTGTAGAGAAAAGATGTTTTTCCTTAATATAAGGGGAGAAGCACCGACCATTTGAACTATAGAACTAGAGTTAGCATTCATTGTAATGTTTGTACAGATTAGATCACTTTCAAATAGTAATATCCGTTTCACCTTAAGATGAAAAGCTGTGCGCCAATCGACCCGTTAATTTGTAAGCATAAAGCTTTCCTGTCTGCTATGGGTAACTAACCATAATCGTTTGCTAGTCTGAATCGGTGGTAAATAAAAAAAATAATTATGTGAATGTAAATGACGTTCTAAAAGCGACTCGACAGAGGCCGGTTTGGTAAATAAACATTTTGACTTTGACAATATCTTCGGATGTTATAGATAGAGGAAAATGTTATAATTATTTCGTTTCGAAAACCATAATATGGATTCAATAATACATATTAGGGTAAGGACAATGCACATACACGAATTCTGTGAACACCATAATTGCATCAGTTTTGTAAATTGGGGTCGATGTTCCACCGTTAACTATTACCCGTGCAAATTCAATAGATATGAAATACAATTGAATCACGGGTGACGCAGTCACATTCGTGTTTGATACAAAACCTTCCTGCCACTACAAAACAGGCCCCACACTAACAACGTACATTCGGCTGGCAAGATAATAAGACCGGATAATAAGGGATCAGCATTGAATTGATTTGTATTCCAAACATTGGTTTGCCGCGGGCGAAACCATAATAATTTCGATATTACCGGATAATATACATATATTAGAGATGTATTGAATAATTATTTTACTGCATGAATGTATTTTATAAGCCTTTCAATATTATTAAAGGGAATTTCTGTAGGCGAAGAAGCGTCGGCGTTAGAACTTAGTTTATAATCGACGTGCTGTAGTGCTCCATTTTTTACTGGAATTGTGTGCCAAAATAAAGAATATTTTAATATTGTAAGTAGGATCTTAATGATTGTTTTAGAAAAACAATATTTTTTAAATTACTTAATACGTACTTGATAGATTGCATTGTGACTTCTTGGTGGAAATGTAATTTTAAGTATTGAATTCAATTCTTACTTAATAGGTAATAAGACGTTCTTTAGAAAGTATATGAAACTATTCCGTAGTTGCTATATTATGTTGCAATATTACAGACAAAACATCCCTTAATGATCTTTCGTTTAAATTTTAAACATGAGTAAAATGGAATTTCATACAGCGGTTGAAATCGTAGACCCCTACCACGAATTCGTACATTATACAATATGTAGCAACTGCAGGTAAATGTATGAAACCTGTCTCATTCTCACTTGTGTTAATCGTCGTATTGTTTCAGTTTTAACTATACCAGACAAGTAATTATAATTGGTAGGGGAACAGATAATTAAGGATATAATAGTTGCAGCGTCCATTTTCGGTAAACAGCGGGTAACTTGAGAAGGCAAATATGCCTTCTCAAGTCGGGTACAGATTGCACATAATTGAATTGAGTGAAGCATATCCATTTATTATATGAATGTTAAGTTTAAATAGGTACAGAGCGGTATTTAATATTAACACTTAGCTCGTTAAGTTTAGTTTTGTAATAATTCATTTTGTCTATACTTAATATTATTAACGGAAAAGATTTGTTTGTTTGTATTGAATAGGCTCCGAAACTACAGGATCAATTTGGATTAATTTTTGTACAGAAATTCTTTGAAAACCCAGGAATACTATAGGATAGTTTTTATGCCGAAAATCTTACGGGAACGTGATATATAAATATGCGATGATTATCACCAGATGTTATTAAAAGTGCCAGAAATCAGCCTCGAATAATTTATTTGAAATAAATAATAGTTTACATACTGTATTTTGACTTATATAATTTGGTTGGCATTTGCTTTGCGAGCACTCTTTCACAAAAATTGTATAATTGGTATTATGTACATCGTAGAAAAAGTTTGTACTAAAAATTATTAAGACCAGTCCGCTCTGTACAATTTAAACTCTACATACAGCGATATCGTATGCGTGTTGTAAATATATGATTTGTATTGTACAAATTCAGCATATTAAATTTTATTAAGTCCCGATGTAAATACGATTTTATATGAGGTTCTTCGAAGATTGCATTTCTCGAAGCATGTTATGCACCACAGTTAATATAGGTCTTGTTTATTTGTATAAATATGATATTATAATATTATTATTGCGTATCAATATGTCCGGATAAAAAGTTTATTCGGAAATATGGTAGATACATGTATAAGCCTAAAATTATGTATTTTTTTTTAATTTAATGACTATAATATAAATAACTGACCGATACTTACAATGACGGTATGAAGCTGGTAACCTATATACATGTGTAAGGCATCGATGCGTTTATATATACACGCTAGGGTTTGCCTGTTGGTTGTGCCTTAGGTTAAAATTAATTTATTGCTGTGCTTTAGTCTCAGGTGTGAAAATATGAAGATATCAGTTATGAATACAATAATAAGAAACCACAAATATTTTTCCATACAAATACTTCGTGTCTGTCAAATGCGTCACGTTCAAAAATGGCGGTATGAAGTTTGCCGGGTTAGTAATAAAATTAGTTAGTACTAGCTGTACCCCGCGGTTTCAACCGCGTAGCTTCTGATTAAATGACAACTCCGGGATTAAAAGTAGCCTATATGTTATTCTGAACCCTTATCTATATGTGTACCAAGTTTCATAATAATCGGTTCAGTAGTTTTTGCGTGAAAGAGTAACAAACATCCATACATCCATACATCCATACATCCATACTTACAAACTTTCGCCTTTATAATAGTAGTAGGATGTTAGTAATAAATAATAATTTGAATTTGGAATTAGTCGTGAACACTTACATAGGGCAGCAGCTCGTTGGGCGCCATGCCCGACACGATGATGAGGTAGCGGATGATCACCTTCAGGTTGTTGGGCCAGCACGCGCACAACGTCGACCACAGCTCCTCTATCTCTTTGGGGTGCTGGTCGGAGAACTGTACGACAAAATTATATATTAAGATACGACACATGAGATAATAATCTAGGGACTTTTTGCCTTCTTTTGAACTAAAATATACAAAAATAGCAACGCCCCGCAAAAATAAAACATACAAAATATATCGAACATCTCCCATTCCATTGGGTTGCCTGGAAGAGATCACTTTTGAGTGATACGGCCGCCCTCTGTGTTGATTGTTACTTTATTAGAACTTAAGTCTACTATATCAACACAATATCAATCGGTCTTAAGGCCAATCAAGGAACGTTACGTTTTGTTAAACGTTCACCTGTCATCAAGAGATACAGCTACAGCAAGGAACAAGAAATAAATAAAGCACAAAATCTGTTCGTATTCACACACACATCTTGTAAGAAGGTCAGTGTGGCACTCAGCAAAGTGCGGCGTCGGGTCGAGCAAACACCGCGCCCGGCTGCCCGAGACCTTGCTATTGGGCTATCATATAGCATTTAGAAAATATTGAATATTCGTCTATGTATTAACATAAATTTGTTTGTTTTAAGTTGATCAAAGTCAAAAGTCAAAACGTTTATTTTCCAAATTGGCTTCTTTCGAGGCGCTTTTAGAATAGAATAGAAAATATTTTTATTCATGTAAGTTTTTTACAAAGTACTTATGAATAGTCATTTTTATTTAGAAGAGAAGAATTTGTAATGTTAATATCATACATCATTCATCAAATCAGCTTATAGTTGACCCGACGGATTGCCGATAAAGATCACAAAAAAGTAATGTTAATATTAAAAGAGTCTTTCAGCTTCACAAAACAATATCGGGCAACATATTTATTGTAAAAAGTTGCTTTTTATGCCGAGATAAAACAGCCAGCCACAGCCTTTTTCAATCATTACCGCAAATATCAAACTCAATATTGAAAAATGCACTAGACATAACAACCTGACCTTACCGGCACGTACAAGCAAGTTAATTAATAATAATAATCTCAGCCAGAGGGATAAACGTCCATATTTTAACCCGTCAAAACAATCATAAAAGCTAAACTCTACCTTTTGTATTCCGCCGCGCCAATACCAATATGAAAATGGGCAATCAAATGTTCTAACGCGGTGTTTTAATTCTATAGATTTAGCAAATTGCATTTGTATTATAACGTCCATACAAAAAGCTTACATCGATTGACGATCCATTTAATATAGTGCCCGCTATCGACTTTAATCTGCGCCTCGTGTATATTATGAGTTATCTGATTTAAAGTAATAATGTAATCCTTTTACGTGTCTAAAGGTTCAATTGAGTTAATGAAGAGCTTATTTCGATTGTTATGACGTGACACGGGTTTATTTCGTATAAACCGATTTCCCAATAAAACGATGTTGTGAATTCGGTGCGATGAAAAAATGGTTTATTATTTTCTTAACTGTCGGTGCATACGTTTAGATAAATAACTTGTTTCTAAGATTATTTCATACTTTTATAAATTTACGGAATTTAAAGGAATAAAGGAAGTTGGCTACTTTTTATGTTTGATAGTTTTAAACATCCTCATATTACGCAGATTGTTTTCTATTTCTATTTTAAAAAGTTTAAAAAGATGCTGCATGAAATTCCATTAGCTTTGATGTAAGAATTTTCTCTATGCTACATTTTCAGTCACTAACAAAGGCTGCATTCTATCGTAAAGTTATTTAAACGCACTTTTGCTATCGTAAGTCAATTGAGAACAAAATTATTCTATATTTGTCGTGTATAGATGGCGCCTATATCTTATAATAATATATTGTTATGTACACGTCAAAGCTTTAAAATAAATTATATTTTTAAATTGAGAATATACACTGCACTGAGATTACTTAAACTACTGCTGCGTTATGTATTCTTAGTACTCACGATGATCATGGTTTATTTCCGAAAAACAATGAGAATAAATAATTTTTATATGTAATTGAAATAACCTAAAAATGCATTTTGTAAAAGCATATTAATTCTATAAATATAAATATTAAATCCATTTAAAGAAAAAAATGAAGAGTTTTTTGTTTGTTGGAACGTGTTCGAATCTTCTTGTGTTTAATTTGTTGTGGTAGGCCATTAATTGAGGAACGATAGATATTCCGCTTACCGCGTACTTCGAAACGACGCTACCCGGTTATGTTTTCCTGGTACTCGTAAAGTACGTTGGACATGAGCATGCATGAGATTTATTTTTTTTATTTCGAACAAATTAATAATAATATCAAATTCTAATTTTCATATATGTAGTTAACTTTAAGAATTACTTTATTAAATTTTTACATATAAAATTTCAAAATTGGCTCATTTTCGCGCCAATAAACACACGCTAGTCAACCGCGCGTCGTGTGATGTCTATGTTACGTACTCTTATTACTCAAGATGTGCAAATCTTGGTTGATTTACCAAAAAGATTGAGTTCTATTCCAACCATGATCATATTTACATGTATAAACCATGTCTATGGATTGTAAAATCGCATATTGATGCATACATTGTAACAGTCATAAACAAATATCATTTCTAAATTGGCTCAATTTCCTGACACGGGTGTCAAGTCACACACGTCTGGTAACGCGCCGCGTGCTCTGAAATTACCTAAATTGCCTGCTGTGTTATGTTTGCCTGGTACTCGAGGCCGGATATGCAGATGCACTGAGATTACCTTTTATTGAATAACGATGGAAATCGTGGGAAAATTTTCTGCTTGTTTATTTTAGATACTAGTCTTATAGCGTGGTTTTGGTTACTTGTATATTTTTATTAAATATATCTACCCTCTTTGTTTCTGATATTGTAGATGAGGAATGTGAAGAGATATCAGTAACATGTTTTGTACTATTATATACATATTAAGTATTTATTGACAGAAAAAGACAAGTATTCCTCAGGGTAAGTGTTCTGTTTGTACATTCATTAGATCAAGCACCTCCTCAGATCCTACAAAGCACTCACCTTAACAGTAATATAGAAGAGGTTGTTGAGCACCATCTCCGTAGCCTCCACCGAGCCGAGCCCCTCCCGCCGCGCACCGCGCCCGCCCTCCGCGCCATAATACTACAACAGACAATAACCTTTAGTACTAAAAGGAGATAATTATATATAATCTTTACATTAAGTAATGTTAATAATGTTAAAAGCCGGTAGCCCCTCATGTCTGACAATTTAAAATTTTTATTCAAAATTAATTTTTACTATTACAACAAAAGACAAGTCATGCAAATCAAATAAATGTTCGAGATTCTACGGTATTTTAAATTGTTATTTTTATTTATTTTATTTAGTTTATTCTACGCTTTTACTACTTCCTTCTGCCGCCCACTTTCTACAATTATCAATTAAAAAATTAACAACACTTATATTGGTATTTTTCGAATCATTAAATTAATATTTTTTCATTAAACCAAAAATTTCTTCATCAAAAAAAAGCACTAACTCATGTTTTTTCTCTATACCAAAAACGTGAAACATATTAACAGTAACAGTATGAACGCGAACATATGTGCTTTGTATTTCGTGAAGCTCACGGCACGATGATTCGGAATCCAACACAGTCCATAATGATCTGTGGTGAATGTACTTGCTATTACAGCCTTACAATGTTTCAGTATACAATTCTTTTGACACAGTCTTTAATAAAATTCTGTTTATTAATTACTAGCTGATGCGCGCGGCTTCGCTCCCTTAGTAAGATATTATATATATATAGCCTATGTTACCCGCTAATGTAGCTTTCGAATTGTGAAAATTTTTTGAGCCTATTATTTATTACAACTAAACAAACAAAGTTTTCCTCTTAATATTAGTGTAGATATAAGTACCTTATATAGGAGGACCGGCACGGTATGTACTATATACACAAATTGTATTCCGAGAACCCTGCAGTCCGAGGGGACGGGATCCAATAAAGTCCATGATGATATGTGATTTGTGTAGCTACCTGATATTAGCTTACAATGTTGCATTATACAACTATAGTTACCAAATCTATAATAAAAATACATACATGAGCAATAAGCTTAAGTAAATCGATCAGTTGTATGTTTTTTTTAGGCTATAACAGGCAAGCGGAAAATGATGTTCACCTGATGTTATCAGCCAACCTAAATAACCGCAGCCCATGAACATCTACAACATCAAAGTGTCGCAGATGTCTTGCCAGCTCGAAAGAAGGGAAGGGGAGAATAAGGAGAGAATTGATGATGGGAAATTGGAAGACGACTAGAACAGGATGGGAGAGGAATGCAATGGGAAAACAGGCCTACGAAACGTTCAATACTGCTTCAAGCCGATCTTCCGCTGGCGGAGTGGTAATTTCACCGATGCGAGTTTGGTCCTATTGTGCAATGCTCGGCTCCTACTCTTTTATTACTGAAAATGTGCATCGTAGACTGTGAATCTCGCGGCCCGTTGGGACAGAATCCAATACGCTGTATCATGATGACTGATGAGATTTCATTTATCTAGCTTACAATGTGTGGCTTACAAGGCATCTATGTACACCAATATTATAAAGAGGATTATTTGTTTCAAAGATTCTTTTATCATTGCAATCCTACATTTTTCCATTTACATTTATAACACAGTCATGTAACTTCATACATAGCCTTATTATTTTTCTCCGATTCAGTATAGAATAGTCTATGCCTGGAGCTATTAGCGATGCTGTTACATACGATTCGATTCGAGGCTAAACAAAAGAATAGTTTATATTTTGCAAACACTTGTTATTATCAAGGTCAGAAATTATACATGGAAAATATATGTAAAAATTAACAAGGTATTAACTACCGTTTTTGCAAAAAATACATGAATTCACCCATGAATGTATTAAAACTAAAGGTACACCAAACAATAGATATATCGAAGCATCCACGATAAAAAGGAAGTAAATTAGCCTTTTTGGGATGACAAAAACACTTACTTGGGGTTACAATTAATGCATGCAAAATTATATCATTTTAATATCTTTATTTATTTCAAACTCTTTATTTGTACAAATTCTCAAAATTTCTCATCACTCCAAAATAGTTTTGACTTTTTAGGCCATTATTTTCCCACAATCTGAATTGACTCAGACGTTCTTGTTTACGGTGATATCTCGGCCTACGTTTTATAACACAACAAGAATAAACACAAGCAGGTGTATATTTGCTTGCATACGTGGAACCAAACACAAACAGCAAACAACCCGCGTATGTAATTCCGTTGCAATCCACGCAGAGGTACAAATCAAACAGTTATATTAGCTCCCTTTGAAGAGACCACATTCACTTACTAATATTATAAAAGAGAAAAGATTTTGTGCAGAAGAAATTTTGTACAGAGATTCTTTGAAACCCCAGGAATGACTTTTAATTTTTATTTCAAAAATCCTACGGGAACGGGATATATACGCGTGTGAAACCGCAGAGCTCAGTTAGTCATTGAGTAAAGCCATGTTTACACGGAGCAAGAAAAATCACTGTTTCCAAAACATAATGTACGGGTGCCTGAAAACGATCAATGTAACGATGAGCTATCACCCTTACACTCAAGCAACAAGTTAGATGTGGGCATCTTGTTTTCACCGAATGTTGTAAGATGTCCAATAAATGTCGCTGCGGCATAATGAGCTATCACCCTTACACTCGAGCAACAAGTTAGTTGTGGGCGTCTTGTGTTCACCGAATGTTGTAAGATGTCCAATAAATGTTGCTGCGGCAAAATGAGCTATCACCCTTACACTCGAGCAACAAGTTAGTTGTGGGCGTCTTCTGTTCACCGAATGTTGTAAGATGTCCAATAAATGTCGCTGCGGCATAATGAGCTATCACCCTTAGAGTCGAGCAACAAGTTAGTTGTGGGCGTCTTGTGTTCACCGAATATTGTAAGCACGCACGTCGGTTGAGTTTCAGACGGTGATTAACGAAACATAGATGTATGCAATTTAGTATGAAATTCATCTTACGCATTGGTTTGAAGCTTGAATTCAATATACACTAATATTATAAAGAGAAAAACTCTGTTTGATTCTGTGGCTGTAATGAATAGGTTCAAAAAATACTGGACCGATTTTAAAAATTCTTCCCGGAGTTGCCACGGGATCAGACGTTACGCGGGTGAAACCGCGGGGCGCGGCTAGTATTGTATAAATAAACATGGGAGTCAAAATTTGATTGCTTATGGATATAAAGTTAATCAGAATCTTTGTCACGTGTGAATATTAACACAGAAATAGTAAAAAAAGACGTCATTAGAAAATCTTCATTCTTGAAAAAACTACGTTTTAATCATTATGCATATGTAGCCGAAAAAAAATAACGGTTTGATGAAAAAACACCCCTTACCTACATCATTATTGAAAGTCGTTTAAAACAAGATAAACAATTCTCTAAATCATAGTTATGAATCATGATTTAACAATATCAGATCGCTGTTTCCAAGCTCAATTTCAATCCAGTAAAATAACGGACTGAAGGTTACAGAGGCATTCAGCAGTTTTCGTCGGCCCAAACGTTTGCCACGCACAAATAGAGGCTCAGTCCAATTACAATATACCGTACCACGCGTGTAATTGAAGGCTAAGCTCCTTTCTGCTTCCCTGGTACATCGCTATTTCACTGATATTTTTCGATGAATAAACGGAGTATTTAACGCGTAGTTTTTTTTTTTAAATTTTAAGTCGGAAGTCAACGAACTTCGTGAGTAAGTGTGGGTGTGTATAAGTTTTTGTTTTTAATTTGCGGTATCTATGAATATTATGTTAATACTTCAATTAATAAAAAGCGTAAATGAAAAACGTTTTAGGCTTTTTTCTAGAGTGTTCTATGGAATTAAAGAATAAATATATTTCAGTTTTCGTTCATCGTTTGTCTCATACAAATAGAGGCTCAATAACAATATACTCAACCAGGGCCTTTTCGCATTAAAAGCCAAACTTTTTCTGTTGTTATGTCGAAACTTCTAGAATATTGAACTTTACACAATATTAACTTTTTTTGTATCATAACTCTATTGTAATATTCGAGACAACATGATCTACGATGATATGTAAATGGTTTTTTCACTAACATGATGGAATTAATTAAATTCAGATCAATTACAATGTACCGTAACCCGGGCGTAATTATAATCCTTTTCCTTGTTAAATCGAAACTCTCAGAAGATTTTTCTAGAGAATTCCATACATAATGGGAGTTTACAACACTGATATATTGCCTTACAACAAAAACCTTAAATTAAAGGCGATTAAAATAATATATCCTATTGCTAGTAACAACAATTAATTATCACAGCAAACAGATTTTAGCATAGACGGACTAGGGTCATGAGATATTTTGTTAACTTTAAGTATCATTATATCTTATTACTAGCTGCGCACCAGGGCTTCGCTCCCGTGGGAATATCGGGATGATATATAGCCTATAGCCTTCCTCGATAAATGGCTATCTAATACTAAAAGAATTTTTCAAATCGGACCAGTAGTTTCTGAGATTAGCGCGTACAAACAAACAAACAAACAAACAAACTCTTCAGCTTTATAATATTAGTATAGATATAAAAATGAATCGCAAAATGTGTTGGTAAGCGCATAACTCAACAACGACCAATTTGGACAATTCTTTTTTTTAATGTTCGTTGAAGTTCGAGCTTGGTTTTTACGGCGAGAAAAATTCGAATTGCCGGGTCCACGCGAGCGAAGCCGCGGTCGGAAAGCTAGTTTATAATACAATAAGAGGCTCTTTCCATCCGCGAAGGTTCTAGAAATATGATCAGTTTAGCTTTTCTTGTCTAATTCTCTATTCTATCAGAAAATGGAAACATATTTTTATAACGAAGGCAACACTAATGAGGATAAACATTGCATTTACAAGAATTTAGAATTTCCTTTATTATATGCTAGAGGAAACATTTATTCTTTCGTAATCTATTAACCATAAAACAGTAACCAGACCATTTCTGTACATTGAATATTTTGAAAAAGAGTTTGCTATGCAATATACATGTTTTATGGACCCCAAAACCATGGATAATTTTTTCCTGTTTATCTGTGTGTATGTGCGTCAATCCGAATTTACTTTTTATCGTATAATAAATATTTTAACATTGCTTGTGATACATCAAGAAACATTAAAAAAAATCGATTGCAGTTCTAAAGTTTATAATAATTATCTATGGAAGTAGGGTTGACCATTGATTGCTGTGACAATATTTTTTTACATCTAAAAACCGCCTGTTTTGAACCAATATTCATTTTTGTAGGTATTTTTGCATCATTTTTTTTTTAATTTTCACGAGTTGCCATCCCTATTTCAACTAATAATCAATACATTAGCCAAGCACAAACCAATGTACGAATTCATCACACTCTATTTTCATAATGAATTTCGCATCCATCGCGGCTAATTTAATATACGACTCGGTAAAATCACGTTAAATGACTGAATTTCATCCGAACGAATCAGACAGACGTCAGCAAACAATGATCACGCAACAAAATATCATGAAGTCGATGTTGCATTACAATATTATGTTAATTATGGTATTATCATAAAATAATAAAACAATTGGTGTTTATTATGTTGTTATTGCTATTATTTAATGACATTGCAATTATTTCATTTTGTTTATTGTGAATGAATATTTTACCGCTTTGCCGTTATGACGGTTCAAAAAAATATATTTTATGTTTATTAAAAAAATACATCCTTTGTTACATTTTTCGGTAGAATTAATGGAACTCTTTAATAATAATATTATATGGTCCGAATACTATGAGTACAGAAGTCATTATTGTGAATGTACTTCACTTCACACCTACGCTCGACGGTTGCGCTAGAGTTGTTATCCTTGCAACGTACTACTGTGAACCAACATTGTGAGATCCCGGGGCCCTCGACTTCTTGACGCAGAAGTAGGCCATCGTGAGGTTTTAGCCAGTAAGAGTTTGACATAACCCTACTGCCTCGCCCGAGGTAGTAGGGTATCCATGCAGGATTTCCTCACGGTAAAAAAAAGGGTTGTTATCCTTGGCCTATGCACAAAATATTTTCTTTGTATTCTTATATCAATTTTTTTTAATATCATCTCAGTAACAGCACTCTCATACTTTATTGTAGAAAAAAACACGTAGAAGAAAAAGATACACGAAAAAAAAGTTTTGTACGAAAAACATGACAGACCGTGTCACAAATGTTTCATATATCGCCCGAAATACTGAGCGCGGTTTGTATGAAGTTTGACTAAAGCTATCTATTTTGAACGCAAGTTCAAGTTCTAATCTATCATCGATGCCTGTGTTTATTTGCCTCTAGTTCAAACGTGTGTAAATAGATCACGCTCGCCCGCGGCGATCGTTCCGCGGTGAGCCACTTCGGTTAGATGCCATTATTTTTAGCAGGCTAGTAGTTAGTATTTCAACGCTAATCTATGATCTCTGGAAGGGTTAAATTTATCCGGATTAGTAAAATTCATTTGTTTTTGACTACCCGTTTCGCGTGGCTTTGCTCCGGTAAATGTAATATAGCCTCTTTCGTTCAATAGACCATCTAGCACATTTTAAATTGGAGGATAAGTTATTAGTATTATGCCGACTATGATGCCAAATCTTAATACAGACTAGCCAGCTGCGCAGGAAATATTTTAGTGCCCAAGTGTACGCGCGAACACAGGTGCACTCTCTATTCCTTTACTCTCAGAATCCGATGAGACGGAAGGACGATAGGAGAGAGTTCAGGCGCATGACCGACGGCTTTACGTGCTCTTTGAGGCACTGGGGTGTACCATAACCTCCAACTTTTCTTACTCAGGGTTGACACTGGGATTTTTTCGACAGAAAAATATTTGGCCGATTTCAGAATTCGAACCCTAGACCCTTTGATCTGCAGTCAAAGATGCAACTACTAGACCACGAAGGTAGTTTCCATAGGACGAATAGTAAACAAACAAACTCTCTGCTTAATATTAATATTGATAACGGTAGCCTCGATATTACCAAGTAATATTCAATTTCAGGTAGCTCAAACACCATTCAGTTACCCACAAAGGCTTGTCCACTAACTGGAGCCTCACAATGAAATTATATTTGTCGACAGGTAGCTCCTGCAGAGCCCCGTCAATAGTGCCGGATGCATTTACAATAGCAGTCAATATGATGCCATGTTGTTAACGGTTTATACGTAACTAGAGATTCAAGCCCCCGTACTATATTATGCATGTTCTATCTTTCTATATTCTATCATTTCGTTCATTCAAAGATTTATTCAAAAACCACACACAATAAGACACAAATAATAACTTAATAACAAACAAGTAGCAGTGTGGCGTTGACTGCTCAGCGTATGCTGCTCCTTACGTTAGTCGCAGCGCTGATTATCAGCAGCTAGCAATGGCACAGTGTATATACTGCATGTAATATACTGATATACATATTACTTCATAATAAACCGCATCAAAACCAAATGAGTAGTTTTAAAGATCTAAGCATACATGGTGACAGACTACGCGACTACTTAAGGTGGACCTTGCAGAAAAACATCTATCCAAATCGGACAAATAGTTTCAAAGATGTATTCAAACATACAGACCCTCAGTTTAATATTAATATTGATAACCGTAGCTCTGATATTACCAAGTAATATTCGATTTCAGGTAACTCAGGCCCACAAAGGCTTGTCCAGTAACTGCCTTACATTGAAATGATATTTGTCGACAGGTACCTACTATAGAAGCTCATCAATAGTATCGAATGCAATTACAATGGCAGTCAACATGTATAGAATGTTGACGGTTAATTAGTATCTAGCTTCTCGAGTTATTATTATGCATGTGTTATACACATTAACCTTCCAATTGAATCACTTTATCAAAAAACTGCATCTAAACCAATTGAGTACTAGAAAAGACTTACACCCGTATTCTAATACGTATCTCGAGCATTCCTCGACGTCACTCAACCTCTGTCAACGAAAATTTACATTCTGAGTCGGAAAAAAACTCTACTAACTCACGTCCACTCACGTTAAGAAAATTTCGGAGTAGAAAATTGAACACCTCAATCCGTTATTTCGATCTATTTATTAATAAAATATTGTATTTTTATGTTATTTCAATCATGAATTTTCGATTGAAATTGGTCATATGTCATATTTGACGTAACCTGAGTGGAAGTAAAATTAAGGTAACTTCTTAGAATACGGGTGTTAAACTCACATCGGGACAGATAGCGCTAAGCGACTCTTGGTCTACCTTGCAGAAGGTTTTTGTCTAAATAGGACGAATAGTTTCAACAGATAGGCTATTAGCTGGATGAGGTGATACCTTTTACTTTTAACCCGAGTGAAGGATGCTTCGTAGAATATTTCAAATAGCAACCATTTTTTTTAATATATTGCCACGTAATTGTTAAACTAAACTGTATGACATGATATGGCACTGACCAAATGATAACAATAAAAAGCAATACACAAGAATTATTTTAAAAAAGCAAGGCTTGTCCAGTTGTTACAACTAAATGTATGGCGTGATATAGCACTGACATCCAAAAGATAGCTCGTATAAAAAGCATACAAGATTTATTAAAAGAAAGTCCTATCCAGTAACTCTAAGTTCCAAATAAAATCTTATATGTCGACAGGTGCAAAGCTTCAATAGCTCCGGAGTCTGGACGCAAACACAATGACAGTGAACATAATTTCGGAGTTGTTCACTGTATTACTGTTTACATTTGTGCCTGATTCCACTTCAAAATGGATATTTGATTTTGGCGGGTTATTAAGCGCCTTTCATTAGATACACGTATAACGGTAGACGTGTATTTCATTTCGTGATAATTAAAATTGTATAATGTACACTATACCCTATGCCTTATTAGCGTATGGTCATCAGGGATAGCGTAGGATTCCAAAGTATTATTTAATATTAAAGATAATGCTATATAGAGACCTGCGGCATATTAATATGGATAATGTAACTTTTCGCTAAAAAATAGAACCGACTTCGTCACTTTAAAAAGTAGAAAATAACTTATTTTATTTTTGTCGAAATCTTGTTAAATTGAAAATAGGTTATTTTTTTCTTTTTAGTAACCTGTGAAGGGTAATCACTTCATCTAGTCACTATTCAGTCCAGGTTTAGAGTTTCCGCAGAGCTCATTCTTTTTTTTTTGTAACAGAGGGCAAGCGGAGCATGCGGTTCACCTGATGGAAAGTGACTGACCGCAGCTCATGAACATCCACAACAGTAAACTGTCGCAGATGCCTTGCCAGCTTGAAGGAAGGGGAGGGGATAAGAGGACCACTGAAAGGAACTTGGGAGAGGACTAGAAAAGGACAGGAGAGGAATGGGAAGGGTAAACAGGTCTCCAGACATCCGCTTACCGTACGAAACACAGTGCAATGCTGCTTCACGTCGGTTTTTTACTGCGGGGGTGGTAATTACACCGGTGCGAGCTTGGCCCAATCATGCTATGCTCGGCTCCCACTCTTTGGTAGCTGAAGATGTTATACAGCAGAATTACCCTCTGTTCCCTCTTACGTCACCCACGGGTAGAAATGGGGTGGCGACACATGTATTCTTACCCGCCGCCACACGGGAAATTCTGTTGAACCTCTTCATTTTTTTATAAGTCGGTTATAAACGTAAGTTTCACGCTATTTTCCTCACCTGTATGTAGGACAGCGGATTGGCCGGCGGCACGTTGGGGTCCAGCAGTTCGATGTTGACCAGCCACGGCAGGAGGTACTGCAGCAGCAGCTGGCGGACCTCCGTTCTCGCTGTTTGGAACCTCGCCGTTATCTCTGTGTACCAACAACACCAGATTTTAAGACGAGGAACGTATCAAAGTATCATACAATTGAGGAGAAGAATAATATTTATTTATTTATTATTTTGATTTAACTCTTTAATGCACTATACAATAACATAGTTAAAAAAAAAGAGAAAACAAGATCGTTGATTACACAATATAGTACATTCGGCGGCCTTATCACTTAGTAGTAATCTCTACCAGGCAACCGGGTAGAAAGTAATGAGCGAGGTAGAAGGGGAATATTTTATCGAACACAATATAGAAGTATCATAAAATTAATTACGGGTCGAGAAATCGTTGGGTTGGATTGATATTTTTGAAAGTTTTTTCAACATAATATCGTATTTTGTAATGGAGCCAGCAACCTGCCTACGAGTCGAAGGTTATTCAAAAGACAGGTTAGTTAGGCTGTTGAAGGTAATTAATAATCGTCTTTATTAATAAATTTACATTACTTGCTGGAATAGTTGATATTAATCTATAGACCTCCAATTTAACCCTTACTAATAATCATACAATTACTACATGTGATGATGCTCAATTATCGTATTTTAATATTTAATAGAGTGTATCGGTTGTCAAGGCATCGTATCGCCAATATCCCGTAACTGTATTTTCCCTAATTAACGCTAAAGCTTTCGCTGCCACCCTTCGGTTCATATAAATTAGAGAAAATTGTGGACATCGTATGCATACAACATGATTGGATCGTCTCGGATGCACTTAGGGTTCGAGTGTAGGGTTTACATTGAAGAACATATTAATATATGTACTGGAAATGTTAAAAATGGCTCAATTCTAAATAAAGTTAAGCTTTTCGAAAGTCATGTGTGGTCTTGTCACTGTGGTCTTTATTTAGATTTTCGAGATTTTTATGCTATATATTTAATTAACAACAAAGAATGAAAAGTTAATCATCTCAACAGAGAAATAAAAAAGAAAGAAATCGTTTATTTACCATAAAAATAAGAACCAAAGGTTTACATTACTTCTTAAAAATATTTACTCCATGACATTATCACACGTCCACATTCTATTTAATATAAATCAATGACGAGTCTATAATCCCCAATAACGCTTAAACGACGCGAGACCGAAAAGTACAAATTTCGCTAACGTCTACACATCGGCTTTCACTAATTGATATCCCCGTTTATAGTTTCGCAAATCCCTTTCAAAAATATCCCAGTAACTGATTCACATCCGAAAATGGCCGAAACAGACCAATTAATTTGCATAATACGCCGACAAGCGTATCGAGTCACGTGAAAAGATCAGTGTGTACCCACTGATGACCGTACACAAACAAATTAGGGTGGTCACGACCCGGCTTTAGCGGCCGAGTTGAAATAATTATGGGTGTATTATTGAGATATAGCATGTTGTTAACTGTTTGCAGTTTAGTTAATATTTTACTTTTATTTTGAAAGTAATATAAAGGGAGGTACTGCGTCTTAAGATACTTGATACCAAATAGGTTAAGGGTCCTGGCATCATTGTACGAGATGTTTGGCTTTTGATTGTTTATATACTATTGGATACTTTAAGTTCCAAACGATTACTTGTTATACTTCCGCGTATTGTGAACGAAACTTAAAGTAATAAATGTGTTTCTTTTTTATTTTTTATAATATAACGGTGCCCCTCGGTTTCACCCGCGTATATAGCCTGTTCCAGTGGGATTTCCGGGATTATCCTATGTCATTCTCCTGGTCTTAATTTCCTTACGAATTGGTCCGGCAGATCTTGAGTTATTAGTGTTGTAACAGACCCGTCTTTGTTTTATATTTGTATATAAAAGATCCTGGTGACGTACCTGAGAACATGGGCATGGTGAGCTCCGGGTGCAGCTGGGAGAGCTGCCGCGAGAGGTACAGCTGCGAGCGGCAGTACGTGGTGCAGAGCAGCACGTCGAGGGTGCCTCGACCTTTCTCCGATCCTGGAAAGAATGGCTCCATTAATGATAGTTAATGAGAAATATACGAGGTGGCTCGAGCTAGACCTCGCGTTGTAATGTTTTCATCAAGACCTATCATTTGATACCACACTCGGCTATTTAAATATAAAAATCGCCTATTTCACACCCCCTCCCCTATCTTCGTTATCCCTATGTTCTTTTACCTGCTCATTTTTTCCTCGTAAAATATAAGGATAGTATTCCTTTTCCGGGTTTCAAAATACCTTCATACGAAATTTCATTCAAATCTATTCAGTGGTTAAAGTCTGAAGAAGAGGCAGACAGAGAGACGGACTTACTTTCACATTTATAATATTAAGTAAGGAAAAGTGAGAGCATTTTCCTTACTTGATATTTAAGATTTTTTACATACAGTATGCTAAATACTTGTTTGTTGTCTTTGTCGCACCTTCCATAAATTCATTATACGAACAATACCGAAACATGTGAAATGGCAAATTGCAGTTCAGTGCAAACAATACCTAACTATAACTATGAACGCATAAGACTCGCTGTGCACACAACTTACATAAAAAGTTTCAGAACTATGTGTACTTCATTCACTTATTATTCTAAATCATGAAACGTAAAATTGTTGTATCAAAAGTATAGTCTACCCTGTTTTATTAAAGCTAATTATTAATCATTAAATAATGAATTATTCGGTTCTCAATCTCATATATTTAGCTTGTTTTTTAATCACCATAGTACCTACGTTTCGCCACCGTCAGGTTCTATCGAGAAAATACAATGCAAAGGATAATTCTATTCGAATGACTGCATTATTCGAGTTACACCTCTAATATACTTATCGCATGCACTAATATGATATACGAGGCTTATCCAATTAAAAACAATTAGACATACTGATGCCATCTGACGCACCGTCTAAAAGCTAACCAATTAGCAAGTGAGGATTATTGCAAACGGATTTGAGACAGACGAGAGGGGTCGGAGATATCCTCACACATTGCACATATAAATGCAAAGTGCCGTTATCTTATTAACATCAACCTGAATAGCCTGGATAATCTGTTACATGGAATTCAGCAAATCACTAAGTCGTTTATGTGATAGCGTTAAAATTTGAATATAAGGGAATAGGACTTTAGGAGTTACAAATAACAACTAAGATATTCAACAAAGTCAAAGGCTAAGATGTATATCTATCAATATAAATAAAAATCAATTGATGTTCCTTAATCTCGCTAAAACTCGAGAACTATTTGTGGAAGTCCATGGAAGGTTTAAACGATGAAAAAATTCTGAATACAATAATTAGGAACCACAAAATATTTTTCCATACAAATAGATCGTGTCTGTCAAATACGTCACGTCAAAAATGGTGGTATGAAGTTCGCGGCTCAGCTAGTAACATCCCGGTGCGGTCTTGTACAGGGAAAAGCGACAGAAAATAATTATTATTTTATATTCATTAAAATTACTCTTAAACACTTCAGCCCACGACTTCGTCTGTGGAGATTGGCGTATCAAGTATAGGAATTAGGCCAATTTTAGATTTTAAGGGCGTCTCGAACTAATTCTATGAAAATATTATATTTTGAAGCTTCGTGCTTATACAAAATTCTGAATTATTGTTGTATTATTAAATTAATATAAATTATTAATGAGTGGCACTGAAAAACTGTGTTGTGGCTTTAATACCACAAATATCCTGCGTGGTATCCCTTCCTGACACACACCGCAACCTCATTTATAGAAATTCAAGTGTTTTTATGTATCCATTTGTTTGCAATTATGTTGATTGATGTTCTTTTCTGTTTACTTGTAATTGTGTGTGTCATAATAAATGTGTTTTTCTTTATTTCTATTAGTAAAACAATTATGGCTATAGGGTCGGAAAGTATTCTATTTACTTCGTTCAATTAATTTCAATATAATTTTTGAGGTTCATTTTGATAAAATAATTCTATATTCATGGATTACTTTACTAATCGTCGGTCACTGCGAGTGTCAGATAAAAGCATGTGAACAATAGATATTTCTTATTGAATTCGTCGCCCATGCATCATAGTCTAAGATCCCAAGTGAGCACAACTTTCAGTCATTTGATAACCAGGTAAAAATATTTTAACAAATAGTATATATTTGTGAATGTGTACCAACTTTAAAAAATGATCATGGCTTTTTTCTTCCTTCCAAAATTCCCATAACTTTAAATAAACACAATCATTTCACGATTTCATTTATGTCAGCTAGGTTTCTCCCATGCTGTTTGCCCAATGATCTTTGCCTGTTGGTACGCACCTACCCACTTATTTAATTTAATTATAACCATGCGCTTTTTTTACGCAACCCTGTTGGCATACATATCACATACATTATATTTATCAAAATAACCTTTTTCACCTGGTTATCAAATGCGCAAAGGCCGCGCTCCCTTCTCTCCTCTACTACAAGACTAATGGTTATGCTAAAAGTTGTGGAACGGCCGAAGCTCTGTAGGATCGTTCGGGGCACGCTCGTGAATCCGATCCGTGTCCTAGTGCAGTGCGGGGCGGAATATTGAGTGTTCGCGATGTTTGCACGCTTTTAGTGGCCACCGATGGGCTTAGCATGCGGATATTACCTTTCAGTATTATACAATGAGCGTTAGTTGGTCACTGTGAGCGTTTGATAACATTACGCGTATATAGAGCATTTTATGTCGCCTATTCTTGAATAGGTGAAAGTTTTGTATAAAACTGAAACTTTACATAACAACGCACAAAGAGCGAGAACTTTTTCATTCTCACTTTTAATGATAAGGAAGTACATTTTTTATGTGATCTACTTCCAATATCAAGATGAAGAGTTTGTTTGAACGCGCTGATCATAGGAACCACTCGTCCGATTTAAAAAAAATGTGTTAAATAGACCATTCATAAAACAAGGTTATAGAGTATAGGCTATATAAAATTATGCTATGAGAGCGAAACCACGTAACAACTAAAATTAACTAATTAGATTTTATAATGTTATACAATATTGTTATTTGCACTGTTAATTTGAAATAATTGGCCTTTGATATTAAATTGATGTATCATTGAAATTAGTGAACCACAATTATATGATCAATTTTAATCAAATAGATTTTTTGTTACGTTTTCCATGTATTGTCTTTGGTCTCGATACATGCAATCAAACGATTTTCGACTATTTATTTTTTATGCCCAAGAAAGCAAAAACTTGGAAAAAAATATACAGGAAATTTTTGATTTTTAATATACTGCTTTTTTGACTTTGACTTTGACTTTATGTTATATCTTCTAGTCAAATAATTTAACTTTTAGTTGCAGAAAATATTTTTAATGCTAAAGTTGGCAAGCGCAGCATGCGGTTCACCTGATGTTAAGTGACTGACCATAGCCCATGAACATTTTCAACATCAATCACAGATGCCTTGCCGGCTAGATGGAAGGGAATGGGATAAGGAGAGAAATAATGGGAGATTAGGAGAGGAGTAGAACAGAAAGGTAGAAGAATGGGATGGGAATACAGGCCACCGGACCCCCGCTCATCGTACGAAAGTGCAATACTGTTTCCCGATTTTGAATTACATACCCTTCCAAATAACGTGAAACATTCAAAATAACACGACACTAAACAAGCGGGTCGTGAGAATAAATGAGGTATGATCTTATAGGGACGTTATGTTAATCGAGACAATTAATTCAAACTTCCACTCGTAGATATGAATATGGGACGCAGACCTGCGTCGAACCCAACCGAAATAAGTCAAACAGTTTCTGTTCATAGTATTCTTTTGTGTTTCTTTTAACGCCAGTTCTTTCCATATTAAATAAAATACTTTTTAAAGAATTTTAAACGCGGTTTGTTATACTTAAATTAATATTGTATTTAAATAGTGTTCATTATTAGAAAATACACGTATGATTATTTTTGAAATTCATCTATACTAATAAAAATAAATTAAAAGTTTGTGTTTGTTTGAACGCGCTTATTTCAGTAACTGCAGATCCGAATTAAAATTGTTTTTGTATTTGTTTCGAGGAAGGTATAGGCTACATCAAATTAAGCTACAGAAGCTTGTTAATAAATAAAATCCATTAACAGCACAGAATAAAAATAAAGCCACATAAAGGCAATGTAATTGCACTCTTTACATGAATTTGGTCTAATTTTCCGACATAATATGTGAAAATTCGCTAAAATCGGAACTGTTAATTGGGATAAGTTTAACTATACTACAATAAAATTATCGTTTATGAATTCATATAAAAGTTTATCAAACACACACATTCATGAATATATATTTATCGTTGTTCACATTGTTTTTTATGTTTTGTTATGTTTATGTTCATAGGCACAAAGCCGCGCTACACACATTTCCGAAAGCCTAGTGTGAACAAAGCTTTGAGCGACTTTCATAATTTAATTGGCTACCATACTAAATAGTTATTTATTCAATCGCCATTAAATTCAGATTAATTTTGGCTTATGATCTCTGTTACACGGTTCATCATTTATTACTAACAAGCTGATTTTTCGTGAGTAGCTTCCTTTTGACTAGACGCCCAACATTTTTTTCTTACAATATTATATTATATGTTCGTAAATGGTACCTTAATAGGGTAGCAGGGATAAAATCTGAGTAGTTTAAAAAAATCAAATAAAATATATTGATTGGAACACAAAACGCAAACTACTCCAATGTTTTGCTAGAATTTTCCACTGTTCAGTTTACAAATAGTCATCATTTCAGCTATTTATCTGGTAGGAATTATTTCAAAATATCCGTACATTCCCCTGCGCTCTGAGGATTAGCATTAACAGATCATTACTACATGGGAATAACAACGTACTGATGTGTTACTCCTAGCTTAAATGACTTAATGACTTATGAAAAATATATATTTAACATAATACTTAATGTTAAATATATATTTTTAATAACCTTGTTTTCTGTGTAAATTTATGAAAGTAAATATAGTTTTGTGTTTTTTTTATTATTAATTATTACTTTATTATAGTGTAAGATCGTTTTAATTTTTGGTTTTGGTAACCATTATAAGGCCCCGCGAGACAGGCTAAGCCTAGTGCGGGGTCCATTGATAATATTGTTAAAAATTTACGTTTTTATCTGGCAAATAAATATATATTTTTTTATTTATTTTTTTTACTTTAGGTTAATATTACGATGTTTTCGAAGTGTATGTATTCCACATTTTATGCTAGTCTAATACATCTGATATATTGATAATACCATGGCAGACAGCAGTATTAATACAGCCATTTCGTAGAAAGGCAAAACGATCACTACAGCGTAGGTGGGCGTAGCTAACGAGACCCTTCACCTTGTCTGCCCCATGAAGACTTAAGTTTATAAACAAATTTATTATTGAAAATATTAAATTTCCAATATTCCATTACTAGTTCCCCGCCCCGGGGTTTTTCTGCGATCAATTTTTTTTTATTCAAAATAGAATAAATAATAAAATAAAATAAAAAATCCGTTTATTGCCAATCAAAAACTTATAGAGTACAATAAAAATACAATCAAAAATATTAGGCAAAAGGGCTATATTCAGCATATGTTACGGGCATCCTAAGATGCCCGCAACGCTGTTTTTCAATATACCCCTTTCGGACAGATGTTAGCCGACAAGAATAGTTTTAAAAATAATAAAGAAAAAAAAAAGGAAAATAAAAGCTATATACGACGTATCTAGACCTAATCTTTAGCCATATATAGTGTGTTAGAGTGTGTGTGAGTGTGGTGTGTGTGTGTGTGTGTGTGTATGTTCGAACAATGGACAATAATATTGAACAATATGAACCTTATAGGAACCTCCTTACAATGGGGTTTCATCGGAAGGTTGTCTCAAAAAACTGCCTTTGTTTTGCGAATAGATTTTTTTTAAGTACAGTCTTAAAAGTAAATGTAGAAAATGTAGTCTCAAGAAAATGTAGTTCAGACAATTGTAAACACAAAAGATTCACTTCTAATTGAGAATCTCCTTGTTTTTTGCGAAATCGGTAAGTTAAAAAAAACAAATTTCAGCGGATATAAAAAAAATATGAGTATAAAAGTAGTGAGTATTAAAGAACACATCATAAAAGGGAGAATTTAATATCAAAATCTCAAACTCCTCTTCAAATTACAATAGTTTTCATTTCAGAGTTATATAAGGAAACCTGACAACCACTGAGAATCATGTCAATTGATTTATCTCAAAGCAAACATACAGCAAGACCAAAATGGATGTTAATGTCTGAAAGGTTCTCTTAATATCCTTTGACTAAAATTTTAATCCTCACGACGTAATTCAAACCTTACATCTATGTGAATAAGATTGAAATTGATTTGCAGGTAATCCATAGCTACGAAAGACAACAATGCAGTCATTAGACAGAGCTTAGCATCAACACCGGTACTTCGCAGGTGCATTGATTCTTTAATCCGATCTCAGGCTGTCGGGAATACTCGTTAAATTTGAAAATGCTTGTATATTTTGATACAAATAAAATGTAATAAAACTGGCTTATTATAATATTAAGGCCCTTATACAATTGTAGATCCTTTTCAAAATTGAGATGAATTCAATGCAACCTATTAAAACAGTGTTATAATTGAGTGAGATTTACAAAAAAGCCTCAGGGCTGTCAAATTAATTTTCTTAATTTCTGTACACACTGGGAAGTAAAAATCATGACCATTTAAAGAGATTATGTTTTCATGTTTCGGCTTATAAGTAATAACCTTTAAATTGCGGAAAGAAACATATCAAATACATGGATAACAATACAAATCGAATACTCTTATAATTTAGACTGTGGCATTAATATTTTTGAATTCAAAGTTTCATATCCATTTATCGAAATTTGGAACTTACATTTTTCCGGTATCCTACCTAAAAACACTTTTTAGACCTAAACTTGTACACTATATATTTGTACTGTGTGCTATTTGATACATTTCAAGTGTATAAAAAGGTTTTTTTGTGTAATTAAAATACGTTATATTATTGAATATATATTACACTGAAACATATTTATATGAGAGCTATAACGGTGTAGATAAATAAACTCAACCCCTCTGTGCATTAATAGTAAAACAATAATAAAATTGGAAAAACAATCGAGACTTATCACTGCATCCTTAGCACCCTTTTATAGCCCAGACTATAAACAATGAGCATTATTAATTTTTCAACCTTCCCCTCAGTTATACTGAAGTGTATGAATACTCCCTAAACGTTTGAGAAAAAGCCTTCCGCCGTCCCTGAAAGCTACCCCATTTTATGTTTTCTCGAGGCGTCTTACGTCTAAGCGGCCACTTGTTGCGCCTATCCGGGTCCCTACAAACTGTTGCTTGCGACCGTATTTACAAGACAAAGGCATAACAAGAATAAAACAACAAATTACAAGGTATCCCCCTTTTCTTGGAACTTCCCGCCCCAATCTCACATAGGTGTAAATTTACGAATATATTTTTCATAGACGCTCAGTCTTGCTAATTACGATGCAAAATATCGTACAAAAGTTCGATTCTATATTGTAATATAAAAATGAGGCAAAAATGTTTAATGTATTTTACTGGTTATAAAAAGATCGACTCTTTCCTATAATGGAAGCTCTCATATTATTATAATAGGGCACTTATAACTGTTAAGTCCTGTTTTTTACATTTCATTTGCCGTAGAAGTCTCGTAGCGGAGACCGTAGCTCGTAGCATAGTCGTTTGAGTCAGTACACCGATCATTTTTTAATGTTTTTGTTAAGAATTTGTAACATCGATACATATTGATCTATCCTTTCAATATACTATCTTGTCTAATAACTACATAAAATAACCCAAGAAAAAGGTTCCCTAATTTTTTCTCGCTTTTCTGATAAAATATTAAATTAATAAGGTTTGTTTGTAACTGCTTTGGCAGACAGCAAAAAAAAAGAATCTACTAAGAGAATTGACCCCGAAACGAAAACAAAAAAATGTGAAACCATCGCATCTTAACTGTTTATCATAGAATATTGCCAAATAGTTTGTAAAGCTTACTTCCATGATTGAATAACTCAATCAACCATGATATTATAGTTCGTTTCCAAAATAAAAGCTAATATTTCTGTATGTTTAAATATTCTTAATATTTATTATTGGTAGTTCAATAAAATAATGTATGTCAACCTTTATGTATAAAAGATTTGGCGCTCAGACTAGTCTCTTATAGACGAAATATTGAAATCACGGCGAGCACACAATACACCATACAACGTGTAAATTTCCGAGAGACGCGGTGTAGCATCAACGGGATTGAGGCGCGAGCACCAATCGCTTCGGACAGAAAGGTGTGGGCAGGGCGGGCCGGGCGGCCGCCCCCGGTGCAGTCTGCAGGCGCTGCAGACCGTGCTCCGGCTGTCGCTCCCAGCTCCCGGCTCGAGTCAGTAGTCCTCGGACAGGCGCGGCGGCCGCACGCCGCGCCATGGCTTCGCCTAACTCTCATAACGCCACGGGCGACGAAACTTTCGAGAACCAAACTTATTTCGATCACGTCTCCGCTATAGTTGCTCACGCGGTTTTCGTATATTATACGCCGATCCTCATGATTCTTGGCTCCATTGGGAACTTGCTTTCCGTGTACGTATTCTTCAACAGTAAATTGCGACTGCAGTCCACCAGCCAGTATCTGTCCGCTTTGGCGATTTCGGACACGATATTCTTGTTGCAACTTTTGGCGCCCTGGCTCAGCGCCGTGAGCGTCACTTCCATATTTTACGTCGGCGGTTTCTGTCAGGTCTTTGTGTACCTATCGTACGTATCATGCTGTCTGAGCGCTTGGCTCGTGGTCGCGTTCACCGTGGAGCGCTTCGTGGCGGTCTTGTATCCTCTGCGCCGCAACGCTTGGTGCACGGTGAAGCGCGCTCGGTATGTGATCATTTTTCTGTCCGTCGGCGCGATAGTGATTAATCTGCCCGTGCTAAGATTTGCGATCCCAACAACTGACGATTGCAACATAGATAGGAAATATTTGGAGCACGCGGCTCGCTTCAATCTGGTTGACACGATGGTGTCGTTTTCAATCCCGCTGGGGCTGATCGTGTTCCTAAATGTTTGGATAATAATTGGCGTGTGTCGGCTGGAGCGCGCGCGTCACCAGCTGATGAAGGCGGAGTCGGGCACGCCGGGAGAACGCGCGCGGGCCTCCCAGCTGGTCGGCTGCCCACGCTCGCAGCAGCGCGTCACCCGCATGCTGCTGATCGTGTCGTCGGTCTTCGTGATCCTCAACCTGCCCGGCTACGTGCTACGCATAATCGCGTACGCCTACGATTTGGTAAGTGCATCGTTTCAGCCATTTCAGCCTCTGCGAATATTATTGAATGCGATACGCGACTGTGAAGCGGCAGTGTGCGCACAGCTTTAGCACGATTTAATGTCATTAACACGGCGTGCATACCACCGTGTAAAATTCACTTCGACAACTGACGGTGGATTTTTCAGTGTACAATTTATATTTACTACTAGGGTTACATTTTTCCTGCTATTATGATCGATTTGGAGCTGCCTTATATAAATTGAATGAGGGTGTCAAGCACAAAGCTAGCGCAGCACATTTGAGTGACATTAAAGTTTCGTGTTTGAGTTGCTTTGACAGTAATTGAGCGACGGTCAGTCGACGAAACACCTTTGCGGCATGAAAATTTCATTGGTTTTAACCTGGGCAAACTCGGTTAGTAACTAAAGAAAAAAAATAAATTGATTTTGGTTGACTATTATTTATTATTGCAAATCTTAAACTACTGAATCTAAAAAACATTTAATTGGAAACCAGGTTCCTCTTACGTCTTAGGTTAAGTTTGTTTCAAAATACGCCAATTTACAACAGGCACTATTTAAATAGCCGTTTTACAACGTTTATGGCGACTCAACTTACGAAAAAGTTTAATTGAGATTCCGACATTCAAGCAAAGTCGGAGTGAGTCGGCAGTAACAAGTATGCCCTACTTGGCGTTCTCAATTAGATCTCTGTACGACACTAATAAGGTTATTCCTCGTGCGTATAAAATGTATTATAAACAGTTGTGTGCTTTGTGAAGCGGACTGCAATTTATGGAAATATTACTGTCAACAACGAACGAAATATACTAAATGAACAACTAGCTTCATGAGAACTGCATAATAAACTATTTCAAGATAGTGTTAAATAAAATACTTTTTAAAGGATTTTAAACGCGGTACCGAAGTTTCGAGCACTCTACAGCGAGCGTGAACGAAATAAAATCCTTTAAAAAGTATTTTATTTAATATGGAAAATACTCGCGTTAGAACAATATATTTCCAATAAACATGAATAAAAAATAGAATGACTTTTGAACTATGATCCCCTCTTTTCCTCTTTTTGTTTCCCGCATTCTGCCTTTCATATTAAAATCGCCCGTCCGATTCTTACAAAAACACAAAATAAAAGCTGTGAATATTGAATGCTCCGCTGCGCTTCAGACTTAGCTCGAAAACTATTCCTCTGACGCAAATCCATTTCTACGTAATGATTGATTGTTGGTCTGTTGCTCAACTCGCGATTGTAAGAAAGTGGAGACTTAAAGCCTTTTTTAGTCTTCTTCCTACTAATCTTACTAACATTATAAATGCGAAAGTTTGTGTTGTATGTATGTTTGTTTGTTACTCTTTCACGCAAAAACTAATGAACCGATTTTGATGACTCATGGTATGTAAAAAAATAAGGATCCAAAATAACACAGGCTAATTTTAATCCCAAAATTCCTACTCCTGGTAATCCTTTCGTTTTTCGTAGATTTTTATCAGAAAGAATAACTTCATATAGGCATGTCAGGAAATCTTTTTCCACTGGCCGGGAATTATTTGGGATTTAAAAAACGTAACAAAAATAAATTTTAATTTAACGGTTAAATCAAATAAAACTTTTAAACAATATTATACGAAAACGTCAAAATTGCTTGTAACATTCATAATTACTTACTTCATAATTTAACATTCGTCGATCTCTACCGCCGCGGCTCATGAGAAAAATACATTACATTCATATAAAGGGACATTTTAAATTAACATTCAAGGCTTTCGCGGGGACTACTGATGCAATTTATCAAACTCTTTTAGCGAGAAGGCCTCACTATCCCTGAAGCTAGAAAAATTAAATCGTGTTAAAACTTGCTTATTTATGCGCGCGCACGATACAAATGTTCATTTGTTTTTTCATGTATTCTAAAAGCAGCAGAAAATATTTAATTTATTGTTTTTTGAATCGAGTTAATTTATTGTATGTAGTATTGTTTCATAATTTTATTTTTTCATTATTCAGTTATGAAACACAACCGTAATGATACTTAACGATAAAGTGAATAAATAAACGCCGGGTCACTTTGAGAGTATTGAGAAGAAAAGTTTTTGTAAGGAGCATTGGTCAGTTATAGTTTATTTTGAAAATTTGATCATTTTAATGTACAAATACATCAAACAGATAATTAAAATTCCCATCAAGTTTTTATTTACTACTAGCTTTTGCCCGCGGCTTCGCACGCGTAGACTACAAAATTAACATAGTTGTTATAAAAATGATATTATGACTTTAATTATAAGTATTTTAATTACACGCTCGTCTGTATAATTTTAAAATTCAATCGGAACCAATATTTTATATCAATGTTTTCTAAAAACTTAACAGTAAATTAATAGTCTCTAGGTCAGACAATTTCTAGGAAAGTATATTCAGATTACATCAGGAATACTCATACAATAAATCAACTAAAAACAAAATAAAAATCTGAGATATATCTACCTAAACAAAATATGTATGTAGGTGCAATCTTTGCCGATTCCATCCTCCCTATGTTCCCTAAAGAAATAATAGAACGAAAGTGAGACTAATGACAAAACAAAAAAAAATATTCTTCTATTACCCTAAAATGGGCGCGGGGGGGGGGTTTACTCGTTAAGTCTTATATGGAACCAAAGAAAATGTAAAATAATAATAATTAATACTTAATCTTTATAATTTATTGAGAAGTAATTGCTAAAGCAATTGGTAAGGCGGCGTTTAACGTTTCATGTTTTTCCAACATATCTTCATTTTTACTGAACTAATGTTGATGAATAAAAATGTTTCAATCACCTGCTGGTCGATTCTGTAAAATACGATTTTCAATTTCGAATCTCTTCTGGACTCTCACCCTCACTTCGAAAATCACTTCGATTCTCACATTTTTAGTATTCTGTAACGTCAATGTCGCTCAAGTGAAGTGAAGTGAAATAAGTTTCGATATGTCGAGTGAAATTACGTCATAAATTAGTGATGACCTTTTTAGGTTACAGTTTTAGATGATCATTTACGATTATATTAAAAAAAATAATAAACCATAATAAACCATTATTTGAATGTATTTCGTTCACGGTTACACATTATTGTTATTATTGAGACGTTTATTCACAAAAAATAATTTTTAAACTCGATTTATTTGAAAAAAAAAAAACATCTAAAACACCTTAAATACTTTTTTTTTTCAATTAAAAAATAAACTATGAAGTCTCTGACATTTTCAGACTTTGACAAGTCAAAATACCGATTTGTCGTTATTCTAAGCAAAATTGTTAGAAATATTATCAATAATTAAGCATTTTAAGC
>LQNK01001042.1:510313-559275 GCA_001586405.1 Phoebis sennae
TAAATCATACATATTATGTTAGCCTATAATATAATCAGCAATTGTGTAAATTTTCATCTCAATCCATGCAGTAGTTTTGGAGGAGTAGATGTTCAAAGAAACAGACAGACAGACAGACACACATACAGACAGACAGACAGACAGACAGACATGAAAGAAAAAAAATATTGATTTGCCTTCTGTATCCCTTATATTAACGCCCTGTATTAAAATTTCCCCAATATATTCAATGTACAAATTCGGACTTGCTACGATTTTATTATATGTATTGATATGTATTGATTGAAACCAAAACGAAAATATCATGTGTCAAGGAAAAAATGGATTTGCACTGAGAACATTGTCTTGCAAGGTTTTTTTGCAAAATTAAAAATTCTTTTATGAAACTAAAGTGGACTTGTACAGTACACTATAACAAATACTTGCCAGAAGTTTTTGTTCATATTTTGTTAAAATAACATCGCTTCTCGCGCCGCAATTCGTACTTGCAGCCTACTTCATAGATTGTCTTACATTTGTTTCAACCGCCCACCGAGAAGCGCTAAGCACAAATGTTAGGCATTTGACAGTTGCGCGCTGGCTTCAGCGCGAAATGCGAATCCGATCGGAAAGTATCGAAAATCGAAACAAGATTCATACAAATATCGATGGAAACCTCTTAGTTCCGATCCGAATCGGATTTGTGAATCAGCACCCTGGTAGGAACTCCTATAAAGCAAAATTGTTTGTTTGAACGCACAAATACTATTGTTTCGATTTGAAAACATATCTAGTGCTAGACAGACCATTAACCGAAGAAGGCTGAGCCCTAAGATATAAGATAAATAACATCATACCAACGAAGCCGCGAAACAGGTCGTAAAAATAAATGTATCATGTTATTAAGCAAACAAGACAACAATCAGGCGATTTGAAAAATGTATATTTGTTGATTATGAATGATACTCAGGCTGAATACACGCTAAAAGCATTATTTTATATCTTATGTATAGATTAGTTTTTATTTTTATTAGCACTAAAATCGTTTATCGAATTGGGAAATCCTGTGATGATAAAAGATAATAAATAAAAATAAATAAATTATCAATTGATTGTCTATTAAAGGCTGTATAAAATTTAAGTTCATTCTATGGGCACGTTACTGCGAGTGTGCAACACGATAGTACTACACCGCAACAAATTGAATAAGTGATCGATGTAGTACAACCGACGGCCGGCCGCAAACATGACCGACCCGCCAACGACCCACGCTCACGACCAATTATAATAATAATAATAATAATAATCGTTTATTGCAGGAATTACACCCATATTTATCACAATGTTATATAATGATACTAATTAAAAAAAAAACAAGACATGCTTTTTTTTCTGGTTATTGTGAAACCATTTTATATATCCAAAACTATTTAAATAACTTTAGAACATATGAACGCACTAACACATTATTAATTGCGTACTGCAAAATTATACGCAAATGGAATAGCACATATTGAATATTTATTGAGACTAATTAGTGTAGCATCAATCAGTAATGTCGTGGTCTATAAAAGTTCCATCTTATATATAAAAATGAATCGCAAAATGTATTGGCAAGGGCATAACTCAACAACGACTGGACCAATTTGGACAATTCTTTTTTTAAATGTTCGTTGAAGTTCAAGCATGGTTTTTACGGCGAGAAAAATTCGAATAATTACCGGGTCCACGCGAGCGAAGGCGCGGGCGGAGCTAGTAATAAATAAAATCGATGTACCAAAACCGAGGACGGTCGTCTTACATCGCTACAAATTCGCGGCTAGTTTTAATGAACTAGCTATTCTGGGCGGCTTCGCTTCCGTCAGATTATGTTATATTTCCTACAAGCCTTCCTCCTTTTTCAAATGTTACTTGTAGTTTGTTAATATTAACGCGTTTAAACAAACAAACTCTTCAAGCTTTATGTTATGAGTAAAGATTAAAATATTTTATCACAACCTTTTATTGTTAAAAATAATAAGAGGATATATAATAAATAATTTGGAACACGCAAAATGAAACAGACGTAAAAAAATTATATTTGTCTTTTTAATCTGTTTTTGGAATGTGTATTTGGCACTCGATTTTTCCTGTCTGCAGATTACCACCCACAAGTATTATACATTCACTACTCTACGCGCTGTAGAATACTTTATACTACTATTTTATCTCCATATTAAAGAATCACTGATATTTTCATATCGAAATACATTTATTAAATTCTGATTTTAATCTTCTCGCAGATTATAATTGTTCATTAGAATATTAATCTATAATATTGCAACCTACGAGGTATTAGCAAAAATTCAGGGAAAAGATAATATTTTTAATTGTTCCTAGATCCATTAAGAATAAACGGGATTATATACAATGTTCATAGAAATTACGATTAACCATTAAGATTTCTAAGTATTCTGATTATAGATTTATTCCCTTCTAGATGGAAAATATAAAGAAAAAAAAAATTTATTGTTTAAACAAGCTCCGCTCGATAAACCATCATACGGCAGATCTTCCAGGCGACTTGACCGCGATCAAGTCAATGAATGAACATCATTCGAAAACATTAGACGCTCAATCATTTCATAAAATGGCCAAATTTAATCAGTTCAATCGTACTATAATTATGATATTCTCTAGTAAGGACGCTGTAATAATTATGTTTATGTCATAAAACATCGGAGGACTATAATTATGAAAAATAACATAAAATTACTGCCATGGTATCATTATCAATACCATACTCTTACTATCTAAGTTTTACACAGGATATGACTTAAAAGAAGGATGAAGTATATTTTTATAATATTTTACATTTTTGATAAAGTTGTCACTTTGAAAAACAATATTGATAATCACATCATAATCGGGTCAATTATAAGATCAGTTAGCGACATATACACACGATCAAATCAATAGATCAAATATTAAAATACATTTTTTACTAAAATCGCTAATAACTGTTTAATCCTATTCTCTTTGTTCCTGCTACATTTAATAAAATATACACATTTAATTCGAATACGGGGAAATGTCACACTGAAAATAAATTTCGAAAAACATTGCAATTCTCCGAACTAAATTCAAATTTTAATTCGGGAATAAACTACATTTTTCAGATTAACTGAAACTGTTTCATCCATTTAATAGGCATGCGAAGCCGTTGTTTTTACGAGAGACACATAGTGTATTTATACAATTGTATAGTG
Organism: Phoebis sennae; assembly: GCA_001586405.1. NCBI lineage: Eukaryota > Metazoa > Arthropoda > Insecta > Lepidoptera > Pieridae > Phoebis > Phoebis sennae. Next base: position 513,541 of record LQNK01001042.1, read on the forward strand.
TAAATAAATCATATTTGGAAAGCAACATAAAATATTGTTTGAAATTTTATTGTTCCCGCGTATAGCATTGGTTATATTGCACATGGAAAATAACCCGCTTTTTTATAATTGACTAGTTGTAGCCTGCGGTTTTGCTTGTGTAGCGCGTCTCGTATGTACCTAAAGCTTTCCTCGCTTCTAATAACAATCCACGAGGAATGAAACCCATTCGAAAATTAGCGCGTTTATAGAAACAAACAATTGGTGTTATTGGCATATTATACATGGATAACTAACTATTCATGTTTACATTTAAATAGTCTAAGTTTTATACGTACGCCGTCGGTACTGATAAATAAATAAAAAAACAAACAAACCTTGTCACAAAGTTACGCATTAATTCAGTATTTGGACGTTAGGCATTAAAACTCTGACATAGGGTTGGCTTTTAATAACTCATTCAAATCCAATTATTAATCAATCTACCCACAAATCGTGTAAAAACGGACCAGGCTGATTAGTAAAGAAAAATGTTTAGAAATAAATAAATATTCAATGGACACTTAACACTACGCCAACTAGCCCCTTTAATTATTAATAATTAAGTAAAACTTTTATTATGGGAAAGACATACTTTACATACTTTTTTTTTTAATTTGTACGTACATACTATAGATAGATAAACACCCAGACTGTAAAAAATTCAATTTTCATCACATAATAATTTTTCTACTCGTGATGATCGAACCCACATCATCCGGCGCAATAGTATTCAAAAACTTAAAAATCGACCTCTTGCATTCCGTCTTCATATACATCAACTATGCCAAATTTCAAACTCCGTTCGCATAGTTTTCGTAAAAAGGAAGTTTTGCATTACGTATTTATATATAACCTACTTTTCTTTGCCTTTCCCCGCGTTTCTCGAAGCGCAATGCAAGCTTGCTGAACTACCACAAGGATTGTTTTAAATGAATTAATATTTATGAATATTTCGAAGATTTAATGAACTTTCCCACATTTAGCTTTTATGCAGCTTAATGTCCCTCAGCCTCTTACAATACACACGAATAGACTGATTTGAAAGTCTTCGAACGTGATCGATCAGATTTGAATGTTAGATGTTTTTTAATTCCAATAGCCTCGCGCACCAGCCATGGACAAAAGTATTCTCCCTATCTCTGTAGTGAACAATTTTAAGAATTGTTAGATTTTTTTTATTTAGTTTTACGCTCCGACACAACAAGCCCAAATCTTTATATGTATAAATCAAACGTAGAGTTTATCCCCTAACAAGATTACCGATAATTGAAGCACTCCAACTAGACTGGCATACCAAAAGTCCATTCCCACTTATCCCGTGGAAAATCGCTATTTAATTTTAAATTCATACAATTCGTTACCGTTAACGAAATAATGAAGCTTAAAAAAATCAAATGTTATACATGAAATTTTTATTTGAAACTATTTGTTCCGCGTGGCTTTGCTCCCGTAGCATAATATTATATAGTCTTTAGCCTTCGTAGTCTGCAATTGACGCAAGGGTAGTGGTATATGATAGCCTTCGTCGATGAATATACCTAACACGAAGATATTTATCAAGTCGGTCCAGTAGTTCTTGAGGTTTGCGTGTTTAAACAAGCCCTTCAACTTATTATTAGTAAAGACGTGCTTTCTGCCCGCGGCTTCGCTCGCGTGGACTACAAAAAGCTGTATTTTAGAGACGCGCGCAGGGTGAGATTTTGGTCATTCACCTTTGATTTTAAAAAACCGTCAATCAAAAACTATGCATAGGTGATTACTGGGAATATATTCAATGTTTTTTAACGTCTTAATTTATCCCTTGAAAAAGTTGTCCTAGAATCACAAAATTAGGCAATAAGCATGGCTTCATAGCACTTGCAAATAAAAAAATCGAAAAACCGTAAATATGTGCAAGGGTGTCACCAGCCGATGGGACGATAGGCCACAGAAAATTGGAAAGCAAAGATGAAGCTTTTTAGAATCTCCAGGGGAGGATGGGGAGGAAGTTATCCTCCTATTTCTCCCTCGACGACTCTTGTATATGTGACACTAATTCCAAACAGCATTGCTTGCTTGGACTACAACATCATTCTTCTTGACTATTTAGCCGGTAGCAATATCTTATTATCTAAGTATGTATGCAATAGGTTACCTTTATTAATTACTGCCCTGTTGAGTAAGACCACCACTAAATAACTTTGTATTTGCACCTCCTGTCACTTACATTTTACATCCACCGTGAATTTCAATCGAAACCACCCTATGCAATATTTGGATAATACGTTTGGAATTTCCCTTTCATAGAGATCCCTTTGACAAAAGTCCGACAAATACCGCACTCGGATATGAATATTTTATAAAACAAAATGCACTCGAATTTAGGTGTTTTTTTATTGAATTTACTTTTCCGCTTTGTACGTGTGTAACTTTAACGTAGTTTTAAATTATAAATTACAGCCTTTATGTTATTCTACAAATTAGTTTAGTACTTTTACATGAAAGAGCAATAAACATACACATATAGATACTTAGATCCTCACCGACATTTATAATGAAAGAAAAACATTATTATGTCACACACAATACACAGAAAAGAGCACCAAGATTTGCAAACAAATGGAGACATAAAAACACTTAAATATGTATAATGGTGAAGGTTGCAGTGTGTGTCAGAAAAGGATACAATATATTTGTGGCATTTAAGCCACAACACTGATTTTCAGACTCAAAATATATTTTTAAACTTCGTAGAAACGTAACCTTGATCTAATTGAATATTTATATGACATTAAACGGATAGCCTAAAAGGCCTTACCCATAATAAATCAATCTAGTCTTCGTTCTTTTTTCAATTAACTGCGCTCAATTTTTTATGTATCAATTGTACAATAAAGATCGTCTACAAGGTTACTTGAAATTGCTAAATGTCTACATTAAACAGTATAGAAAAAAATAAATGCTGCCTAAGACAGAATTTTTAAATCATATATGTTGTATTAGAACTGGATTGTTCTATTACAAATGGATTATTATTTATAAAAAAAATACAGTTAAATTAAAGAAGAATTTTCGTGAATATATATTTGTGAGAAATATAACTTTGAATTTTATTGTACAATTGTTTCACCTAAAATATCAGTTTAATTAGTAATACAACCAACACTATTTCATTTAAAGACATGTTTTGAAAACGTCGCAACTACGTCGAAAGTTCACATGAATCATAAATACATCAATATACATAAACATAGACGAAGCTAATAAACGCTCATTAAATAACTACCGCACTCGTCCGTAAAAACGTTACTCCTTAAGGATATGTGAAACTCCTGAAAGTCACAAGTTCGTCAGACACGATCGAGACGCGAGATTAATTCCAACTTTCGCCGACGCTTCCAGTAATTTCACGTTAAAGATCATAGCTCACTATAGCAACCCCCTATAGAAAGGCTTGCGAGCGAGGCGACCCGTTGACGTTACGACGTCGATGTGACTTTACTATGTGTATAGAAATTCATATTAAAGGCACACACGAATCAAAGTGTTTGTTAGTAGGGTTGTATCAGCTAGTACCTTTATTGAAAGAACTTTCCCCGTCGCCAGTTGAAGTGATTCTACGTTTAATCACGGTGTGTATTGACACGGCTTATGACTTCGGAGGGTAATGACGTGTTACAGGCGGTCGCTTGGTAATGAGGGATTAGTCGCGTTGCGGTAAGTTCATACGATGTACGAATTTGAATGTTTGGTAAGGGGGTTAATAATAATCGCAGTTGTATGGATAAACAATGCCCTAAGAGATTTTTAAGAAGAATGTAATCTTAAAACTTTTCGTTTTAACTGAAAATGAGTAAAAATATTACTTAGGGAGATATCAGCTTTATTAGCAACTAATGATACAATACAGCTTGCGTATCGCTATAATATTATTTGTATCTTTAGATTTTCCTATTTCTTGAGACGAACGGACTCATGACCTTACCGCCATACCAAATTCAAAATATTTAAATAACTCCACAACATATCAGTTTAAAATTATGATTTCATCGTCACGAATGATGCTAAAAGTGCAGACAAATTTAAAATGTCATTTAACTATAACCAAGATCGAACCCTCGACACCCAGCCCCGACCGGCTCTAACCGATTTCACTGAGGCAATAAGTAATTCGATTGAGCGGATAGAAATGCTAGGCGAAGCATGGAAGGGATTTCGGATAAATGTTGTGATAAACGCGATTCCACGCACGCCGTAAATTAATAAAAAACGAATCATCGAATTGGCTTTTGATTATCGAGGTTTTCATTATGTTGGAGATATCGCTAATTTGCTATTGCTTTATGAATTCAATTTTTGTTCTTGCCTCTCGGGGAGGTTTAATTTGAACATTGCAACGTTTTACGCTTGTAATTTTTTCTTTCTCTTCTTTCATTTGCATAACATCGCAACGGCAAAAAACTGTAGTAATTAATTTTTAATTATCTTTATTATCGAACAAACATTGTTCGAATAAAATGAACAAAAAAGTAATTGCTAGTAATGCATTCGAAGAATAGACCAATAAGTGATTTATAATCATCAATGTACGGTCTCTTGTCACTAAGGGAGGGGGGGGCCGCAATAAAAAGTGTGTCATTTTTACGCAAATTTAATAATTCTCTCAACAAACATAGAACTCACAAATAAACATGAAATGATCATCAAATAAGAGGTTTCTGTAAACAAATTGTTATACAGTTACACATGTAAAAATGCATTCAACGCACATGTGATTTGCGTTTCGTCATTTCCGTAGCATGTTATGTAAAATAATATGTGCTTCATAATTTTTACCGTCGATAATTATTTAAAATAAAAATTAAAAATTATTTCAATTTTACATTAAAAAATTTACTTCGCAACATGCACGCAATATCGCTTCGGACGACTAATTTTCAAACGTAAGTCAGTGATTAGAAATTATACCATCTTAACTTTGTCAGCTCAACCCACTAAGCACGCAGTAACTTATGCACTGTATTCAATATCAGGCAAAGAAATTTAGTTACAAAAATATATCAGCTACGTAACCCATTTCTAATAAACACAAAGAAACCTATAAGAAATTCCGTTGCACCACGCTGCCTACAACATAGTTACATTTATATCGGTTCATTAATGTATGCATCTCGCGTGCCTCGCTCCATTACAGCATAACTGAATCATCTCGGTGCCGCGGGAAGGGCTTCGTGCATTGATTACATTCCGGCGTATTTTTAACGCATGGCTCCACCGTAGCGTAGGACAGTGAGTGGAAAGCCTCTTCTATCTAAACTATATTGCGAAATAGTAAAATTCCGTAGTCTCTTATTAATTGGGGACGGATTGATTTATTGACGTGAAGCTTTTAAAGTAAATGCAACCTTAAAGCTTGAAAAGTCATGTTAGCGCATTGTGACGGTATTTGTGAATCATCTCGGTGCCGCGGGAAGGGCTTCGTGCATTAATTACATTCCGGTGTATTTTAACGCATGGCTCCACGGTGGTACAATTTGTAGAACAATGGGTGTAAAAGCTTTGCTATCTAGATTGGTTTATAGTTCCGGGGGTGATTAATTACGTTTACGTTTTATAAAAGCGGAATAAATATGGTAATGACGCGTTACTGAAGTCGGCTATACATTTTTCTAATTTTAATTTCTTAATCATTATTTCACCCTGTGTTTTTAACTACTAGTCGAACCGCGCGGCTTTGCTCCCGTAGCAAAATGTTTTATATATAGCCTATGTTATATAAAAAAATAATATTTTTTTTTTACTTTACTCGTTGATAATGCAGAGAGAACCGATTTTATAACATTTTGTAGATTTTAATCGCGGGAAGCCCACGGTAAAGGCATATACGCGGGTGAAACTACGAGGCACAGCTAGTTAAGCCCTAAAGCTTATCTATATAAGAATGATAAACATCGGTCTCGACAGACGCTAATAAATGATTAATTAATAATTTCCTTAATGTTAATAAACATAATGTATTCTCTTATTGACGGAAATGCAGTCTTCAAATCATCCTTTCCATAATGCGTTCTCTTATTGATGCAAATGCACTCTTCAAATAATCAAAGACTTTTCATACACTAACTACCTGTTCCGCCCGGTTCGCTTCCGTAGCATAATTTTATATAACACTTCCTCTATTATCAACGACTGGTTACACACATTAAAACACACACTCCCCCACACACGCATACACAAACACACACATACACACCCAAAACTCACACTAACACTATTTTTCTTTTTACTTTAAGTTTGTATTGTAGAAGGAGCCTGTCTTCCACAACACAGGGAGACCTAATGTGGAAGCAGTGTAACTGTTTCAATTGTAAAATGTTTTATGAATAAAGCAATTTTTCATTTAATTTTTTCATTAATAGTTGGTACACGATTCATTATTCATTACTGACAAGCTGATTTTCGTGAGTAGCTTCCTTTTGACTGGACGCCCAGCATTTTCCCTACAGTAATATTGGTAAATAGTAGCTTAATAATACCTCCCGTGACCGATTTCGGCCAAGGTGGCCAATCTCAACCCAGACTAGCCAGCTGTGCAGGAAATATTATAGTGCACAAGTGCTTTATAATATTAAGTAAAGAATAATTAGTTTTTTTACGGTTTTTATTTTAACGCGAGTACTATCCATATTAAATAAAAAACTTAGAAGAATTTGAAACGCGGTTAATCATACATTATTGTATTTCATTATTAGATCACTTTATAAAATTTACAATCGGTTGCGAAAATGATGTCTGACATGACCTTATGATGAATTTTCGTAACATGTTATAAATTATACGAATCGAACTAATAAATCGTATACAGTAAAACCTTGATTCAATTTATTAAAAAACAATTGTCACTGATTTACAACTGCGTATCAAACAAAATTGACGCTCGGTATTGAATACACATAACACAACTAGTGCTCACGTAGGTGGAAATTCAACAAAAAATATATAAAACCAAAAAAATACATTCCGTGCTCGAACCCCTAGGCTAAATTTTTTACGCATCGGTGTAGTCATCGTAATAAAAGATATACAAAGTTTACGCTACATGTATTAACAATTATATTTAGATATCGTTTCCGTCTTGTAATAACAAAGCTTTAATTTGTTTTTTAGTACAAGTTGATGATATTACTTCAAAAAGTTTATGCATTAAATACAAAATGTCTGTTACATGCATGCAGACACATAAGGTTATTTAATCTGTCTGCGGGCGTCGGCGAGCCTTCTTTTTACCTCCAATTGAATCTGCAAACGCTCGCAACAGCGGATATTCATTTAGCCGAATGCCGCGCCTGTTTGGGCACTTGACGTTATCGTGTATAGATAGTGCCATCCACGACGCGCCCCACCAATTTTTGAATTTGGAAATATTTTACTATGATCGCCAAACATTTTTTTCTGATTACTCCATTTATTTTAGTGTGCGTGTGCACAGATGGGTAATGAGTGTAAATCTATAAAATCTCACACAAGCGGAAGCTTGTATACATAAACTGTCAATGATTGAGAAAAATAGTGGGGCGCGTCTTCGTGGATGAATTTATCTATATCCATCAATCATTTAGCCATATTCTATGGAAACTAGATATCTGATACACATACTTAAAAATACTTTTTTTTTGTAAATACCTAAATACTATAATAAATCAACACCAAAATATGTCTGTATTTTGAATTGTGGTTTAAAAAGTGAATGATGAGCTTTAGTGTTAAAATTAAAAAAATGTAATCTTGTAATTTTGTTTTATTTGTAAAAAAAATTCGCTAAGTTCCACAGTTATCTGTAATAACTGTTTCCATACAAATAAATCAAGATGTTACAATAGAAAATATAAATTATTGTATTTTGTTCACATTAATGACTTCTTTAACAGTTCCCACTAAAATTTTGTAACTCGTCTAAGCAAACCGCCGAATAATGAAAGAAGACAGATGGAGTGCGCCCAAGAGTCGAGTGACGCCAAAAAGCAATTACAAAATTCAAAAGCAAATACAAAAACGTTTGTTTAGTGTGAAGTATGAAGCCCTCGTGACATAATTTTTTTTCTTAAAAACGTATGTTCTACGCACAAATAGTTAGCGTCACTCGAGTCTTCGGCACTCACCATCTGTCTGTGAAGGAAGCTACTTTGGAACTGATGCCACCGTACACTGAAAGGGTCGCGTTGAAGACAGCACACAAAACTACAGACTAAAATATTCGAAAGCCAGCACACCGTGCTGCAATGTTGAGACGGATAGCATCGGAGCACGGTGTGGTGGTCTTCGAATATTTACTAAAGAACAAGCCACGACAGCGGGTTACGCAACACTTATATCTAGTCGGAGTGAAGACCTTATAATTCGGACACACAACTGAAGAGGAACCTTTAAAACACCTTTTTTATTTGGAGTGAAGACCTTATTAGAATTCCGACACACAACTGAAGAGGTAAGTATGGTAACAAGATCATGTAAAACAATTGTTCTCGCTGTTTATGTCACAAAGACATACTAATGCGCAGTTCCTATTAAAATGTCGTTTTACTTACGGAATGTACAAAATCCTGCTAGGCGTAAGTCTAAAGCGTATCTATAATAAACGTGGCGTTAACATAACTAACTAACTACTAAAACTTGGTTCCGATTGGTTGATTATAACCGCCTGTAATGTAAACGATTCTTATCTCTTATACTATGGCGATAAACGACGTAACGTCATAGTATAAAATATACGAATCGTTTTCATTTACAAGCAGGTATAATCAAACAATCAGAACAGAATGGTAGATGGTTATGATAACGCCACGTTTATTATAGATACGCTTTAGATATACGCCGAGTAGGATAGGGTTCTATAAAGATAAAACGACTCGTTTTATTTTTATAGGAACTGAGCATTAGAGAATTTATAAGCTCGTCTAGTAAATGTAATGCCACTGATACCATGTATTCGAAAGTGTTATATGTACTTTAATTTTATGACAATGTATTTTTTAAATAACATTAATAGGAATAAATGTAATCTGGAAATATATATGACATTAATAATATATAATTATTGATATATTATTGTAATTTATAGATACATTATATGCTAACATAGTTTTGTTAGTCTGCGAACAATGTTCCGATCAAAAATAATATTTGGACTTAAACATATTTTTCGATTACATTTCTTAATGATAGTTACGATACTAATTATTATCATTAGCACGTAAAAGTATTGAACTCGTTATATTATATTGACAATAATTGTCTTTGGTGTTAATTGACACTAACTCGAATCCTCCAAACGTTCTCTAGTAAATAACATCTGACACCAGTTTAACAAACAATACTTGTATCTTTGATTATATACTCTATAATACTAATTGTATTACTAATGTAAAATACTACGCGAAGTAACACATTTCTCAATGTGTTCCGAATGACAAGTCTTTAATTTAAAAACAATAAATGTTACAAGTTAATTTAAAGGTAAAGTGATAAACCACCAGTGAAGTATCGTCTCTGAATAGGTTGGGGCCATGTGCGTTGTGAGACTCATAGTATCGTTTATGAATACGGGCGTTACTTCACATTGTGTAACTACTCGGTACTACACTAACTCAAGTAATGTTTGTATATACGGGAGTGAGTTGCCTTACAGCAAGTATTCGTACCTATATATTCTTAATAAATGTGTTTTACAATATAAGATACTAGCGACCCGCCACGGCTTCGCACGGGTGCAATGCTGATACTTAATACACTACAGAAAAACTGTGAACGTTGTGTATAAAAATTAGTATTTTGATAAATCTCGTAGGGTTCAGCCTGCGTTTGCAATGTAAGCGGAAAAAAATGATAATTAACGACATCACATTAGAAACCTCAAAAATAACAGCAATTCTCCACTATTTAATGAATGTTATCATACATAAAAACCGCATCAAAATCCGTTGCGTAGTTCAAAGATTTTAGCGTACAAAAGCGGCATTGTTTTATGCTATGTAGTAATACTGCGGGTATTTCGGTGAAATATAATTTACAAAGAAACAAATTTTATAATATATCTTTCAATTGCCAAAGACACCGCGGCAAAAAAGCTAGCTCCACGACGTAAACATACACCCATCTCAAAGCAAAGGCGGGAACGTGGGTAACCACCTGTAGCTCGTAGCCGCAGCTACGTCGCGCTACGACGCTACGACACGCTACGGCGGTTACGACATACTTTTACGAGCACCACAAATTACGGCGTAATTATATGAAATGCAAATTGTTATAATTGAAGCTTTACAGTTAATATATTATTATTACAATCATGTTTTAATTTGTCATCATTAACGTTGTACAACCACATACAGAAATGAGCAAAAATGTTGTTTATTTGTATCATATTGTTTGTCTAAGGAACTCTTTAATAGGTGTTGTGACTTAGATGTGTGGTTGCATCTTCGATTACAGACAAAGGGCATTTAATGCGTATAACACTATTATTAATTTCAATTATAAATTGAAATAGACGTGTAACTGAAATTGGTCGACTGTCTCTAAAATGATAATGTTGCATATTACCAACCTTTCAAAAATAGCATAATACAGAGTGTAAATGTTGTATGTCCCAATCCCGGAGGTCAATGCCTCCTGCGCTTTATAAACAGCAGCCGTCGTAATCTTCCGAGGGCTAGGACCATACTTTGGGAAGGCGTTGGAGGCAAGCTGAAAACTTGTATGATGCCTCTCCTACTATTCCCGATATCGAACTGCAGACCTGGGTGTCGAGTAGTGGGTTTTTTTAGATCTGGCAAGTAGAAAATCCCACCAAAAAGACACAGTATTTAAGAGAACCTAAAGAGAAATTTTACCTATAAATAAAATCCTAGGGTTGCCACGGGATCAGAAGTTACGAGAATGAAACCGCGAGCCGCGGCTGGTCTAGCATAATGCTACGAGGGAGAAGCCGCGCGGAAATATGTCAAAAACAGCACAAAATCAGACATAAATACATACTTAATTACACACAAGTAGCAGTGTGGCGTTGAAAGGGAAGCTGCTCAGCGTATGCTGCTCCAACGTTAGTGGCAACGCTGATTTTCAGAATTTGATACATTTTTTCTGATAATAACAGACAGGTTCAGGATAAAGGCAGTGAAACCACGAGTCATTTCATATGGAACAATTCATATTTTGTGGCAACTATTGCACAGCAAAAACAAAAATTTGCACTTTTTTATTTTACGTACTACAACGCAAATAACTAAACGATACAAAAAGATTTTTTGAATACATATTTTGGGAAAGGTTTATGGACTTTTCCATTACAAATAAGTACTTCTTGGAAACATTAATATATTTAGTCACTTGTTACGAAATGTGACCGTTGTGGAATTTTCCCGGAAAACACGGATGTTCAGTATGGAATTCAGCATATATTGTGGAAAAAGGTATTATTTCGTCTAGATTTCTTTCAGAAATTGTATGTAACAAATTCATAAAGTATTTCTAACAAAGTAATGTACTGTAATGAACTTTTTAACATATATACTTTTTAAGAGTAACAAATTGACTGGCCTCTTAAAACAAGATAGGTTTAGGAAGCGATAAGATTAAATTCTTGTAAAATTCATTTTTGCAAACTACCAAATTGCTTAGTCTCCACGTATGTATACACCGGTTTAAAGCCATATTGGTAAGCCACATACAAGTGATAGATATTAAGAAGGTGTCCTATGTTAGTATCTCATTATAAATGAACAATGTTATTATGAGAAACAAAAAAAAATAATTAAACCATGTTACATTCATTAAAACGAAAAAAATAACGGAGAACTTCAATAGATACATGCACGTATAAAACTTGTTTTATTATTCCGAACAAAGTAATACAAAATAAGGAAGCAAAAACAAAATAGCACTCATATAAAAATCAATACGATCCTTGAGTACGTAACTGATTGAAGAATAACAAACAAGAGAAATGAATTATTACGTTTGGTATATAATTTAATGGCGCTATGCATTTGTACTGCCTGATTGTTTTGTTAATGATTGCATAAAATAATATTGATTCTGTGGTTGAGCATTTATTAAAACTGTCTATCTCGCTTTTCAATAACTAATTTAAATTACTCATTTATATATTTGTCATAATATACAACTTGTCCCATAATTTAAGGATAATACGGTGCCAAACGGTGGACCTACTAATAAGTACTTAAGAAACAATAAAAAGAAAATAAAAATTCAATATCTTTTAGAATTTTACAGATATGTCTAAACTTTTAATAATACATGGTAGTGACCAAACGTTTACGCACAGGTGTCCTTTGTTAGAAACATGAAAGATAACTGAAATCATTCATCTATCAATGGTTCTTTGAAAGCATATAAAATAAACAACAGAACATACATTTTTTCCACAAATATTAGCCTCTGACAGCTTTACTTATCAAACACCATTATCGGATTACGCTCATACCACCTTCCATTAGCGAGAGCATTTCCATATGCATTACAGATTCAGAACCAAAACGTGCCCTAATACAAAATTATGTACTTCTAGAAGATGCGGCTGCGAAATGCTTTGCGCTTTGCAAGTTAATTAATCGTAAGGTTCTTCATTTACCGACGTAAATCCCTGTCAGGGAAACGTGATATTTCATTTATTGTGAACAGGAATCGTTATTGGTTTAATAGATTTTTATTTTTCTCGTTAATGTTGGCGTTGCTCGCGACTTTTAATTATAGTTTACGTTCGCTCCGCAAATATTGGCACACGAACGAAAAAGCATTCAGGGGTTGTAATTTGACCGCTTTTGAAAAGCATATTGACAGACCACGTTACAAAAGAGGATTTCAGAGAAATAAAACATTTACCTTTACCAGTACGCTTTGTAAAATTTCATCGGTGTAATAGTATATTCGTATTTTAAACATAATCTAAATATATTTTTATTTTATTGTATTTTTTACGGTTTGCGATTTGTTATTCAACTAGCTAAATATCATATAATTCTTATTTGATAAAAATATATATAAAAGCGCCTCGAAGCATGCCGATGGATTATAAACGTTTAGATTTTAAGTTTGAACAGAAGACGGCGCGAAAGATTTGAAAAAATCACACTATCATATCTCCCTCCTTCCACGTGATATAACCATGTTTACTCCCAGCAGGGTTCGGAGGCAATGACCGGCCGCTGGATGGCGCTGCAGCAGCTGGCCATCATGTTCTTCCACACCAACTTCGGCATCAACTTCATGCTGTACTGCCTCACCGGCCAGAACTTCCGCCGCGCGGTCCGCCAGAGCCTGCCATGCCTGCGCAAGCGCGCGCGCCGTGCTGTCGCCGTACGCCGCCCTACTTCCCGCCCAGCTAGGACGAGCAGCATGTCAAGTATGTCTACATCTTTATAAATGTTTTATTGTAATCCTTTATCACACACTTTGGCTCACAAATAAACGACAACGTAGATGCATGAACGTTTCAAAGCAAAACTCTCTGAGTACTCCACACCGAATGCATAAAAATCAATCACTATGGTATTGATTTTAAGTAGTTTAATTAATCCTTGTATACGACTTATGATTAAGGTTTAAACTGCTTTCTATAGTCTTTTCATATGAGATATATTACTTGCACTGGCATCCTACGCTGTATAGCATACCTGCTATATGTCCATCGCTTATTGTTACAACATCCACCCTTTTCATGCGTAGAATAATAAGTACCAAATTTATGGACCGTTTTATACTCTACACCGTAGTCACCATTGGCATCATGTGCTTAATCAGTGCCAGACTTCAAACCGAGGCATTCCGAATCTTATTACAGTAAGTTTGCTTCCGAACACTCAAATCTAAAATATGCATTCATATCGACTTCGCATATATCACAATCATTTAATCTATTGGTGCGTCATACTCGATTTCAGAGATCTTATGCACATTGTAACTGCTGAAGAATATTTTGCTTTCTAGCCTTATAGTATTGTAATACTATTATGTCACACATAATAATATCTCAGTACTAAAGGTTCGACATAGCACTGGCAACACATGCGTAATTAAAAACATTAATTCATGTCCTCTATTTATATTGTACTTTCATGATCAAAAATTGTAAATAATATGCCAATCATTGCAGTTGTATATCACAATCATATAATCGTTCAATATATAGAAATTTCTTACAGCTATCGAAAGTAACGAAGATGTTATGCAAGTCCTCAAAAATATATTCCTTGCTAACACGTGGACTTGAGGTAATATAATGTTACACTTTATATCATCTCAACCTTACGAATTAGCACGGCAATGGTAAAACGTGACTACAGTCCACGTCTTTTTATCTTTATATCATTTTGTTTCATTACCGATCTATTTAAAATGTTAAAATATATTCCTTTTTTACAGGCTTAAAAATATTTCAGTCATGAAGATCCTCTGCACCACATCCCCTAGACATCAATATTAGTGTACTCACTCATCATTATTATATAAGGCTTGTTTGCGCGATTTTAAACTAATGTAATACACTTTATAATAATTCAATGGCATTAATTAACTCGGCATTTGAATGTGGCATTTCTCCATCATTTTTATTTCCGTGCTAGGTATTTCACAGTTTTGATTTTGGCTAATGTCTTCTTACAGGCATAAATTAATATATACTTTGATCCTCACGTCTGTCATAAATCTAATCAATAACACATTTCTTTCTGACTAGCAGAATTTTAGAATGGTCGTATTTTAGAATATTGTAATACTCCTATTACAATATTACACATGACTTTTCCTCAATTCTGCAGGTTGGTCGTGGCATAATTACGACGTTATTCATATTGGCAGCATTTCAGCATGTGGTCTGTATTTGATTCACTAGGTAATCTTTAAAACACTCAATATTATCAATGTATAATACAATTATGTGTAATGTAACGACGACAGCATCAATTTTTCGAAAGTTGTTTTATATATTTTAATTAAGCAGCAAATTCACGAAAATATCCTGAATACCATACTCATGGACATATTGCATTCTGATTGTAACATTTAGCTATGATCTTATTGTACATATTATTACAACAGATCTTTGCTAAATTTTACAGATTGGTCATGGCTGGGCACCATTTACCTAAATAATATCATAATTAACACCATTCATTGGACTGATCTGCACATCTTCACTTTTATCATCACGTCAACATTAGCAGCACCTCCATGAAGATCTTCTGCTTGTTTCACTTGTATTATCAATACTCAAGAATATTTGCTTTCCGACTCGTAGAATTTTGCCAAAACCTTGATGTGGTTAATACACAAGGTCTTCCCTAAATTCTGCAGGTTGGTAAAGGCACTGACACCGCATGCGTAATTCATATAACATTATCTTTCGTTAGAAAAATTTTATTTCTTTCAACGCATTTTAAATAATTTATAAAATCAATATTAATGTGTTCGATATTGTGCATGCTATCATACATAACACGTGACATATTTATGTTTTCAATTTTCTTACAGGCTTGTTACAGATAATTCAGTAGTAAATCTATGACTATATATTTTTCGGATTCATGTCATTAGCACTCAAGAGCATATTGCATTCTAACTCTAAGCATTGAGTTAATATTAAGTGTGACATAATATCAACTCAATTCTCAGGGTTAGTCATGGCATTGGCACCACATGCGTCATTCATAACACATACTCGTATGTGTCATTTTTTGTACTATTTTATATTTGATTTTATTAATAATAAATAGCGAATCTGTTTTATACTCGAAACCTCATCTAATGAAGCCTATCATTATTTAAAAATATCAAGATACAACGACCGATTTGGAGTAATATACACAGAAAACAACATAATATATTTTAATAAAATTTTTCATTTTCTTACAGCTAATGCAAATATATAATAGCATAATCATGCTATCAAAGCTCAAGAATTCCTTTCTAACTCGTAGCACAGAGTAAATATTATGTAGAACATAGTTTTTACTCCATGCTTCCCGTTAGTCATGGCAATGGCACCGCATGCGTGATTCTTGTCGTTCTTGTACTTCTATTTGAGACTCTTGTTGTATTTTTCGGCATTTTTTTAATAACCTTTAAGCAATTGAACATATCGAAATTATCAAATTGGGACAAATTACATGTCTTACAGCATGTTGAGTGATGGCTATGATATTGACTATGATATTGACGAACTTTACTCATGTGTATGGGTTTGTTCTAGTAAAGTTCGCCATCAGCTCATTTTAATATTCCATCTCTTACAGGCATGTAGTAATTCATCCCATCAGTACTCAAAGACATCTTGCTTTCTAACCTAAAGGGTCTAGTCACTATTATGTTTCTCATAATAGTTTCTTGACTCTTAAGGTTCGACATTGCACTGGCACCGAATGCGTAATACCACATCATCATGTAGCTTAATTCACGTGTTATTGTTAAAGTATATGCAAAATATATTCATTTTTATTTTCTAAGTAACACTTCCTATCATGATATAAAAAACGGGACGGTAAGTAAAATATTTGCATGATTCTATCATAACCCCATAATATTTCAGAATTGCTTGGGTCGAATAGATTTTAAGACACTTTAAATGATTTTAAAGATTTGCAATAGTGTTCGGCTAGTGTCAAATTGTGAGTAGGTATCGAATTTTATTATTTTACATTTTACTAACAAACGCGGAATCCGATAGTTTGCTTTATCAACTATTGACGGCAGGTTTGCTTTCAACCGATATAATTAACGTCTCCCGGACATTCTGGCAACTTGGACGTTTGAGCGAGTTTGAGCAAATTGCAACTATTTGATCGACATACAATGGCGGTATTATGGCACACTATTGTGTAGACTTTAAACTTGAGAATCTTTTATGCCATGATTTTAGATATACGAAATAATTTTCTTTACGAAAAATTTTATGCGCTTATTTTCGATACTCTCGGATGGATTTGAAGAATTGTTGCTGATTGTGATCGCTAGGTTTATAAGGAAGGCTATTGACTATAATTACAATATAACACGGGTGAAACAGCGGGGATCAGCTAGTTTGAAAATTAAGATACTTAGGTTGCATGTGTTAATAGATGATATAGCTTTCTTTTTAGCATCACAATCTTCCCGCTTTTCAAGTTTTCATGGTATATTTCGTTATGTATACCTACGTTTAAATATTTCAAAAATAATTGTATTCTATAAACATATAAATGTGAAAATCTTATCACAATTTACTTGGCAACAATTAAAAAATTGTTGTCAATTCAAAGATTTATTAGCTGATATTTAACATACATTCATTCACCTCAGTTTTGTGATATTTCTCATAGAGAGTTTTACGCCTTTTGTAACCCAATTATTTAACGTATAAAAATGTTTTTAAAACAATAATGCCTGAATCACACAGAGAGCGGGCGCGGGTCAGACGCAGACAATGACTGGAGCACGGCGTGTGTATTTCTTTTATATGAATACAAAAGAAATGGACCTGCGGTACTCCCGTCCACGAGCCACGTCCCCTCTGTGTGAATCGGGCAGAAAAGTATTCCCTTTCACCTATCTGAATTCTAAGTTCACTGACTCACGTTATTTTTCAATCGATAATATAACAACACATCCATTGTTTTAAGAATATTTCCGAATTCAATCATATTGTTAATTTTTACATTTGTAAAAGAAGCCATATTATTTCAGTATTACCTGTAACTCCTGTCTCATTGCATTTCGTAATCATCACCCACGAGAAGGTACGCTTACTGTTCCACGCAGTAGTCACGTGAAAAACTTAATTATTATATAAGTTTTTGACTTGACTACTTACTGGAGTGGTACCAGAATATCGTCAGCGGGCGAAGCGAAGCAGTGGTAACCGAAGGACACCTGATCATTATTTGTTACACATTATGTATAGGGTCGTCACCTTTATTTGGGACGTATTAAAAAACGTTGGTCGGCCGAACTTCGACTGTACAAGAAGTACTGTTTTTATTTCTTTAATTAAAGGGCTTTATTTGCACACCGAATATGCCTGTAGCGATTCTTGATTTTATAAACAAATCAGCTTCAATACAATCAAAAAATATTATTGAGCTACTAGAAGTACTATTTTATTTTGACACTGTCCTTTTTTACATTCAATAATTAATACTGTATTTGCAACAATAAACAGTGGCGACCCTAATTATGTAGCACAGATCACAGTTCATAGACGAAAATGATATGAAAACGATCGTGATATGATTTTTAAAAATCCACCCTGGAATAATATGGGCATGTGGGCAAAATGCAAACATTTTAATTGAGAGATTTCGCGTATTAATTTCCACTGTCAGTACGCTATTGTATTCATCGTTGAAAAGTCTGGAACAAACTTAGGTCTGTACATGTATCATGATTCATGGTCATTGTAAATCTCATTTTGATTGTGACACATTTTTTTCTTTCTCACAATCATAATGCCGAAAATATGTTAGTTTTAATTTTTTGTATCTAAGAACGGTTCGATTCAATTTTTTATTGCATGCTTATGCATGTTATGCAGTTACTTTAGGAAAATGCTGAAATAATTTTACGAAATAGAGTGTTGCATTTAAGTATATATAAATAATTGAATTAAAGCAATTGTAATACAGCTTTAATTTATTTAAGATCAATCCTATTCTTTCAGATTTTTCCTAAAAAATACTTTTAACATTTTTCTATACTACCATTATCCTCTCGCCTATCACCACGCCTATCCACGTGACATCATCTTCAAATGCACCATCATCTCATATCTCCTCACGACGGGTCGAATAGCCAGGTTAAGAAATAATGAAGCAGTATATTATTTAACTTCGCTATTGACACTGTCGTAAGGACTCACGTCTGCAAATCTGGGTTTATCGAAGAAGATATTTCATCAAATTGCGATTAAAAATTTGATTTTCACTTTATTAACATTGAAGGTAAAGAAAATTTTAATTTAAAAATGTGTTATTTTATTATTGCAAGTGCTTTAGAAACAAAGCCTTTCACACAGTTCGTATGAAAAATTTTGCTTTGCAAGCGTAAATAAAGAATTTGCGATTGACACATTTATAATATGTCGTCAAACTCACAAATAGTGTAAAAGAAAATTATTAAAATATTGCGAATGGGTGCTCAAAATACTTCCTATTAATAAGTTTGCTAGTCTTTTCATCACTTTAGTATGACGTTGAAAATAATTATTTAGTTATTTATATACTAGCTGTGGCTCGCGGTTTCATCTACGTAGCGTAGAAAACATTTCAGATCCATCCGGCTGTTTCATAATTCAAATCAAAGAAACGTCTTCACTTTAGGTATAATTAATTTCAGTCGCCAAACATCGTAACATCCACGCAAAAGATCACTAAAAACGAACACTAGGAAATCATAAATTACATAATTTTCATTCATATCCCACCACGTTAAGGTTAATTTCAGCTTGCAGCGTTGCGGTCAAAATTACTTCCGATAATATCATGAGAGCTCGAATTACCAATTACCATGTCCGTACACTTGTCTCTACATTTATGTAACGTAATTTAACTGAACTATATGTGTTCCCTTTTAGGATAATTACACTAATTGCAATATTAACAGTATCTCGAATAGGATTAACTAGGGAAGGTGTGAGAGGTCAAATAACCATATGCGCTTCGCTTATACAGGGTGGGGTTTTGTAATGCCACCTGAAGGGAAAGTATTCTTAATACTGTAGATAGAAAACTTTACTCAAAGAATAAATTTCTAAGCTTTAATAAATTAGTATAACTTATATAATTTATATAATAAAATAGGCCATCCGAGAGTATCAATATTAGTGCAGTTAGAGGGAGATATTATATAATTTTTACCATGTATGAGTTTGAAAAAAGTTAGTATGGTTAACACTCACGAAACGGTCAGATATTTGGTATAAGCCGACATATCGAATAAACTATAGTAAGTATAAGTTTAAGCTATCCTAAGAACATCGCCTTCATTGGCGTCTTCCAATTTTCGAAATTTCGCTAAGATAGTTAGCAACCACTTTGAATTTTCATAATTTAATAATATATATACAGTGATTGTAAAAGCAAGATATGGTTGTTAGAAGTTATCGAACGATTAGGAAACATCTCTAGGTATGAATTGATTTGATTGTATTTTTCGTATTATAGAGGCATAGAACGTGCATCGTTTATATTAATGCTCTCCGTATTCATACGTATTTATTGTGTGGATAATTAAGTCAAAAAATGAGGTCATTCTTTTACATTTTCGGGTTGACAATCGAATATTGAACACGCTCTTTGAATACGTCACTCCACAAAAAACACCCCCTGTATAAAGATAAAAGAAACCACCCAAAATAAATTCTAGTAATAAATTCATGCACACAAAATGGTTTGATAATAAAGTACATTTAATATATGATGACTATAACATTCCAATCATTCAAACGTATTTCAAGCTTTTAATAAACTGACTATATGAATTTTACATAAATATAGTCTGTCCTCGCTGATCCAGGCTTTGTTTACATTTTGGAATTTCCACCGCATACCTTGTATGACATATTTTCGTCATTTCTATTATACACTTGTGTATGTACTACGTTCCACTAATTCATTATTGAGCTTTGACAATTGAAGTTAAAAATAAATTTAGTGTTACCTTTATGACAAAGGCAGTAATGTAAAATATTTTCGGACATTTCATAACACCATCCAGTGCAACAATCAAGAACTCCCGTAATAATAAAAACGAAGTAAAATAGAACTAGACAATTGATAAACATACTTTTTTAGGAATACAAGTTCTTCACATTACATTGGGGAGGATCGAATCTACACATTTGGGCGTAACTCTACAGGGTTATTGGTAACTCGACGTATTCCTTACAAGGTACGAAAGGGTGCTTAGAATGCTATAAAATAAGCCAAATGTGGCTTCAAAAACTATGCATTTTCCAAATCTAGGACACTATGCATTTTCGCGGAACATAAATGAGGCTTTCTATATCATTTTAAGCCAACTATCGCCAGCCACCCCAAGAATGCGTCGAGTCAATAACCCTGTAAAACTATGGGCGGCGGTGAGACCTCGTAGGCGATAAAAAAGACTGACTTTGCAATAAACATTACATACATTCACAGCGCAATTCGAGCCCTAAGGAATAAAGTTGGATATTAAATCAAGGTATTAAAGGGCTAGTACAAATATATTTAATTTCCGTCGTGTTAAATACTGTATAAATTTATTCGCCCAGTTTTACAGAGATGTCGTTACTCACACTTAACCGGGTAACGTTTTGCGCTAGTTTTAAAAACCGACCTAGTGCGAGTCAGGCTCGCGCAAGATGGGTTCCGTAAGAAAGAAAATTTAAACGTTTATATGTTACCGTTATTAATATTGTGCAAAAAAAAGGAAAAAATACGTTTACTGTAAAGGGATCCCATCCCCTTTAGCCCTCTTAATATTTTTATTATTATTTTTTTAGTGGTGGTATTTTTTGTTATACTGAAAATAAAACAAAAAACAGGTATCTCGCAGTCACGGTTACAGCCTAGTGACAAACAGACGGACAGTGGAGGCTTAGTAATAGGCTTCTGTTTCTACCTTTTGCACACGGTACCCTAAAAAGACTATTTATAATGAAGAGCAATGGAGACAACGTTAATGAAGTTAGCCGGTGCTTTGAATCTCTTCCCGATTTACACCCCATTCAATATTACGTAATATTAATTTTAAGTTTACGTAATAAAGTATATTGTCACGTCTCAGTGCAAATTTATGTATAAACTCAAATTGTATATTTAATAATATAATTATGTGTATCTTGAGTGAAATTCGTGTCCATGAATGTAGATGCTTCACCATTATACATCACGTAATTACGTCTTAACGTTTTCTCATGGAATTATTCCACCCGTTAACAATATCCAAAAACTAAACATGTTCATGACGTAAATTAACAGTGAACTCAAATTACAATTGTTTCGCTAATATAATGCTTCGCAAATTTACCTTGCATAAACCTCAAGTGCGGAAGTTTAACACAAGTTTAATGATCGTCTCCAGCAGACATCCGATCTGGTTGACAGCCGACTCCCGACTGACACTGAATATCATTCTTGCGGCAACTTTATAATTATTACAAGTGATTGTGACAACTTTTTAAAGACGCCCTTCATCGTAACCTGTTTAAATGAATGAATTTTGCTGACCTAGATTGATATTTGATCTAATAATTAGTTTTTTTACTTGTGACATTATTTTTAAGACACGCGGAGTTTTAGATATACATCAGTTGTTTTAATATGAAAGAGACAATTTTGCTGATCTAAATGTCAATACCTTCTCAATGAATTAATTTCAAAGTAATTCGAGTGCGGCAGTTAACACAAATTTAATGATCGTCTCAAGCAGACATCCGATCTGGTTGACAGCCGACTCCCGACTGACACTGAATATCGGTCTTACGGCAACTTTATAATTATCACAAGTGACTGTGACAACTTATCAAAGACGCGTGGTGTTTTCGATTTTCGCCATTCTTAACTTTTTTAATTGATAAACAATTTTTAACATCGAAAAATTATTTTTAAAGCATTGCGCGTTTGATATAATACACTAATACATACATCTATACATATAATAAAATCGTAGACTACCCGTGTCTGTACATTTAATATTTTAAAGAAAAAATTAGTGTTTCGTGTTTCATTTGTGATTCTAAACTCAAAACAATGATTTTTAGAATTTTTGTCTGTTTGTCTGTTTGTCGGGCGTTTGTACGCAGTCAACTCCGAAACGGCTTAACCGATTTAAATACGGTTTTCGGTTATTTATTACGGCAAGTCCCCCGGAGGTTTTAGTGTTTGTTTCATTCAAATCGGTTAAAAATAAAAAAGATATGAGGGTTCAAAGTGATCCATCGAAATATATCATCAATGCGCGTAGGCATATTAAATTTATTATTTTAAGTGTTATTTAAAACACTTTTTATTGGTTAATCTAGCCTTCTCTTGATCTCGAAAGTAGATTACGATCATGGCGGCTAATCACAACAAAGACTTACCAACATGCAGAAGATATTATTTGCGTCCATAAGCAAATATGTGTTAAATCCATGGAAACATCAATTCTTTTATTTTGAGAGTACACGACAGATTTCCAAAATGTCAATATATTGCAAAAAAATAAATAAATAGAATTATTAGAATTATATGAAACTGACAGTGACACTTTCGTTATATTTAATGTAGAATATACTTCGAACTTAAACCTTTTACTAGATATATTTTTACAAACGTACGTTTCTAAATCTTAAAAATTGTCATACCACCTCTACTTCGAAAATTCACAAAGTACAGAAATTTGTAGTCCACGCGAGCGAAGCCGCGGGCGGAAAGCTAGTATTGTATAAAAAGACGTTCGATTCAAATAAACTTAATCAAAATATTAAGTTTAGCGCAAATTATGATAATGAACGTAATAAATTCTTTCGTAATTAATTAATTTATGTCTATAATACATTCATTCTTCAATCATTCATAAATATCATCTGCACGTTCTAATGCAGGGGTGACCTGCTTCATCAGATTTTTTATTTTTTTAACGAAACAATAATAAGTAATACAGTTATAACACGTAATACAATTTGTACCATTTTTATATTATTATTTTCTGCGATCGACTTTACGAATAACCGCGATCGCCAGGTTGGCCATCCCAAGTCGTAGTAGTTTACTTTCAACTACAGACCCACAGGTGACGGATCGGACTAAATTATAATTTCATTTTCATTAATTCTTCATTATCTTTCAGACCATTTGGCGCCGGAGCCGCACGCCCGCCTGAAGCCTTTCATGTTGGAAAGCTCGTGTCTCCTTTGGTTTAATTTAACCATAAAAAGCAGGGACTAAATTTCAAGATATTACAGCATACATATTAATTAAACTTAATCAAAGCTTGAAAAGAAGTATTGCGGAGAAAATAAAAACGAAGGATGAAAAAGTATACGAGATTTAGTTTATTTGACGCATAGTAGCTTGCTAAAATATATCGATACAACCTAAAGGTTTTATTAATTATATTATTCGATTGAAATGTATTTACTTTTGTATTTACATGTTATCCCTGTTACTATTTTTGCTTGCTTGCGTACATAATGCTTCTCATCTATCATTTTCATCATCATGGCACCCACAACAAAGCACACGGTAAGGAAATTTAATCTCCTCTTTTTAATTTAATTTAATAACGCTTTTTATTTTTCTATAAGTTAATAATTATTTTGGTATTTAGAGATAGCCACAACACAAAATTTATTTCATTTTTCCGCAAAATTACTATTTTACTTTAAATACGCGTTTACAAAAAACAGTCCCTTCCTAGCCTTCACACAATCGTCTACTATTAACTAAGCATAGATTACACTTAATTCTCATATCATATAACCAAATACAATGTTCACATTTTAAATAAAGGATTTTATACGCGGTTTATTATACATTATTTTACATTATTATTTAACAAACAAACACAAGATTATACCAATGTTCACATTTTAATTATCATAAGAGGGACTTAGGATTTCACATCGTACCCTTGAGGCGAGTGCTATCAGTATGACAATTGACACTGTATAAGGTATATGTCATGTGTGCTCCCACTAACACTCCGAACAAGATCTAACATACATTTAACGTTCATTCCGCAGTCATTCATGACACATACTAGAAGATGTCTCGTGTTTCACTCTTGCGGTTTATCTTTTGGTCCTTCTAATCTCGCAAAGCAATGTATTTGGTCTATTATGGCCTATTATCTTATTTGGCATTTCGGTTAGGAGTATAGTATAAGAGAACCGATGTCATTGGATACAAACAAAGCATCTCTTACTATATTATATCGATCGCACTTTGACCAACCATCCATTAGAAATTTAACAATTGCTGAATGACCAAAAATCTCGAAAATTATTTGATCTATATGTACTTATATATCGAACATAAAACGAAATAACCCCGGTTGAAAATTGTCCGTAATCGTAGTGGTCCTCTTCTAAACGAGTCTCATTCACAGGTCTATCAGCGGCCTCCTTCATCAGCAACTGCACCGAAGCCACGCACATGCCCAGCGCTTCGGGGGCGCCCTCCCGCCGCCCGGAGCCCTTCATCACGCGCTGGAAGTTCGATAACAGCCGCCAGCGCCGGCAGCCCTCCGTCGCGGCCACGGACTCCTCCGCCGGACCCTCCATCGAGATGCAGGAGCTGAGCGCCATGTGACGGGGTCGCCGTGAGCCATACGTATGCACCACGAGGTTTTGAAACGGGTGCATCAAGGAGGAGTATGTCTATCCGTAATTCGGATACATATGCTTCGTGTAAAACTTCCGTTTTGTCATATATGAAGAAAGCCCCCAAAAAAAGGTTCTGTTTATTCATGTGTGCGCAATTATCAAACTTTGTTTAACACTTATTTCCTTAAAAAATACAAATTAAATAAAATTGCTTTTCTTACTTAGTTACGCGCACACTTATTAATGATTATCATTCAAAATTTTAATTCGTTTTCTATATATTGGAATTACAAATTACAATGCTAATTTATTATTTTCCTCTGTTGCAATTAAATTGTTTGTTTCTTAATCTATATAGTATTTTAGTTTTATTGCTGTGTGCTTTGGTTTGGATAGTCTAGCTTTAAACAATATAATAAAAAATCGACATGAAGTACTTAAGTCTCAATAAACCAATCGAAAGAAAACAGAGAAAAATAACCATCTTAAATTATGAAAAATATTACTATCCGAATAAAATTATAAAATTTGAATTTCCCAACCACATGTAGACAAGCTCTCAGACAATAATCTAGTAATTTTTCAATCAAATGAAGTCTTTACACGAAGTAACACACTCCTCCGCCGAGCGCGCCTGAGCGCAGTGATACCCCACAAGCGATCCAATTTAGCTTTGCCGTAAATATTAATATCGCTATAGTTTTCCAGTTGCTCTTATACTATTGAATGGATGCGAACGCTTCTTTTGTCGTTGGATGAAATATTTCAGTTTCTTTTCGGTGAAGAATTGATATAAATTAGTCAAAAAACTATACGATTTCAAATAATTATCAAAAAAAAAAATTGTTTACATCGGTTTTACTGTCTGTAATAAATGGATCTTCTGAAGCAGTCTAACTAGACAAGCTTATAAATTAAATATAATATTTTCTTCGCAAACGCCGTTAGTTTCGCGCAAACTAAAACCAACTTTATGTCTGATTTAATTAAAACTGCAATACAGCTTCATTTCATTTGATAGTTTAATACTTTCAAAATTCTTGAAAGTATTAAACTATCACGTTTACAGTTCACGCATAGAAAGTTTCATTGAAATTGTGTACAATGTTTGCGTAAAAGAGATATCGAGTCTTGTTTGACTTGTTAACAATGTCGCGTTCGCCCTTAAAAACCGTATTGTAATGTTTAAATTTAGAAATTGATTGCATGAAATATTAAATTAGCTAGCTTGTGGGGTATGTCATCGGTATAAAAATACCTCGGTTATTCTTCGAGACTCAGCTTTGAATAAATTAAAAATACGCACGACGCTAAGCGAATGTTATAAGTTTCTCAGCTGGTTTGGTTTGCATTTCGAACGCCTATGGGTGTATCGTAGAGCGTGTAAGTAGTCAATAAGACTAGGCAACCAAAAGGACTTTTATAGGTTGGCCACGGTAAAGTTTATTAAGCATCGTTTTGGTAGATAGATTTCGCTTAGCTTATGGGATATTGAGGTAATTATGAATGCCTCAACCTACGTATACTCAAATATTTGGACATTGTATTCGACGTCAAGTTGAACATAAGAGAATCATAGTATTAAGTATTTAATCTGTATGAGATTCGTCAAAGGAAATGTTCAGAGTTTATCAATTAATTTATGTCTAGTACTCATATGCCTATAATAATGTCTAGTGTAATAACGTATATCTTGTATTCAAATTTATCGGTAGTATTGCATATCGTATATCAACATATCGATATTTAGCTCAACGCATACCTTTTATTATTTACGTGGGATACACGTTTAGATTATTTACTATATTTTCTAGCATAGATACCACGTTTGTTTAGTTAAAAAAGAAATAGACGTGATCATTATATCGTTTAGATTTAAATGTAGTTTAACTTTTACGTATCGAAATATGTTAATCGTAAGGCATTGGGTTTCTGACAACGAATTAATAACAAAAACTGTGGAACGGTACTAACACCGTTTATAGTACGACTATCTTACTTAAGCTCTTGATCATGATTCATAGAAAAGAAAATATGCACGTATCATTAAATACCGTTAAACATATTTAATTCTAATTGAATTAAAAAAATATATATTACTTGCCATTAAAAATAATAGTAAGCAAAGCAAATTGATCATGTTTGGTAAACAGAGAAAATTTAAATTGCATCTTCTCGAGAGCTAAAAATAAAATAGTCGCACTATATTATTAAATGTTAGTAGTACATAAGATGGTATTTAATGCGATAGAGAACATTTTAATGTCCATATTTATCAATTATAGTGTTAAGATATATAACATCACTAATTCGCTTACTAATCTGCTAATCATCGGCTTTTAAACCTGCTTTAAAATCTTAGAAGAGGGTAAATAGGAAAAAAACTTGGCTGTTTCTAAATTGTGTATACATATATAATGTAATATATATATATAGACTGGTGGAGAACCACAATTTTGATGATAGACTTTATATACAAAGAACATATTATATTTATGCTATATTATAACCGTGTAAATCATCGCATGCGATATTCATTATTCTATAACTCTCACATATTTTAGAGATATAAATTGATTTTAAATATATATTTTCAAATAATATAAAATCTATAAACGCTTTAGAAACGAGATAAAGATTGGAGATAAGTAGATAGGATTTTGTAAATGAGTCGTCGGACCAGTTATGTACAAGGGTTGTTAGCGAAGGATAGTTAATTTAGATCGGTTTAGGATCGGGCTAGGTGTTAAGCCTCTAAATACTCCTATATAGTATAGTCATATTATCAAATTTATTTATCTTAAATTCAGTATTGTTTTCAACCTAATATTCTTCAATATCATTTTTATACGAACAGGACGTTGGTAATAGAACATATTATTGTCAATGTATTTTTCAGAACCGATTTGTTTACGATCCTTGCTGTCAAGGGTCTATTATAATGGCTAGTCCGGCCCTGTGCGAGTCAGTATATGATTGCATGTCGTCGAACCGATAATACATTTGTCATCACCTCATGTGTGATCACCCCATTTAGTTGAGAAGTTAAGCGGATTTCGTATTCATTGGAGATATACGATACGTCGATATGGTTAGTTCTTAGGATAAATGTATTAATTAATATTTATTCCTGCTCTTTTGGTATTGCCTACATTAGGGCCCGCGCAAGCCGTGACCTGTAGCCGCGGCTCGGTACCTTTGCATACCGGGTCAAAGCATTTTAGCTGGTATAGTCTTGAGATGGTTTATGCAAACCAATTAGGGGATAGATATATATCGCATGTTAATTATAGGAGATAAATGATGTAAGCATTTTATTGAAAAATACGTGAATTTGTTAGTGGATAAAAAATAAAATTAGAGTTAGTTATAATGATGATGCGTGTCCATATCGTTAGGGCCTTGCAACGCCCCAACCTGGGCGTTGTATAGAATTGTCTTGGTATTGGCAAACCAAAGGCATTCGTTAGTAATACATGTAAAATATATATAATTAACTAATTTAGACGAGAAGTTATGAGTATTGGGTATGAGGCGATGCGTCGATAATAATAGAGGTTAGGCTGTATATTTCGATTATTACAGCTCTTTTGGTAACTGTAAGGTTCCACGGGCTTTGGTACGGCCTTACGTGTATAGGCCATCCGGGTCTGCGCTAGCTATCATTGCCTTGAGGTGACATAGGCAATACAGTTAGAGAGCTAAAACAATTATAGAAAGAGGCGTAGTTTTAGGAAAGGGGCGTTGGATTTTGGTCTTTTTGTAAAGAAGGGGTAGTCGAAAAATATTGGGAACGTATTAAGTGTTGGTTAAGCTGTTATTATACCGTAAATTAGGCGCTTTTGATGCAGCGGGTAGCGTGTTGCGTCGATAAGATTAGGTAAGGTTGTTTGATGTTGATCTTTCTCGTCTATCGAGATTATTGTCTACTGTTTTATTTTAAACCTTTCGACGAATAACGTTTATTTAGATGTTTGCGTTGCCAGATGAGTAGCTATGATCAGTTATAATACCACTATAAATACTATTATACAGAATTCAGTTCAAATTAAAAAAATGCAAAACTTTGGGAAATTAAATTACACACCAAAAAATAATTCGTTTAACAAAATAACCTAAAATGATTACAATGATTCTCACTTTTGTACATAATGCTCCAAGATCGATCTATATATCGTATCCAATATATTAAGAACAATAGATAGTATATTTCTGGATACTGACGGAAATAGCTTACTCAAATGGTTGTAACCGGAGACGGAATAGTAGAAAATATTAACAGAAATAGTTCAATAGCCGAGTAGTACATAGTTTGTTCGATTGGTCACAGAACCGGGGAAATCGTACGTTTATTCAAGTAAAACAAACATATTATATTAATTTGCCACTTAATAGTTTGCCGTATCTTAACCTTACTTACAAAGAAAATTCAAAAGGAACGTCGCGGTTTTTGTATTTTATTGAGATCTTTCATTGTGTTGTATAATCGGTTAGGAATGAAACCTAAATTAATGTTAAGAATTTAAAAACTGTAACCGATTATGAAGATTATTACGAAACATAAGGGTATAATAAAAGCTTGTCATTCTTAACATTGTTATGTCAACCTGTATGTAAAAGGTGTGTTTTAGAAATTAAGCTACGCGTTAAAAACATTATTTACTTATATTATTTCCAGCGTTGATTTGCATATAATAAATTAGTAGAAATTATAACTAATACCTACATATGCATTCCACTGAGCGCTCAATTATATTATACAATTTAATTTAATACATTTTATATATTTTGTATCCTTATTTTAGCATTCCTTCTGAAGCTTCAGTCTGTCTCTTTCTAGTCTGTAAGATACTAGGTATAATTCCACATATGTAATTTTTTCAATACATTATAAGTGTCGTAGGTTATAGTTCTAAGAAAGTAGGGTAGAAAATCTAGCCGATACTTGACCTGTGGTTTGAGCTTATAGTCTAACCACCTATAAGTGGTCAATCGAGTATTTATCCTATAATTTAAGTTCATATGCCTATAATAATCAGACGATTCGCTATTTAAGCAGGTCGAGTCAACCTCTATAAACACCGAAATTATAACGACATAAAAATTTACTATAGTGAAACGGACCGCCTAATTTGAATAAAAAAATACCATATAAAAAACACTATAAAAACCTTGTATAGAAAGATACATACTATGGACGACTATTTTTTTAATCAAAATTTAAAGTATTAGACTACCAGTGTGATAATTTGTACCATATAAAATTGTATCCTGAAATATTCTTGTACGCTTCTATAATAGAAATCAATATTTTCTCACGGATTAGATTTGTAAAACGATCTATTTACGGCCTATATATTTTTGTAACGATTTTTCCAGTTATAAATGTATCTGAAACTGTTGGATGTTCCTATTCTAGAGGTTTGGATATATTTTATAACCTAGCTTTCCTCGTGAAACCTGCCTATTATAATCAGAAAGAATTTTTCAATCCATCCGGTAGTTTCGAAGATCAATGAAATTAAATAAATAGTCAAATACAGTTTCCACTTTCTAATTAAACAAAGATAACTGCATGTAATAATAATAATTTATTTATCAAAATACATGTCCTCAAGTTGTTATTAACAGAACACAATTATGATATTTTGTTAGTAAATACACACACAAGAGAATAGTTTACACAGATTCAGGTAGGGGCAGCCATACCCTTTGTAGTTCTTTATTGTCTGAAAAAAAAAACAGGGGATAACAATAGGACAATGGATTAGAAACCGTTCGAAAGATATTACTATAAAAAATAACGATAGACGACGTTTACTTATGAATTTTGTCAAATCCAATCAAAAAATAATAAAGAACAATTATTGATAAAATAAAAAAATTTAAAATAAATTTGTGCAAAGCGTAATTTAATGTATCTACTCGCCATCGGCTCCTACTTTATCCCCTATTTTTTACAATAAAACAATCATTCCACGCTTATTCACACATTATAATAATCAACATTTTTATGTGTATTGTAGTAGATATAATAATAATTAATCAATACACGTCACGGATTAAGTTCACCAATTATTTTTCGTATATTGAATTATGAATTCTATTAGTTTGTATAAGTTTATATTGTAAGTATGCTGCCCGTTTCAAATGCTTGCTTCAAGCCGTCAAGTAATTTGAATTAAACACTTCGATACAATTTTATTATTTTAGGTCATTTAGGTTAATCAAATATTGTATGGCAATTTCGTTTCTAAGATTTATAAAACTGTTATTATCTCGAACATATGTTATGAATATAATTTGAAAATATTATAATGTTTAGTTTGTAATTTGCTGATTTATATTTCAATGATTTAGATATTTTGCGTTTGCGCTATATTGTAGTTTTAAATGTTATCAATGTAATCGATGTTAGATGAATAAAAAAAATTAAAAAATCCACCAGGACTTTTATTGGTCAAGTACGTCTTAATATGGTATGGTATTGGTCACTGTTTATGTTTTAAAGAGTGGGAGCCTAGCATTGCACGATTAGGCCAAGCTCGCACCGGTGAAAGTACCACCCCCCCAGCAGAAGACCGGCGTGAAGTAGTATTGCACTGTATTTCGTACGGTGAGCGGGTGCCCGGAGGCCAGTATTCCCACACCATTCATCTCCCGTCCTATTCTACTACTCTCCCAACTTCCTATTATTAATCCTCTTCTTATCACCTCCCCTTCCTTTAAGCCAGCAAGGCATCTGCGACACTTTTATGTTGCAGATGTTCATGGGCTGCGGTCAGTCACTTAACATCTGGTGAACCGCATGGCCCACGTGCCTGCTATAACATAAAAAAAATCTAGAACTACTTAAGGGTAGTTATTAATTGTGAGACGTGTAAAATCTTTTCTTGAGGGTTGTAATCGTTTAGTTTTGTTTAACAAACACAATGATCGAAAACAGTTCTTCATACTACATCTTTCAAACAATAACTACAAGTAATAAGACTAACTAAAGAAGTTAATACTATTACTATATTAAATGGTTTTAGTACTGAAGCAAACTTGTTGAACCCAGTAATAAATAGAATTAATAAATATTCCTGGACGATTAGCACAACGCCATCTAGTCCCAAACTAAGCAAAGCTTGTACTAGGGAAACTCGATAACTGATAGATTAAACATATATTTTTTCTTAAAACATACATACTATAAATAGATCATCACATCATAATTTTCTACTCGTGGGGATCGAACCCACACCCTCCCGCGCAATAGACCATTGCCATCCACTGCGCCAATCGGGTTGTCAAAACGTATACTTAATTTACTGTGATGCGTTCGAGACCGCCCTATGAACGTAGCTTTAATATACAAAGAAAATATTTCCACCATATATTAAACAAGATAACTGTCGTGGGCCGTGGCGGCCTAGTAACCTTATTATATAAACAGATTGGCTTTGGTCTCATACACAATGTCTATAGTACCTAATATAAAACGAAGTACGAAAAAAGGTTTTCTTTTTAGGTATATCAAACGAGACTCAATGGCTAGCCGCAATCTACACTTATATTATATAGAGAAAATCTTGGTTTGTTTGGTTGTAATGAATAAGCTCGAAAACTACTGGACCAATTTTAAAAATTCCTAATATATATTATCCACGAGTAACAGGGGTATATTTTATAGGCTATATATTCAACATTATGCTACGGGAGTGAAGTTGCGCGGATCAGCTAGTATTATAATAATATTGTTTGTGTGCGGTGCCTATTGCTTTATTGTGGATATCGGTAAAATCTCCTTCGAATCCTTATAATCTCTGTACAAAATTTCATCCAAATCAGTCCAGTAGTTTCGGATCCTATTCAATACAAACAAACAAATCTTTCCTCTTTATAATATTAGCATACATTAAATACATATAACATCAAATTTCGTTATTCAATTTATTTTTGCCTCTCCCCGGCAGATTGTCAGACACTTGTTGATAGAATTACAAAGAAGAGTCCCGTATTCGATATCCGGCGGGGAACGTGAAAATAAAAGGTAGCCGACGTACTTGATCGTATAACCACTTAAACATCGATTAGTGACATCTATGTGACATATGTCCACGTGGTTCTTCATTACCAAGCAGATGATCAAACACAAAATCAGCTGGCAAACTCAAACCTTGCATGAAATGCAATAAACCTTAATATTGTAATAAATATTGAATAAAAATGCTTTTAATGCTTTTGACGTTTCCAACGAGTACGTAAAATAATGTGTGATTAGCCGCGCTTCAAATCCGTTAAAGTAATTTGATTCAATATGGAAAATACTCGCGTTAAAATAAACACAAGAACAAAATTAAATGATGTCAAAATAAATTCAAGGGATAAATATCAAATAAGTACGTCTCAAAATACATGT
This sequence comes from Phoebis sennae, assembly GCA_001586405.1. Classification (NCBI taxonomy): domain Eukaryota; kingdom Metazoa; phylum Arthropoda; class Insecta; order Lepidoptera; family Pieridae; genus Phoebis; species Phoebis sennae. Next base: position 547,278 of record LQNK01001042.1, read on the forward strand.
TTAAATTGATCAAAACGAATACAAGCATAAATTAACTCGTATACAAATTACACATGTCGAATGGTTCAGATTGTCATTTATATCCAACAATAAAGTCATTATGCGTATCAACACGTATAATTAAACACCGACCAAGTGCGAGTCGGATTCGCACACGAGGAGTTCCGTAACAGATCCCTCTTAGTATTGTATTTGTAGTTTATTTTTATATTTCACTAGCTTTCCGCCCGCGGCTTCGCTCGCGTGGACCCGGCAATTCGAATTTTTCTCACCTTCTAAACCTTCCCTAGACCTCCACGAATAATTCAAGACCAAGATAAGATAAATCCGTTCAGCCGTTCTCGAGCTTTAGCGAGACTAACGAACAGCAATTCATTTATATATATATATATAGAAGAAAGAATATAAAGCCACAACAAAAATCAATAATTTGTGAAAATTTTAGCTTTCTAGCTTTCACGGTTTAAGAGATGTCTGGTGACAGACAGGGAGCAAAGGTCAAGTAATAGAAGAAGGAGAAAGTAATACCTAAATGCCTTTTTTTTCTTTTAGGAACATCGCCCTAAGATCAGCATATTAAATCTCTACATTTTTAATTAATCAAGAAACCTTTCCGATATATGAGTTTTACGTAAACGTGATTACATACTCTGTTGACACCGCACGGTCCACCTTGTAAGTTCGATGGATAGCGCCTTACAACCAAGAAACTAATTTCGATTCCAGATAGAAACGAGAAAATATATTTTCACGTTCTAGTAAGGCATAGAAGGAAAACTTGAATAGTGACATTTATTGTCGTTCATTAGCTTCCGCCCCAGGCCCCAATACTTTAATAAACAGAACAATTTGTTCTTGAGCTGAGCCTTCAATTTCCATGTAATAAATTCAAACAAAGAACTTCATGCAATCGCTTAATAGGATATAGGGGTGCAACACACTGACACATTCTACGGAAGAACCATTCACTAGAAGCGACTAACTCCGAAACATCAAATTGAATTTCTTAGATATAATAATTCCCAATACTATAACAATAAAAGATATATTGTTTTTACAGAGACTCAATTGAGAAAATGTATCTCAACCGCACTTACGTTTCGTTTAAATATTAATAACTCCAAAAATCGACACAAAAACTAAAATACTCAACAAGCACTACAAAGTAAACAACGTATAACATATACGAATCGTTTTCATTAACGACCTGTTATAATTAACCAATCGGAACCAAGTCTTGATAGATATGTCAACGCCACGTTTATTATAGATACTCTTTAGACGCCTAGTACTGTCTATCATTAAAACGACTAGTTTTTTTGTATAGAAACTGCGCATGAGACACGCATTTACGTGTGCGTAGGTATGAAGTGAGTTACATACACGAGCTTGAATTCTGTACCTATCTATTTATTAATGGATACTTTCAAGGTCCTGATGCAATATTGAAAAATAATTAAGTACTATCTGCATCGGTAATATATCGTTTGCTGTCACACGATAAGGAAAAACTCATTATGACATCACGTTTGTAAAAATACAGCAAATAATTTATAAGTTTTACGAAATACTTCTAATTCGAGCGAAATATCATCATCTTAACACCTCTTACTGTAAATCTGTAGGTCTCATTAAATTATGTAAATTTCAGTTTAATTAACATCTGTAAATATTTGAATTGATTTTCTATAAAAAATACTTACCTTACCTTACCTTTGTTAGCAAAGAGTCCATATTATCTATAAGTCATAACGCTTATAAACTAATTACATTCTAGTACTATACACTTTAACATACACTACACATGCACTTAAAATACTTACTGATCACAGTAGAATGTAGCGATACAAATGAACACTAGTGGAAGACTGAGTTCATGACGATATTACTATACTAATAATATACTCTGTGACAACCAGACATGTTAAAATTTGGAATAAAATACAGGATTAGAAAATATTGTATTCTAATTAAATTCGCACCGCATTAAGACCTAGAAAATACCGATAAGGTCGTTAAAGTCTACTCCCAGTGATGAGGTATGAAGGAACCAGATTTTTCATCCTAATCATGAGTTACTTACGCTGATCACTAGATCATCGTAGATAGATAGATGTAGATATAGATCATAGATAGTGCCATCCACGACGACGCGCCCCACCAATTTTTGAATTTGAAATATTTTACTATGATCGCAATACTTTGTCCTGATTAGTCTATTTATTGTAGTGTGAGTTTGCACACATGGGTAATGAGTGTGTTCCTATAAAAGTTCACATAAGCGGAAGCTTGCATACATATTCCACAATTGAGAATAGTGGGGCGCGTCTTCGTGGATGAGTTTATCTATATCAGTATTCGTAGACAACTCCTGTACATGGGCATGACTTCTAATTTCAATTGCCTTGCCTCACATTACCGAAGAATCGTTCGTCTAACAGCTGCAACAGCTGTAAGGCAGACTCATGTATAAGCGCAAGCTAACAGCCCAAGCACATGTGCTCAACTTCTCATCTCCCTATATGCGAAGTACTTATTCTAATCTGTGGCGAGAAACATCTTGTCTAACAGCTGCAACAGCTGCAACGCCGTCACTTGATATTCCCTTCACAAAGTTCTTACCTTCATCCTCCGCCGGCAGAGGCCCCACGGTGCCGAAGAACCGTTTGTCCAGCAGCTGCAGCAGCTGCAACGCGCTCTCGTGCACAGGTGCTCGCGGGCAGCCCGTGCACATGAGCGTCACGTTGATGATCGCCGTGTAGTGGTCGCAGGGGTACTCCCTGCAGACATAAAAATGCTATAATACTTGCTTTGCTCTAAAAAACTTTAATGTGCTATGCTATTTTCGCTGTGGATACGATTTTCGACCTAAAATTTGAACGAAAAGGTATACTAACTAGGCTAGAAATCTTTTCCTCGAGTGATAAACCGCCGCGCCCATGACAATATAATTGACGTGACAAAATCAAAATTTCTGGATATTCAAATAATATTGAACAATACCGCAATAATACACACGCACACAATATTATTGACGTACATCATTGATAATATTATTGCGTGCTAATCATAGGTGTATTTGGTAGCCTCGTTAGTTTACTGGTTAGCGCATTATATGTTACAAACGAGAGGTTTTATCCGTGGTGGAGATAAGAAAAAAAATATTTCTCGATCTAGCAGGACAATTACTTATCATCTACTAGCCATTAAAAAAATTGATCAAGGGACTTCGCTATTATAGGAGTTATTCTGCTTGACTCTATATTATTTACTAGCTGCGCACCAGGGCTTTGCTCCCGTGGGAATATCGGGATGATATATAGCCTATACCCTTCCTCGATAAATGGGCTATCTAACACTAAAGGAATTTTTCAAATCGGACCAGTAGTTTCTGAGATTAGCGCGTTCAAACAAACAAACAAACAAACAAACTCTTCAGCTTTATAATATTAGTATAGATTTGTTACATCACCGGGTCATGTCATGTCATGGTCATTCACCTGGCACTGAATATAGTAGCAAGTGCCATAAAGCATCCGTCTGCGACGCGCGGCGGGCCGGTGAAGCACTTGTCCACCGTCCAGTCCAGCAGCGGCCCGATGTCCGGGTTGCAGTCCAGCAGCAGCACGATCGTCTCCCTGGCTAGCTCGTATATCTACACAAATACAATACGACAAATATATCACCTTGGTGTAGATAAGGTGACAATAATGTTACTTATATGTCTTATCAAGTGTGAGAAAAATACTACTTTTTATTTATTTTTTGAAAGCTGGTTAGTTTGATTTTAAAATAAGTATTCTAATTAAACTACATAATTTAGTTATTTCTAAAAAATGTGAAGAATCACAAAATAGGGCTTTGCGTAGTTTTCATCCTAAATCAATTACTGTAGTCATATGAATATAATAATCCTACTAATGTTATAAATGCGAAAGTTTGTGAGGATGTATGTATGTATGTGTGTTTATTACTCTTTCGCCCAAAATAGATGAGGGTTCAGGATATCATAATTATTTCCAATGATCAGAAATGGCCACTTAGCTTCCTAGGAGACCTAGGGCCTACTTTAAAGAGCTAATTTTCAATATTATAAAAAGGGGTGGCAATAAACACAATTTTCCATTCATTCGTCAACACGAATAAGGACAATTCCTTACCTTATCATTAGTAGATGATAACATTTCGCTCAGCCACGGATACAGGGAGCCGTCTTCAGCGAGCGCGTTCGGCGCGAAGCACGGCCCGCAGCATACGAGCGCGCTCATTGCCTGACAAATACACGTTCAATTTAATTACAACCTTATAAATAATTTTTACTCGTGTGTTTTTATTTAAAAAAGACAATCACTAAAAATATTGATGTATTTCTTAGGTAAAATAATTATTTTTTGTTGAAGTTTTTAATCTTAGATAAGAAGTATTTTCAAGGTCGAAGTACAATACAAAAAAATACAGAAGGTATGCACTTCACTATTCTACCTACGCCATGCTACACCCACAGACGCTTCTATCATAAATCATGACTAATTTATTCATTTGTAACCGAGAACCAACCCGAGAATTCAAGTCGACGAGTAGTGCCTACGTGTGCGCAGCTCTAGTGCGCTCTGTATGAGTTTGACCTCAGTAACGGTACGCACCTGCAGCGCCGCCACGTTGAGCCTCTCGTCCAGCTCGGGCGCGGGCGGCTGCGACACCAGCGCGCCGAGGTGCTTGCCCAGCGGCCCGCACCAGCCCGCGAACAGAGAGAATAGAGATTTGCACAGCTCTCGCTTTACTAGGGTGCCGTACATCTCCACTAGAAAGACAAAAATAACATAAAATATTTCTAACGAGGAATAGTCATAACAAAGCAATCGATCTTATTTGAACCGATCCCATCTCAATTGGGTCTCGTCATGCGACGACCCGCCCCGGCTTCACATGTACTATATTATGCATTTTATATTCATATACCTTACACTTGAATCACTCTATCTATTAAAAAAACCACATAAAATCCTTAGGAAGTTCTGAAGACGAACAGGGTAGCGATTTTGTTAATTATTATTATACTATGTAGTGATATTAAAGAATCATAGCTAAGATTAGTTGATTTCAAAATGCCCAAGCCAAAAACATGGACTTCTACAAGACAATAAATCTACACTAAGATTATAAAGAGGAAAACTTTCACCCTTCGACACCTACATTATTCATGTGTTACAAAGGCTATATTTTAAAAGTAGCAAAGCCGTGCGGATCAGCTAGTAGATTATATTACTTGCAGTTACTTGCTTTGTCGCGAAAAAGTACACATTGAAGTCTAATTTAAGGTGGAAAAATAACTGAATAATCCGTTCAAATGTCTCACTTACATGGGAAGCTCTTGATCAGCTCAGTGACGAAGTCCGCAAACGTGAGCCTCTGCTCCCGCGCAGCTGGGGCGTCCTTCTCCGCCTCCACTTCGAGGGACTGGCGCACCCCCTCCAGGTACTCTGTTAGAGCTGGGTGTAAGCCCCCACCCTCCAGGGCAAAGGGGCTGCGAATAAGGTACAAATTTATATCCCCCTTATATTAACGAAACTAGACTAGACTACGGGCTATACACAATTAATTTAATAACAAAACATAAAGATCAACCTCATCATAGTTTTACATGGAACATATTTTTGCATTACATAAATAAATATCCCTGGACATTTAACACAACGCTATCTAGTCTAGTCAAACTAAGCAAGGCTTACTATGGAAACTAGATGACATACTTAAACATACTTTTTTTGTAAATTCATTTATTTATAGCATGTACATACATACTATAAATAAATTAATTTTTTATTATTTTAATGAATACATAGACAGTATTCAATAACAATGTTCATCACATCATCATTTTCTACTCGTGAGGATCGAGCCCAGACCTTCCGGCGCGATAGACCATTGTTATATCGATTACGCCAATTTGTACCTCTTTTATTTGTACCTACACCAACGCCTCAATAAAGTTTTTTTCCTAGTCCTGTAATGAACTGAGACACCTTAAAGAAAAAGTCATCGTCTCCAATATCACGTTGAGGTGAAGCAGCTTTTCAACACTATGAGGCTTGTAGTTTCTTGTGCAATTGGGCAACTCACCTGACAGCGAAGGTCTTCCGCTGCGCGATGATGAGCAGCATCTTGTTGAGGTGCAAACGCAGAGCGTCCCTGCGTCTGCGCCGGCGCATGTTTTCTTGTTTCCTATCGACTGCCTCGCGCAGGAGTGGCACAAGTTCTTCGAATAGGTCTCTGTTAGAAGTTACATTGTAGGTCATCAGTCGGATTACAGATAAAATAAATATTCATTGTTATTATTTACCTTTTATAAATTTGTTTTAAAATCACTATCGGACAGATCACTCATAATATCATTGAAAATTATGCTTTTATTAAAATTAAAATGTTCCTATCAGTACTTCATTCTTCATGACTATGCTTTGTTACTGTTATTTTTAAACAATTATGAACTCTACTAAAAAAGAATTTACATATCACAAGTTTTTTCTGGATATAAAAAAAATATATAGAACTTTTATAACAAAAGAGATATATTGAAGACTTATTTATTTATACACTTTATTGTGTTGAGAACCTAATTTCCCAACACAGTAGGCGGCCTCATCTCTCAACAGTGATCTCTTCCAGGCAACCATATGTAAAGGGTAACAGTAGAGACTAGGAGGCAGGTTTTAAGACTTACTTTAGCGCATCCGGGTTGATATGTCCGCACGCAGCCACGGCCGCGTCCCGCACTTCCGACACCTCGCACCTGGCGAGCGGCACGGCGAGCTTGTGTAGCGACGCCGGCGTGGCCTGCGCGCCGCGCGCCTCGCCCCCGCTTCGCTCGCTCAGCGAGTCCGGCGACGAACTGTCACAACCATATTACACTCCCAACGGTGCACATCAACCCTCCCCCCATGGGATCTTGCGACTGTGATACCTTAATTGTTATTTAGCCTATTTCAGATTATTTATGGATTTAATATTGGCTTTCAAGGTCAATTCATAATAGTTGAGGCCTTTTTCGCAATAATAAGAGATTTACTAGCCTTAGATCTACGTAATCACACTTAAAAAGTAGATAATTCAAACAATAGTTGTAGTTAATAGCTATCAAACGTATTCTAAGACCAGCTATTTAGGCCCTAACTTTAACCATAATTTAGTCCATATTTATCACAGCCGCAAACTTCCATGACGGTAACAAATGCTAACGAACACTAAACTAGATTTATACATTAAACATGCGACTAGTATGATTAGCGTGCGTTAATTTCAAACGTCCTTTTTATTAGCGTGTCTGTTAATTAATAAACTTGCCCTAATGTGTTAAGGAAATACATTGTTGTAAGATAAGCTATCCACTTTGGTATTAGGAAAAATAAAACCAAAATTATTCACGAATACCATTAATTAGATACACAAATAAACACAGCGAATCATTTGTTAGTATAGAATATTATTCTATGAAAATAAATTTAAGCATAAGGTTTTCGTATTTTAAACACAATTAAACAAACTGTTCATAATATAAACATAGTTTTGTTTTCCACCCCTATTTTTTACAGTCAAAGTTGTTCTTGTCACGCTCATAAAAAGGACGCCGTACACCAAACACTATTTCCATAAAACACAAAACTTACCGAACACAAAACAAAACAAAACATAAAACATATCATCTAACTAGTCGTCATCGTATGTATGGTTCTATGAGATGTGTGAAACTGTTGGTAGTATACATGTCTAACAAGCAACGGATATCTAATATGAAGCACAATGAAGCTGGAACTCAAACTGAAGAAGCGTAAAATGGCAGGCAATCGACATTCCTAACATTTGGATGGAAGGGTCTCTCTAAACATTCAGTGCCGACGTATTTACTATTAACTAACAAGGGTCATGGGCAATATAAGAAATTCAAGGACACCTTCATGCCGCGAAGACAACATTTTCCTTAAACACAATACAGAGTGGATCAAACGCAAATCATTATTTACTTAGGAATAAAAATCGAAAGTAATAAAAAATATATAAAATCTAGTTTAAAGTGGAAACTAACAATTTGCGCCTGGCAGGGAAATCTAAGTGTGACAGACATTCGTAATTGACAAGTTCACACACGACATAAATTTGCCTAGAATACATTCACTTCTAGGCATCTTATAAGGGAATGTATTCCAAATTTACCCCCAAAATGACTCCGGGCACGCAGAGAGGAAGAGGGCGCTATCCGGGAAAACAAAATGTACGCATACGTCAAAATAAAATTACAACCGATCGTTTATAATATTATCGTCGATGCTTTTTAGAAGTTGCCGTATTTTTGGCAAATACTTCCAAAATCATCAACCATCTTATTATAGCCACAAATTAATTCTTAACACGAATAATACCTATAAGATTTCGTCTACCATGTGTAGTTTTGTAGCATGTGGAAGAGTATGTATATAGTCTGTAGGTACGCATACATACTACGTGATAGAGTAAAATGCACATGCAGAGTGCATGTCTATAGAGGAGGCATCGGTGATGAGTCGAGACTAGTCAGGTTTTAAAATCGAAAGATTCCATAAGCGGTTTCAAAAGTGGGATTACGTCTTTCGATTTCAAAAGCGGCGATGTACCAATTAGAACAGCGTTCACATATCCCCGTAAGTAACAAACAAACACGCAATGGTTATGTATACGGATGGTCTGTCCAGCTGGCGATACAACACAGCTAACTGATGATGCCCGTTATCGACAATGGTATAGCTGTGCACTGTCTATGCGTGAATGAGGTTTACATTGACTTATACAAGCCAGTGTAAACTTATGAATGGCGATTCCATCCCGCTTCGTCTAAGGTAGAGATATTTTTCCAAAATTATAAATCTATCTAATCATGAAATTAAATTAAACACAGTCACTATTATTTTTATGACAAATAGACAAGCTTGTCCCATTCTACAAAACCTTTTTTTTATTTAATTATTTAATTGCATACTCTTGTAATTTTCAATGAAATGATTGTTTCTTCTAGTATTATTAATTTTCTATTAACCCTATGCCTTGATATGTCACCAAGAGTGACTCACCAAGTTTTTTGGCAGTAAATTCTTGCACAATGGTTTAAAAAATATCTGCTTCAAAATCGCTTATAAAAAGCGTACATGAAAGAATTAATCCGACATCAAATTAATAATCGAGAGCGGATGGAACCGCAATGAAATGAACGTAAATGCGTGCACGATCGGCACCTCGTCCGCTTGTGCCTGTGCGCGCGCGCGTAACTCAACGGCAGCGTGAAGAAGCCCACGGGCGCGTTGAGGCTCTCCGTGGACGAGGCCAGCTGGCCGCCGAGCCAGTTCTCGCCCTCCGTGCTAGAACCCGGACCAACATAATAACGACTGAGCGCACAGTGTTTTTCAACCTAGCCTTTACCTAACCAAGCCAACGTTACTTTGTGTCAAATTGTGTTGATTGTATGTTATGTGTGTATTGTATTATAAATCAAGTTATAGTTTGTCCATGGTGATTTCTGTATTGACAACATTCTGAATTAAACACAGGACAAAGAGATTCTAAGCCTTGAACATTGTGATATCGAAGAATTATTCTTACTGTAAAATTTATCCAATTTTTTTTTGCTTTTCTTTGCTGCTAGGTCTGATAGTTGACTAGAAACAATTTGATATCTGCCTCCGCTGAATTATGTAAGTGGAGGAGCTTATTCAATAGTGCATTCAGAGCCCCTGAGTTGCTGTCCAGACTTATATAATGTCACTGTATAGTTCATGTAAGGTTGAAAAACACTGATCAATATCCAAAACCTGAGCTTCCAGAAAAAGTGTTTTGTAACGAACTCAATGATATGTGTACATAAATTCATGGTCTTTATTAATTTAAAGAATGAAAAAGATGCCTTTAAACATTAATAAAAGTGAATAAAAATCGGGTAGTGTTACTAAATATTCGTTAAGATATCAAATAAATGTGCAGGCTAATTAAATATTGTTATTTGTGGTTGTGTTCGTGTTACAAGTCCGAAATACATGCGTATCATCGACATACAAAACAGGCATGTCCGTTAAAATATTCCATTCATAAGAAACTTGTAATGTGTTAACAGAATTTGTGATTTGAGTTTAACCTAAACTATTCATTGTCGCTCTCTTCATTCCTCTAAATCTTTTAGTTCAACACTAAATTATAAATAGTATAAGTACCTATGCTTATGCCCACTACATGATGTCTATTACAATGAATACTACATTATACTCATACCTACTATCTATATGAAAAATTTAAATTACCATTTCAGAGAAATTCTCAAAATTTGATATACCGACAACACATAATAATCTATAATATTTTCCACAGTTACATTCTACCACAAACTCTATTAACAAATAATTATAAAAGTTATGCAAAATCATTGAAATGCTCACAATACACGTAGCAAAAATAAGTCTACGTTAGGTAACAACGTACCGCCAATCAAAAACACATATAATGTATAACAAGCTATATAAGTGTAGTGTGTATCAGTGTTTAGTGTTTGAGTAACTTATATATAACCTATTACTAAATAAATATAGTCAGTGGACAGTCATCGATATAACCGCAAAAATAATGTATATTTAAATAAATGAAATATTCTTTCGTAGCAAAAGTAGATGTGATATAGGATTATGTAAGAATCCTTACATATATTTTTATTAATTTATTATTTTAAACGTAATATTGCTTTAACTGCCACGAATTTCTTCAAATTTCAGGTTACAGGTACCAATGAAATTCTTATTACTGAAATAGGTATCAATGATTGTCCATTGACTGCAACAATCACTTCATGTCATCAATATCTTATTAAATCTGCTATGACGAAGCTAAAAATAAGTAATTATTATTAGAAATAATATATATGTAAATAGTTCTTGCATTTCATTCAAAATAAATAAGAATTGACATTGACACAAGACATAAATAAGTACGATCATTTAAAAGCCTTTGATACAATTCCAAAGTAAAAAAAACATTAACACAAACATTTCATATTTTATACAAAATATATATTTATTAAAATTGAATATTTTTGAACACATGCATTCAATTCAGACTGATACAGACATAAAGAGATAAAAATAGAAAAAAAGGAGATATAAAAATAGCAATATACCATTAATTTCACTTGCATATTTATGTTATATCTATTATTTGTTACTACTTTTTACAGAAATTATTCGGTAACATTGTCATTTGTTAAAATACTGTTTACAAATAAGAACCTATGTGCTATTTACAAATAAATCTCATTACAGATATTGCCTGAATTAGAGTATAGATTTATGAAATGCAAAAACTATTGGCTTGTGATACAAACTCCCACAGGCCCCACAAGTATAGAATGATTTATACTGTTATATGTTGGAGTATTACTAAATAAACGTCCAACTACTGTAAATCTCCCCCTGCTCATGTTAACCTTAAGATATGTTGTTCCCTAATAGTGTATTAGGAGTGGATATATCTATGTATTCATAGTCTGCAAACCCCCCACTCAAACACCCCCCTTCCACATCCTAAAACTCAAACTTAACACATGTATTCTTCACTGAGAATTTGCTTTTATTTCCCCCCCGTCCAATATCATCAGTCTCCTAATTCACATCATTCCTAGTTAGATATTAACCCTTCCCCCATCTTCAGAGGTCAAGACCAGTGGGTCTTGACCTCTTTGGTCCCATAGCCAGCAGTACATAAGTCCCCCAACGCAAATCATTTCTGACTGATCCTTCCCCACTCTTGTTTCAAGACTTCAACTAATATAATAACTAAATGCATACACTCCTAGTTTGAGATTCTGAGTTTTCAATACTGCGTTCATTTCTGCCTAGGACATCCACGGCTGGACATTAGCCTCCCCCAAAGATTTCCAATACGACCTACGTTCAATACTTGATATGTACTTATAAAATGTGTCATTATATCCCCC
>LQNK01001042.1:559288-588110 GCA_001586405.1 Phoebis sennae
CCCTTACCTAAGGCTCAAATCCGGGCTCGCACACCTCACGACCGGGCTGGGTACAGCGGGTACGACCAGGTACGCCATGGTGAGATAGTACTTCCACACCTGCATGTACCCGTCCCGCTCTTTCTCCGGTTTGCGGGGCAAAGCGGGGCCGCGGGACAAAAGAGAGGCCCGGTTGTCGTTCACTGGCCTGTGGAACGTTATATAAGAATATACATAAATATACACATGTTATTTATACATCTACTATACAAAAATCATGTAGTGTGGTTTGAGACAAAATTGTAGGAGTAATTATTTATGGTGGTATGTTTTAGCAAATATAGGGCAAATGTATACTTGCTACTTAATAATTTATATAGTGTAAATTTCAAAGTTATTACGTTGGAGTGTTTAGTTGTTGGGTGTTTATTATTTATGCACGGATCAAATTTTATATAAACAAAATTAACAATATGGATTAAAATATTCCTATAACAGATCCCTGTACCTACTTTTACAGCAACCTTAATTTTTAAAATATTCCTATAACAGTTCCCTGTACGTACTACACAGATACAGAGACATTTAGTAAAGAATCATATTTAGCGTTCCAAATCGGTGGTAAATAAAAAAAAATGTAAATGTAGATGACGATCTAAAAGCGCCTCGAAAGAGGCCGATTTGGAAAATAACATTTTGACTTTGACTTTAAAATACTTACGCAGGTTCAATAATAGTATATAAGGCGTGTATTCTTGCGTGCAGTATCGGCCAGGCTTGCAGCACAGTGGTGGGACATTTGGCGGGTACGCGGTTCTTTTCCAGCAAACCGAACAATATCACCTGTACAAAATTAATTATCATCGTTAATAAATATGCAGATACAGTAAAAAAAAAATTTATTTTTTAAAATTTTTGTGTATTCACAAATTTCTCTTAAATTCTGCAACAGATTTTGATGCGGTTTCGTGTGACTGGGTTAATATAAAAGCGTTGGTACCTCCCAAGGGTCGGCGCCGTTGGTTGCACTGCCACTCCAACTGTTTTTCGACGAAGTGTCGTCGTGTTGTAAACCTGTACAAAATGTTCTATATAAACGTCTATTCCTTTCATATATCCTCTCCTTATCCCGTCCATTTCCTTCAACGCATATTCACTCTGATTATGTAGATGTTCATGGGCTGCGGTCAGTCACTTAATATCAGGTGAACCGCATGCTCAGTTTGCCTGTTGTTTCATAAAAATAGGTGGTAGTAATTCGCCGTCTATAAAGAGCGGATTCAGTGCATATTTCTCAAGAGACAGTAACCCCGCACTCTCGAGTTTGCACTTACTCTGCGCTGTGCGCGTTTATTATTATTATTTATGGTTATAGATGGATTGTTCCAATATGTTATTTTAAAGACCACCCTCGCACCTATCTATGCAAATAAATCCTTTTGACATTGACTTTATTGTTTACTTACCCGCAGTCCACACAGGATGGGTGCGCTCCACCAGCCAAACCAGGTCAGGCTGACCCGCAGCCAACAGCGCTTGTTTCTCAGCGGGCGGCAGCAAGCCCGCACACTTCTCAGCGAAGTGCGCCACGTGCGCGTCCGCTGCGTCTATGAGCGCTGGCTCTTCCCCCGTTAGCTGAAGACGCTCTAGGAGGCTCTTGCTTTCTCTAAAATTGTATATACAAATGAGATTTATACTTGATAGATTGTATTGACTTCTTGATGGAAATGCATTTTAAGTATTGTATTAAAGACATTTTTACACTATTCCCATGATTTATTAGTAAACTTCATTTAATTACAGCCGGTTTTGAAAATTGTAGCATTTTCAAAACCGGTTAAAAAATAAATAAATAAATAGTGGAAATAGTGTAGAAAAAATTTAATTCAATCCTTAAAATAGATTTATTTATTTTACAAGTACGCTAAGTGATCACATATCCATTGCAATTCATTGAATAATGTAGGATCAATAAGTCTGATGCCTCTAATCATCATTATTTTATTTATTTATTTATTTATTTAGCCCTTTATTCAGGAAATTTTACAGTATTTACTTAAAGTTTACTTATATTAACTTATTTATTTGTTCCTGTGTGCCCTTTGGCATAGGCCTCCTCCAACCTCTTCCAATTTCCCGTTCCCTTGCCAATCTCGTCCATGTTCTTCCCGCAATTTTGATGAGGTCATCCTCCCATCTTTTGACTGGCTTTCCCCTTTTCCTCTTTCCTTCTCTTGGGTGCCATAGCATCACCAACTTGCTCCATTTATCATTTCCTCTCATTACATGTCCAGTCCATTTCCACTTCAAACGCCTCAGCTCCAAAACCACATCCCGTGCCCCAGTTGTTTTCCTGATGATGTTATGATTTATTTTATCTATTCTTCTTTTTCCTGTCATAATTCTCTCCATACTACGCTGACAAGTTTGTATTTTTTTTTGTTCTGAGTTTGTCAGCGCCCATGTCTGACAACCATATGTTAGAATTGGGAGTATGGTGGTGTTAAATAGCTTTCCCTTGACAATGCTAGAAATTTTGCTATTCTTCATAATATCCTTAAAAGACCAGTATTTCTTCCATGCGTTTGCTATCCTTATGTCTACTTCTTTGCTGGATATGTGATTTGGGGAAATAATTTGACCCAAATATGAATAATCTTCTACATACTCTATTTCAATGTTATTAACTATGATTGGGTTCTTTTCACAATTTGTCATTGCTTTAGTTTTTGATGTGTTCATATTTAGGCCTACCTTTTTGCTGCTCGTATCTAGATCTGTCAGCATTTTTTGCAGTTCCTGTGATGTTGTTGCAAAAAGGATAATGTCGTCGGCAAATCTTAGGTTCGTCAGATATTCACCGTTAATTTTAAGACCATTACCATTCCATTCAAACTTTCTGAAGACATCTTCTAATACGGCGGTAAAAAGCTTTGGTGAGAGTGGGTCACCTTGTCTAACTCCTCTTTCTATGCTTATTATATCCCCCTCACTCTCTAACTTTACTGTTGCTGTACTACCTGTGCAAATGTTTTTAATTATTCTTATATATTTTTCTTCTACTCCCTGTTTTTTTAAAGTATTCCATATAATGCTGTGCTCTAGACTGTCGAAGGCTTTAAAGTAGTCAACAAAACAACAGTAGGCTGTTAAGCTGTATTCATTGTACTTTTCGAATATTTGCTTCACTACATGGACATGATCAACTACTGAATAGTTACTTCTGAATCCTGCCTGCTCCTTAGGTTGGTTCTCATCTAGAACTTTGGTAATACGGCTTAAGATGATTTTTGCAAATAGTTTATATATATTGGACAATAGGCTAATTGGTCTATAGTTGCTCACATCGCTTTTATCTCCTTTTTTGTGCAATAAAATGTTGGTCGATTTTGTCCATTGTAATGGTATGGTTTCAGTTTTTAAGACATCATTGAAAATAAGGGTTAAGGCTGGTATTATACTACCTTGTGTTGCTATTAAAAATTCATTTGTTATTTTGTCTACACCTAATCTAATCTAATCCACCTAATAAATCTAATCATCATTAACCTACAATAATTTTCTTTCCTAAGCCCGTAAGAAATCATTCCTAAAATGGAGATATAATCTATTAAACAATGTTTTAGTCAAACAATATACATACTTCTAATAATCATACCCTTCAATTATTTTATTTCTTAAGTCAGAAATCATTCCTAAAGTAGATATAATCTTTTATACATTTTTTTAGTGAAACAATGTATTTCTATATGAACAACTAGTCATAAAGCCTACTGCTTTCTCTCTCGTACCTTTAGACATATTTTCCTTTACATTACCCAAGTACCTTCCTCACCTCAATATATGCACAGCGAGCCTCCTGGGATAGCCCTTGCACTGGCACAGCATCACCAAGCCCAGGGCCTCCGCGCCCCTGATGACCGACGCGAGGGGCTCCAGCTTGGGCGGCGCGCAGGTCGCGGGCTCCCCGTTCTTCCAGCTGGTGATCAGCTGCAGCAACATACGGAGACCGTTCTCCACCAGCTGCGGGGATGTGTCCTGCGAATACAAAGTTATTTTAAAGAGACAGGGTTGTTAAAAGTCAAGGTTCAGTTTGAGAAGACTAAAAATATTCTAAGAGAGAGAGACGAAAAAAAAAATTCTAAGAGAGAGAGAGACGAAAAAAAATATTCTAGTGATCATTTTCATTTCGAGACAAGATTATTAAAGTTTAACAAAATAGATGACTTTTTGATTTTTTACTTTTAAATTCAAATGAAAAAATCCAATCTTTTGGTAAAATATCAGAAATAAAAATGAGGCGGTTAGTTCTAAAGTATGTTCATTCACCCCTTCATTGGTTCAGTTATTGGCGCGTATACATATTATATTACAACCGAGAGAGCCTGGATTCGATCTCCAGTGAGAATATAAAAAAGAAATAAAATACGTAAAAAAAACAGCACACGGAGTTTCACTGTTCTTAATATTAAAACTACATGTGTAACCACCACTGATTGAAATAATATTAATTATAATTCAATAATATTAATTATAATTCAATAAGGGATATGTATGGGAAAATAAAAATGTAGTCCAATGAATCAAAATTTGCACATAATTATTAATATTAATATTCTATGATATAACAGAAAAAGCCTTACCTGTACTTCTTTGGCAAGAAACTGTGTGAACCCAGCCAGAACATCTTGCCTCCACTCAGGAAAGTCCACGATCAGGGTCTGCAGGCTTTGGAACGAGAGGCCTCGAAGCTCTTCATCCATGTGGACCGTCAGGCGGCAGAGGAGGTCCACCAGCTCGCTGGGACTCATGCCTTCTGGGATTAACCTGCAATAATCAAATGATCAATAAGAATCACCGTCGAAAATTATAAGTAAAGGAAATAAAAGCAATTCTAGTTAATTTTAGGTATTTATCTAAAACTTTTCTTAAAGAAACTATCCAGTAATACAACTATAAACACTATAAAGTCCAATATATTCCATTCTGTTGATACAAATGTAGATATAAATGTAGATCATTTTTGGAATTTCAGTCTAAAAAGTAATTATTAGAAATTTTTGGAATTTCTGTCTAAAGAGTATTTTTTAGGCAGTAATTCCAAAAATTTAGTTGTAGTTAATTATAGCAGACAAATTATCCAAAAATTTTATTGAATACTTGAATCATTTTTATCTAAACTGAATAATATAAAAATCGTCATTTCAATTACCTCGGTATAGCCGCAACGCACGTCCTAAACAGGTCGATCCTCGGCTTCCTCTCCCCAGTGTTAATCTCCTGCTCCTTAGTGACATTCTGTGTATTCGTCAACATTAGAGGTCTTCCATAGTGCGCATCCAATGCCCTCAATATCTCGACCAACACCCGCCTCACGTACGGAAAGTACGCACTCATACCAATCGACTGCGCAGTTTCATCCGTCAACATTTTATTCAAGAACGTCTTCTTAACCCGTAAAGTGTTCCCAGATGGTAGAGTCCCTGATGTCCTGGGCATTGGAGGCTCTCCTTCCTTCTGCTGAAGACTATCTGCTACTACGAGAAACGCTCGCAATCCTATAGACATCCTTTCTGGAGTGAGAATTATTTTAATAGGTCGTCCGACCATAAGTAAATCAAAAACTATTTCCCGCATAGCAAAATCCAATCTTTCTTGAGCTATGAATTGTATGATTTTGACGAATATGTTTAGAGGTGTGTCTCTCGGTACTACACCTTTCGAGCCTTTGGGGAAGAGCGAGTTGACGATGCTTTGTAAGCGAGATTGTGTTGCAGAATTACTTTCACATTTAATTCTGATCATGTAGACCCAGAGGAGACGGTACAGGGATTCTGAAAAGAATGAAATTAATGAAAAATATGGACTACGTTATTATGAAGTGAGAACTTAAAACAGGTTTCTTCCTTATTGACCTCTGCCTCTTTTTTGAGTGTAGATACAATATGATTTGAGATAAATTCAAAGAGAATACTTGACACTTCAAATATTTTTCATATTACTTTACTTTCTTCGAGACAGAGTAACGAAGTCCCAAGAGGGAACAGCGCTAGCCGGTCCATAGACATCGCTGAGCTAAGTCTATAAACGTTACCCCAACAGATTCTGTCTAATTTGGGTTCAACATTCTTCAAATTTGGTTTAAAAACTTTGCCAATTGACCGAAAAGGTCTACATCTAGAAGAGGAAAAGTACCTTAGTCAAGTTTTGGAAGTAACAAATACGACACTTACCTAGCGCCACTCTGCACATCTTCGGGTCCCTATTCTTCAAGTGCGACAGGCACATTGCCAGGAAGCAGTGCCAGTTGGCCAGGAAGAAGGCCTTCTGCGAGACACAGAGCAAACACGTCACGAGAGGGAACAGAGCCAGGCGGTGCTTGGACTTGGTGCTCGCGTCCAACGTGTGACTGTACAGCATCTCCACAAAGTTCTTGAGGCACGGCACGTTCACTTCATTTTTGACCGTCTGTAGAATAACGAATATAATTTTTAGATTGGTTCAGGAAAAAATATGTCGAATTTAAGAAGTTCGATATTTTTTTGGATATATAAATGTTTTTCATGTATATTGATGTTATCAAAGAATGCGGCAAGAATAAAAAAATAATAACCTGAAGGTTTTATTTCGATTATTAATTTAAAATGTTTTCTTCTGCTCCTATTTTTCAATGAATCCCATTATAGGCATCATCTTCAGACACTCACAACACCTTACCTCATTAATAGAATAGCATGCTTACTGCAGCTAGAGGCGCTTATATCTCCACATATAATCCAACCAAAGCATGTTGTATGTCTTTGTCCTTAACTTTTAAGAAGTCTTGCGCACACTCAGTGAGGAAGGAGGCCTCAAACTCCACCCTAGCCACCATCTTCAGCACTTTACCAGAACTTTCTATATCAAAATACTCACAGCAGCTACAGGCACTAATATCTCCACAAACAATCCAGCCAGAGCGTGTCGTATGTCCTTATCCTTCACTTCTAGGAAGTACTGCGCGCACTCGGTGAGGAACTGGAAGGAGGCTTCAAACTCCTCAATGGGCACCATCTTCACTCTGAAGAACTTCATGCCCATGAGCAGGGAGATGATGGATTGAGTTGTGTGCGGGGATGGCTCACGGCTTTTGAGTTCCTGTAGTGATAAAGGGATATTTTAAAATACTGACTTCATAAAATATTTAATCCCCTACATCCGGTGTTTATCTATACAGTCTTGAATTTTAGGGGATATAAAGTTAGTGGAGTAGAAACCAAGGGGAAGATATCAGCTGTTTCTTCTTAAGACAGCATTAAAATTAGGTATTGCACATCTCGTCATATTTTTTTAATGTAAAAGGTTGATTGTAGCTATAAAACTATAGTTTGCTAAAAAATTTACAAAATCTACTGATAAAAAAACGAATTTGATATATTTGTAAGTGATGTGTATTTATATATATACCTTTAGTTCAGCAGTAAATCGTTTGCGTACAGACGCAAAGCGCGACTGTGCGAGCACTCCGATGACTTCTGCGTACAGATCGGCGATTATGTGCACGTTAGCTGCGTTTGGGTTCGATTGTAGGCTGAAACAATAATAATTATAATTTAATACAAAATTTGGTATGAAAACTAGACCAATACTAACTAGTTAATGAAAATTATAGCCATGACCTTTTGAATACATCTTTTTTTTTCCATTTTCAAGGTACAAAAAAGACGTTAAAAATCTTCCATAGTACTGAATTGCCATATTCACTTTATTTTTGTCCCATCGCAAAGGATAAGCCAACTGATTCAGATAGTCAATCAGAACAAAACAGAAGAACTCCCCAAAACTTCTCAACAAATTAAACTTACCCTTCTTTATAATTGAATCTTTTGAAGGCAACATTTTCTATGTACTGCACGAGGTCCTCATGCCCTGGATGGAAGGGCAGCTGCTTCAGGACCTCGATCAGGGCCAAACAGAAGAGGAACTCCACGGCCAGGTCCCGTCTCTCAGCGTGCAGCTCTTCGCAGCTTCGTTCCACTTGCTCAGTGCCAGCACCACTCCCTGATACTATGTAGATGATACTGGGGATAGAAGAGAAGTGGATTTAATAAGGTTTGATGGTATTGAAGCTACCTCTACCTTTAATCTATATTCTATATGCTTCAATAAAGAGGACTCAGGTTCGATCCCCAGTAATGTAAAAAATAATATTTCAGTCTGGCAGGAAACAGAAGACTGATTGATGGTGATCGCTTATTTGCCCTTAAGGTATCGATCAGTAAAACGGATGGTAATGACTTCAGCCTCATGTTTCAATAGAGAACAGATTTATTCGATTACAACTGTCTGATGTCTCAATAAAGGACAGAGACTTTGATTTTATTATACTTATAAACCACTAGCTGAACCGCGCGACTTCTCTCACATAGCTTGTAATATATAGCCTATGTTACTCGTGGATAATGTGGCTTTCGAATAGTGAATAAATTTAAAAAATCGGTCCAGTTTTAGAGCATACTCATTACAACCGAACAAACAATTAAGATTTCCTTTTTATAATATTAGCGTAGATAATAAATAATTGATACCAAAACTGTTTCAAAGTCCATAGAGTAGTTTAATATATCTAATCATACTAACGAACATGCAGATGTGACAAGCGATTTTCATTTATCCAATGTTAGTTTGGAGACTAAATTAATTATTTTATTTACAAACAGTCAATAAAAGGACTGTTGCACATATATACCTTTTCAAATTAGTTTTAGATGTAAATAAGTAGGTAACATTTGGTCAATAGCGAAAAAATTAAATATTGTAGTACCCCTATAGGCAAAGAAGCAAGCTTGCACCTAGAAATAAGCTTAAAAAAGATTTGATGAAGATATCGCAAGAAACAAAATGGAATTGAACCTCTAGACAATTAATTAAGTCATAATATAGAAAGACAATGCCCCACATTACAATATAAAGATAATCTAAGTATTCTACCTACCTGTAGTATTGATATGATACTGATTAAAATTTGATAGTGGTATAACTACTATTCTATTTTGAAAAGTGATAACAAACAACTAAATAATCATTAATATTTTTTTAACATGAAATACATTTAATAGTAAAGGTGCTTAATGGTAAAAAAATTAGGAACAGGAAAGAAAATATACCTATAATCAATAAACAGAATATATGGAGATATAAGAGTTTTTTTATGTGTTGTGTGTTCGTGTTGTGTGTGTGTGTGTGTGTCTTCTTACATACATAACGTTGCATTAAATTGTAAATTAATCACAGTTTATATTTATCAATATGATTAGAGCATAGCTTATAAATATGATGATAAAAAATTGCAATGTCAAGAAATCGAAAATGCGTTTTGCCCTCAAAAAACACATTTGTAGTATATTAAAAACTGGCTTGCGCCTGCAACATTGTTATTATGGACCATAAGAAAATTCTATTTTACCGTGAAAGATATCCCATATCTTTTTCTAAAGCCGATTTCATATCTGTATCAAATTTTAATATAAATCGGTTCAGTAACTTTAGCGTGAAAAAGTAACGGACACAATTTAGCATTTCCAATATAAGTAGTGATATTGACACATAACTATGAATTCGAAACAAGCTTATGAGCGACATGTTTTCACTCTATTAAAAAAATAACACAAAAAATACACCAGATATTTCGCATGATACAAATGTCAACTTAATCGCATTGCGATTAACTAAAAAGCAAGATGCAGCTTCCTATCATTAATCCTCTCCTCTTATCCCCTCCCCTTCCTTGAAGCTGGCAAGGCATTTGCGACACTTTGCTGTTATGGATGTTCATGGGCTGCAGTCACTCACTTAACATCAGCATGCTCCGTTTGCCCGCTGTTACAAAATAATACTAAGACAACCCTTACCTATATGTATACTAAGTTTCATCATAATCGGTACAGTAATTTTTGCGTGAAAGACTAAAAAACATACATACCTCCTCACAAACTTTCGCATTTATAATATGAGTAGGATATTCAGAAACCACTTTATTTTATCCAATAAAATTAAACATAACAATCACGCAATAATTCGCATGAAATAAAATCAAACTACACTTAAATAAGTGTATGCAATCGCTTTTCTGTTTCATATGGTAATTCCCGGCTTAAATTTAGTTCACAGCTTCCCTTCTCCATCAGGCTTATGAACAATACACATATTATCTTATTAAAAAAAAATAAATAAAAAAATCATAATACAAATAATTCGCAAGAATGAAATGCAAGCTAAATTGCAGTGCAACAGTGAACGCGCTTCGTTTATCTTGTAATAGCTTTTGCCCACAGCTTCACTCGCTTTAAATTATAAATTAAAGACGTGTTATATAATTTATATTACTAAAAAGTTTCATTTAAATCCGTTCAGTAGTTAGTGAGAAAAATTTAAAAAACACACACATCCTCACATACTATCGGATTTATAATATCTACAAAAAAAAACTATTCAATTACAAATAAGATTTATAGGCAATATATAAAAAAGAATTAAAACAATAAAGTACTCGACGCAAACGCAATTTACATTTATTAAAGCACTTGCAAAGCATTAATTTTTACATAATTGGTTCATGTAATTTTCTATTGTATCTCTTCATTTGAGGAGAATTAAATCTATGAAATAATGAAGCTTTCAATATTTGTAAACTAAAAAAAATAAGACAAATTCCTTATTGTATTGAAAGTTGGTATTAAATTACTAAATTCTTATGGGCGGCGTTGATCACTTAAAATCAGGTGTCCCATCTATGTATAACAAACAAGCATATTGATTATCATCTACAAAGCAATACATAATTCAGATTTTTATCAATGCCAGGTCCCAACTGACCCCAAACAAAGCTTTACAATATAAATAAAATGTGCATTAAAGCAAAAACAAAATCATAACAAAATTGCTTTGCATGGACATAGTCCAGATATAAAGAAAAAAAAAATATCACTCAGCATGTAGGTCGTACTATGTGAAGCTGCAATAGGTTCGATTCCTGCTAGAAATCAAAGCCGCCAGTTAGTAACCCAACTCTGCTTTGATGTAATATTATTTTTTATTAAATATCTATTTTTTGCATTTTCATGGAGAAGTTTATTATATGTTTTGTATCTACAAAAACCATACTGGTTTTTGTGATGTAAATTATTAGATGAACATAGTAAAGATAGTTGAAATCATATTGGAATTTAATATAATTATGTTGTAACAAGAGCTATTCAATTTATGTTCAAATGTAACAAGCATACCATGAAATGGTAAAAATTTGAAATTCAAGACATTTAAGTTCAATGCAGCACTGCTCATATACAAAAAATATAGCATTATATAAAAAAACTTCACTAACGACATCACATTTAAAGAGGGATCATGCCACTTCATAGGCAAAGAATAACAACTCAATTGTTCAAAACTGATATACCCGACTGTTACATAAGCTACAGGAATAATGTATTCATCATTAGATACTTGAAGAGAATAGTGACCAACAAAATTAGGATCCATTAACATAAATACAAAACAGAGTAACAAAATTGTATTTTTATGTCTTTAAGTTGACACAAGTATTTTCCATATCCTATAAGAATGCGTTTTTACGGATTTAAAACAGTTATTCATGAAGTCTTATTACAAAAATACTAATCAAATCTGTCCAAAACCGTTTGATAAACAAAATACATCTTATAGAAAAACTAGTTTAACATCATACTGAATTATTATTCTGAAATCTAAAAAGCTTTATAAAGTTCCTAAACATTTCCGATATGAGGCTTATCACACAAAAAAATCTTCACAATGTTACTAGACACCAGCGTACCTCAATAAATTCACTTTGATTGTATGTGCAGATGCAATGCAGAAATTGCGCATATAAAAGTTCTTCTCAACCTTCTTTGCCTAGCATATATTTTACTACATATATTAATATGCGTAATATCAATCTCAATAAATTCTCTACATACCTTTTATTCCTCAAATCCTGCTGCGGTTTCTTGGCTTGTTCGCTCAGCTGTGGTGAGTCAGCCATCTGCCGTTCCAGCCAGCCGAAGAGAGCCCTCAGCAGGGAGGGCAAGCAGTGTTCTGCAACTGTACCGAAGGCCGAGAGAATCTGGTCGAGTTGGGGGTCTTCACCGCGTTGGAGTGTCTTGTTTAGGGGCTTTTCCTGAAATTTAATACATTTGTTGTAAGTAAAATAAACAACTTAACATTTTCTACTTAAGGTGCTAATTTTTTTTGAGTCTGCAAAAACAATCATAATGTACTTTTTTTCGATTACGGCGACCAAACTCAATGTTACTTTGTAGTACACAAGGGTTTATGTAACTACAAGTACAAACTCTCTATTACTCTCATTGAATAATGGAAATCGAATAGATCTGAAAAAAGGCGGACAATACAAGACCAACGACTTAACATCATCCATGACTCAATTCCCCAGGGGAAAATTTTTACATAATTGTTTTGAGGGTAATGTATGATCTCAATGAATGATGACTGTCCCGTTGATCCAGAGGTTAGCAAGTTAAACGCACAGAAGATTTATCACCTTCTTACATGAATTATTTGATCATTGAAACGGATTAATTATCTGCCCCATATCCCATAATGGCAATGAGGCTTCACTTTTTTATAATCATAGATATTGAATCCTTGTCTCTACTCCCTTACTTTACTTTATGACTTCAACATTATAAATGCAAAAGTAACTCAGTCCCTTCCTTCTTCACTCCTAAACCTAAAACAGCATTGCTTGTAACCCGAGACAGGACCTAGGATAGCTTTAATCTCGGAAATCCCTCAGGAACGGGAAACCGCGAGCAAAACTAGTAGTAGTAGTAGTTTCATATAAAATGATTAGTACACACCAGAGGTTCAGCCATAACCGCCTCCATCTTCCTCTCCGCTTGCACCGTGAACTCTGTGAACAGGAGCCGCATCACAAATTCGCCGGGCCGCAGGTCTGAGTCCGGGGGCGCCAACGTCGGCCCCTTGTACTGCCCCCATGGTAGCATTGAACCTGAATATAATAAATACAACACATTTATATCTTTTATTTATTTGCTTGAACATGAGTACAAAGGTGGTGGACCATATTAAGAGAACTATATGGATCTCTCTCACCTTTAGAGAGATGAGAACATAATTATATATGTTCTGCCGATAAAGGCGTGCAAAATTATAAGTAGTATACATTAATACAGTCGATAAGAAAATGGTTCAAGTTATATTCATAATGCGAGCCTTTGCTCCTTAGACTGTCCCCATGGTAACATTGAACCCGAAGAATGAAAGTATGAGGATATAATATATTTCACACATTCTTAGCTACAAAAAAAAATATTATCCCCTTTCACTCACTTCTGCTAGAAATATACAAAGCTATACTGTTGCCCGTGTTCTGTAGATGCTATCCAAGGAGCAAGAGTCTAGTCCTGTGGGTGGGTGGGTGTCCAGTCGTCGCTATTATCCATAATATACACACCTCTGCTAGAGACATGCAGAGCAATACTGTTACCCCCTTTTCCATATATTGATAGAGGATGCCAGAATCTTGTTCTGTGGAACCAGTTCCGTGTTTGTGTCTCTGTTCAGCGCGTATCCGTCCTACATCGTGATAAAGATGGCCATTAAAAAAAGAATCTCCTTTCACTCACCTCTGCTAGAAATATACGACGCAATACTGATCCCGGTGTTCCGTATGTCGATAGAGGGCGCCAGAGTCTTGTCCTGCGAGTGCGGGCCCAGCTCCGTGCTTGTGTCGCTATTCGGCGCGTGTCCGTCCACTACGTCATGGCGCTCCGACAACACGCTGCCTTCGGACTCCGCCTCGCTGGAGACCATGGATGACGGCGCCTCCTCTGTACCTGAAGCTATACAAGCATGATACATAGATCCCAAGTTCAAATAAAACCAGTGTCACCACAGTTTTCTGTCCCTCTTAAGTTAGTAAACATCACCAAGAGACTGCTTTTCTTGGTGGGAATAATACTGAGACCAAATCATATTTATAAACTTCTTTATCATTTTAAACAATAAATTCATAAAATGCAGGACAATAACTTAATCATTATGTAAAAATCTAAATGTAGACACTACAAAAGGCTCGGTGACACTAATGAAAACTAATGTACAATGTAAACCTTGCAATCATAACAAAAATATTGAAAATTATATAGCAAATGTGTGAGGTAACGTTAGGGAGATGGTAACAAACATAAACTAACCTGATACATCTTCTGGATGTCCATCAGATGGAACGGTACTTAACGAATCTGACTCTTCTGATGTCATCATATTGAATGATTATTGATGTTTGATACTATGTGTAAAATTTATATTAATAATGCTGCAACGAAAAAGAAAATGTGTCAAATGTTTTAGCGTTGAAAATTTGAAATAAATGTTACAGGTGAATTGGAAGCGCATGAGTAAATAAGCATGTAAAATCTGTGAATGTTATGGCACAAAGTACTATAACAATAATTCTAGAGTGATAACCGTACCCCTGTTAGCATTACTTGATGTGATCCAATTACGCATCATGGCATCTGTGAACAAAACATCATGAATTATTCTAATTTCAATTAACTTATCAATTATCTTTCAATTAGTATATAATAAATGTTACATGTAATAGAATGATCCTATCAGCCTTAACATTCTACAAGAAATATTCGATCAAAAATATTAAGAAAAGGAGCATAATATGATACTGTAATTGACTGATATACATTTTTAAAATGATATTGTCTATCTGGTGCAGCTTTGAGCCCTATAGTCAATATCATTGTGACTAGCCAACTACCTACTAGATATGTGTCCTACATATCTCTCCGGGTGTGTTAGAAGATTTAAACAGATAAAGACATTTTGCTTATTTTATTCTTTTTATGAAAACTTAAAGCTACAAATATGCTATAAGTTACAGTTTATAGGTACAAATAGAGCCAATTACAAGTCTTCACATTAAACCTATCAATAAATGATATTACAAGAGATATGAGAATGTTTAAATGCTGACTACTTCATTAACTTAATAACATTAATCAATGTATCAAGAGTCTATTATTTTGTTTGTGAACTAAAGTAAAAAATGAATGTGTACAGTCCACTTATTTATGAAAATTGATACATTATATATTAGAATATATCATATATTATAATATCAGCACTTCAAATAGTAATTGGACATGACAATTTACTTTCAGAAAATAGCTAGATGTCCAAATAAAAACTAAGAAATACTCAAACTATATACACTATTCAAAAAGTTTACATCAATCTTTGTCAAAAATTTGCCTTTAATCATAAATGGCATATTACCATTACCGAAAAATTTCAGAAATCAATAAAATTTACATCACCTCATTTCATCAATATTACTATGGAAATTACAAATGTTTAAAATTCCTGTCTAAATTTTAAAATTGAGCAAATGAGTTGAAACAGGGGCATGAACATCTAAACATATAATTTACATTTTCCTGTTCCTTTTTTAATTAAACTTTATTCTAAATTTATACTCATTCAACCAGTTAAGTAATAGAAGAATTTCATGCAAGTATTTTCTGTGCTAATTCACAATGCTCATGCTAGTATGATTCATGTTTATTTTGATTGACTGTTTATTACTGAATACAAATTTTTATTACACATAAAATTTTTGTGTGCTTTGAACACTGGTGTGAGTCATACTTTGATATGAGATACACTGTTACAGCTTTAAATATTATACATGTGTATTTTCTTTGATAATTTTATTATGTACCTATCCATAGTGAACTAATATTTCTATGTTTTAATAATAAAATTTACATTTTCTACAGTATTCATTTTCAACAGATAAATGTTAATCAGTAGCAATTGGTCGGAAACATCATACAAGATAAATAATATTTTATGAAATAAATCCAATAAAAAATCCTAAATCGTATACAGAAATTATTAAAACAAGGATTGTCATACATAAAACGTTATCCTATCAATGTTCCTCCAACGCAATAAATGCCAGAATCTATTACAGGAACAAACAATTTTATCGCAAATAAAGGAATATGAATCAAATGTAATCGGTTGAAAAAATTATAAACATAAATTTTTAATTATGTACCTACACTTTCCCGCTAGAACAAAACACTACAACCACGTCCGTTATTAACATATTGGTCAAATTAATAAAATAAAACTACAAACAGCAAGCAATCTCAAACAGTAATTTCACAATCGCACAGACATAAGTTGGTTCGGACAAGTTAGATTTTTATTTTTTGACCCTTTTGACAAATTGGATTATGCGACGAAATGTCAAACAAAATTTTAACAGGCAATAGGCAAATCCAAATAGTAGCCGGTCTACACATTCATGTGTTGTGCAACATAAAGTTTCCTGGAGCAGCTGATGATAAAATTAAATATGTAGTTGTTTTATTGTTTTAATAATTAAAATATTGTAAATTTGTAAAAATGCAGTTAGGCATACTATATTACCATTTCTTGAATATTTAAACTTCTACTGAAATCAAATATATATACATTTTTATATTTTTTAATAAAGATGAACGCATTTGTTTCTCTAATAATATAGATAATAAAACTTTTTATTTTTTATCCCTATTTGTTATGGCAAAAAAAACTATACCCACCGAAAACCCCAATGTTAAATTAAAAAAAAAAAAATCGTAAAATAATATTTGATAAAATATCTTAATGTATTGTGTTTTATTTTGTGTGCACAGGCGATGGACAATTTTATTTTAGTTTTATCATTAGAAAGTAAGCAGTAAACATAAATTGGAAGATATTTCATTTCCTGTATTATCAACTATTTAATCAAATTGATTTTCGTCCGTTTTCATAATTTCTCTTTTGGAGTATTTCTTCTTCTTTTTTTTCTTCTTTATAAATAAAATGGTTCCCTTCCCATAGAAAATGAATTATGCTTTCGGAGTATTGCAGTTATTGATATATTTGTGACTTTCTTGATAATTTTTATTATTGTTTTTATTTTTAATCTATGAACTCATGACTGTGTTATTAAACGGGGTGACTTTGACATATTTTCAGTTTCGCTGTTTTTGCCTTGTCATTTGTCAGTTGTCAGTTGTCACTGATTTTTTATGATAAACAAACACAAAACTATTTACCAATGTTTTATGAAGGTATGATTAGGTAATTTCGAATTCCTTTGAAAGTTTTTTTTAAGAAATGCTTAATGTAAGACATATACTCAGTCTCATAAGTTGTATAGTATGTTTCATCTTATTACTAATTAAAACTATCTTTCCGCCTGCGGTCTTGTTGTCGTGGCCTACAGAATTTCGTATTTTGTGGATTTTAGAATCAGGCGATATGATTTTTTTACAGTTTAGAAGCACATAACTCGTCTATTTTTACCATTTTTTGAGTTGAGTACTCCCAAACACCTCGGCAAACAAACATAAAGAACAGACAAATATTCTAAAATCACTGTTTTGGTTTATTTCTGTGGCCATCCTGTATTAGGCTACAACATGGTCAAAATTTAGGGTAGTATAGCATATCAAAATGTTTACAAATATAAAATATATGAAAATCATCATTCATAGAAGTGGATTTTACTAAAAATTGTTATGTTTTCAATAGACAAAATGGTATTATTTAAAAAACCAAACAAACTGAATGATTGATAATTTCAAGTTATACTGTGAACTTTGATTAAAAAATCACTTGGTATATGACTTCTATGAAATTGTAAAATAAAAAAATATGCATGTTAACAATCTTTATTAGAGTTTACACAACAAAACAAGATTTACAAAATGCATAACATTGGCCCACACATAGAGTATTGTGTGGTTATAATAATTTATATTATCATTACAACTAGTTAACATTAGTTTTGATTTTATCATTATCTACATTGCTTGCCGAGAGTTAAACAATACTAATGACATTTAATAAATAGATGCTTCAAATTATTGTAAGAACCATCTCGTTCTCAAAACAAGTGGTTACTTTGTATAATTCTGAATTTTTATCTGATTTGACAAATACAACAGCAACTTGGGAGACTCTTTTTGGTATTCCTACCACAGACAATTCAAGCTCCTATATCGTGGTTAGCTTCAAAATTCCTACTCCATTATATTCATCTTAGGACAATTTTAATTTCATAATCATCCAATGATATAAAAAGAGGAATGGTGCCTCTAACATTTCAATAAAGAGTGGTCTGTTTGAAAACAATCCTGACCGAATCTAGTTAAAACATGACTCACAAGCGCAATACACAACCATACTTACACAATTAATAAATAAATGACAGTTAACTTATATCTACGACTTTATTAAACTACAGATTAAGTCATACTGGAAAGTTTGGTTTTGCTGAAATGCTTCTTTATCAGTTTCTGATATTTTTGAATTTGAAGATAATAACCAATCTTTTTACAAAATCCAGGGTGACAAAAGAACAAATTTACTGTGGTATGTCAGGTGGATTGAAAAACTCCCAATGGTGATGATGTACTGTTCTGCTATCGCTTAATCCAAACATTATTAAGCCGGCAACCAGTACTAAACAAATAACCATTGCCATTTGAACATCTCTCTTGTCTTGTGCACCACTCACATAGGACATGAAAGAGTTAAAGACGTTTCTGACTGCCCTGCTTATTGAATTATGGCAGACTCTAATAAACTGAGCACCTGCCTCTTTTATGGTAGGCTCAGGGGTTCTGACCGGTACAGGCATTCGCCGCGGCGAAGGCCTTGGTCTTCCGTCATCTGAGCTTGACTCACTGGGGGCTGCAGCTGGTTTTCGTTTCGCTCTCCGTACTGGAGGTGCTGGTGTGGCATGGTGCGGTTCCTGTAATTCACTAAATGAAGGCTCTCTTACCGTTCGGGGGAAAAAGAGCGCGGGTGGTGGAGTGGCTATATCTTGCAGGTATGAATATAGAAGTGGGGTTAAATCAGGTGGAGGAGGTCTCTGTGGCGGAATGCTTTCTTCTACAGCTGTTGAAGATGGCGATGGCTGAGATACAGGCTCGATACTATCAACGATCATTTTTGGTTCTTCCTTCGCCACTGTTTGCGACATGTCCGTTTGTGTTTCCTCTTCTTTATTTTCTGGTTTAGGTAACGTTGCGACCTCTTGTGATGGTGCCGCTTCCGAAGGTGCTGCAGGCATGCTCACAGTAGATATTTCTGCAAATTTCTTTGCTATTTCATCAATAACTGACTGTGAGAATTCTATTCCACTTACTGCGATATGACCTGATTTTGAATCTAATTCATTAACATGTAGCGTCATACCCTCGATATCTGACACAAGTATCTTACTAGCTTGTAACTCAGAAACGTTCAGCCTACCGACATCCAAATCTCTTACTTGTAAACGTTGCGTAACCAAGTTATCTAATTGAATGTCTCTGCTGACGTCAGATACTCTTTCAAGGGCATGATCAGTCGTTCGTATTTCTTTAGGTGGCTGAGCAACTTGCGCTGACCCTCTAGATTTAGGTAATGGTGGTACTTCTGGAATTTGTTCCTCATCGACTTCTATGGGTTGCACAGTTAAAGATGCTTGAGTTAATATTTCATCGCGCTCATTAATTCTTGTTGGACTAGATACCCGCTTTTCCACTAAAATCACTGTTGGTGAGGTTCTGCCAATTCCACTCGGCTTCGATAAATCTGATATTCTTGGGTCTGATAATCGTAAAGATTTTTCAGATCTTGATGTGGGTCTGGTTCCATGACCATCAGTAGTTTTATCGGATCCTTTACCAATAATAGAATCTTCATTTACGAGATCTCTCAATGAACTTGACATAGATATGTTCAAATTTTCATCGAGGTCAAAGTCCACATCATCTGGCAGAGGATCAGTTTGAGTTGAAACTTCGATTTCTACTACGTTACTAGGTTGAAATTCACTTGATACGTAGGGTGAGGTCTGCATTTCATGGCTTTCATCAGTGTCATCCATAGACCTTTTCTTTTTTTTCGGTCCTCTCGGTGGTCGAGGTGGGGGTGGCAACGGTCTGTCTTTCATTTTACTCAAAATCTCGCCGGATTTCAAGTCTTTGTGGGGGTCTTCGATTTGCGGTTCGTCAATTTCTACGTACTGCGTAAAATCTCCGCTAATTGATCTTTTCGCAAAGCTATCCAGTGTCATAAGGCTAGCTGAGGACTTCTTCCTTGGTGGTCGATCCGGAATTACCTTCTTATTTCCACCCACTGTGTAATACTTACGCTCAGAACTATTACTTTTGCGTTGTCTTACGGGTGGAGTTTTACTCTTTGACCTCCGCGCAGTTTTAATCGGTGGGCTAGAGCCTTTGTCAACGGTTGCGTATCCAGGACTTTCGTGGCGGCTTTCTCTCTCTATAGAAACATCGTCTGCGGGAGGAAGGTTGGTGTCGAGAGTGAGGGATTCGGCGCCCCGTGACGTGCGGTCATCATCATACAAGGACGGTTCACGTGAGCTTCTGGAGCGAGTTCGTCGAGGTGGCGCTGGGCTGGGTTCGGTGACCGTTTCTCCTTGGGGAACCACATATTCGTGCTCAGTCCGATATACAATTATCTGAAATAAGTAAAAGAGCGTTATTCAGGTTCTAAATAAGGACACATTGTTTGCATTTGATATGCTATTCGTTATGTATAATATGTATACGTTAAATTACAAATTTTAAGTAAAACAAATTTCTAAAATTTGTTTACTGTGTCTCTCTAATTCAAAGAACATAGGATGATCGAAATATTATAAAGAATACGTGACATAATCTCATTCTAGCGTAATAATTAAACTAAAAACTCCAAAAGTCTATAATAATATCGATAATGGTTAATATAAACGCTTCTATTGAACTAGGTCAACAATCGGTTAGAGCCAGGCGTCCAAAAATATATTTCGCATTACATCCAAAAGTAAATGAATTCGCTGGATATTTGCCAGTAACATTCGGTTGAGATTATTTCATTTTCGTCATTATGCCCACATCAATGCTACTGGAAATTTATTCTTCTGGCTTATTAAAAAGGGGTACAATTAAACTTATACCTGAGGTTTGAAACTAACAAATTTCCTTTTTGACGATGATGATGATGATTGACGATGCGACGTGGTTGTTGTTACATAACTTTGTAATAGTCTTTTCAAACAATTGCATGTATATGTTAGAGTTTAAGCCAGATGTAAGTATGTTACAAAATATCTTGTTAAAGGTTACAAAATTATAGACCCTATAATCATAAATATTTTAAGTATAAAATACTTATTTATGCTTATTATTTATTAATTTATTGATATTTCGTTCAAGATTATGAATTATTTTTTAAATCGATCAAATTACAAGTAAGTTTTTTTTAAATAAATAAAATCTAACACAGTTACAGATGATCATACATTATATAATTTAAAGATATTCATCGATTCAGTTTTCAATATAATATGTATGTTGTATAATGTAATGCCCTTGAATTATAACACATATTATGTCAGATATTAATAATTTTGGTTCTTCTGATATTATAAATAGTATATAATATATATTTTATAACACTTTTAAGTTAAGCTGTAGGCCACTAACACCTTAATTACTTTTTGCGTAACATACTTGACCTGTTTTGAAAAAATAATATACAAATGTACTTACGTCTTCACTGTGTTCATGAGCTTGATCTATTTTTCCAGATGAACTTAACCTCTTAAAATCAGATAAGGAGGAGTGCTGCGGGTCTTGTTTGCCAAACTTCTTTTTCCTCTTCGGCGGCATTGGAAGTGTTTGTGACTGAATTGCGAGCTGTTCTGGATATTCAATGACATCATCATTTGCATATTCGTGAATTGAGCGTAGATCGGTCGATGGAAACTCTAGAAATTCGCGATTTGTTTCTTTCAGACTATCATCCATCATGTCTTCGTTCGTAACTTGATTATCCAACTGATCTTGGGACATTTGTAAGTCTACTTCACTGAATTGCATACTTGCTGTCACACTGTCATCTATGTATTTAATTGATTCGGTTTCCTTTTTCTTTCGTTTAGCTCTAGAAGGCCTCACTGGTGGGAACGTGTAATAACCATCGTCTCTTTCATTAATATCTTCTGTCGAGTACTTCATGTTTTCATTGTCATCGATCATATCATGATCAATGTCTAAATCATTAGCATACATGTGCTCGGCACCCTTTGAGTCGTCTCCCATAGAAACGAGAACGTTTTTAGGAGTCTGAAATGCTTGTCGTATTTCGTCGCTTAAGTACTCTCTTACTTGAATATTTTCCCGAGATATACCTCTCGGTCGAACAAAAAATTCGTCATTATTTATTTCGTTAATGTGCGTGTATTCTTGGTTTGTAGGTGAGAGTGCGGACATCGAGGGGGAATTGGAGGTTTCTTTAAAATCCGCATCTTCATCAAGATATGCAGGAACTTTATCAAAATCATATGTAGCTTCGAATTGTTTTCCTTCCCCTTCACCTTCGAAATTAGCATCACGATCAATGTTTCCATATTCGCGTGGTTGCTCGGAATCGTCTGGTTGATAGGAAGATTCAGTGCCCGTCTTTTTAACACGAGTAAATGTAAAAGTGGGTGGAGGTGTATCTTCTCTATTTAATGTAGGTGAAGAAGAAGTTTTTGGTAGCGGGGTTTTCTTTTTCTTTGAGAACAGCCTTGGATATGTTTTCGCTTCAAAATCAACTGTAGCTGTATTTTGTAAATCTGAACTTGAGCCAGTATCGTCGATTTTCTGTTCCTTTTTTCTTCCAAGGCTTGGGAAATTGATTTTGGGCCTTTCAGGCATTTTGAATTTTGGGAAATCGGGAACGTTAAACTTGGGTCTTTCTGGTAATGAAAATTTTCTTCGTTCTCCTAATGACAGTTTTTCTCTTAAATTAAAATTTTTCATTCGTGGTCTATCTGGCAAAGAAAGCTTACTTTTGTCGGGTAGCGTAAACTTAGGTCTGTCGGGCATTTTAAATTTAGGTCTCTCTGGCATCTTGAAATTATTGATTTTTGTTTTAAGTTTTCCTGCCTGTGTTTTTATTTTGCCCGTGCCCTCTTTAAAACGCTGTTGTATTTTACTATCCACCCTTTCTCCATTTTTCGTTCGACTATCTCGTTTTAAAGGTAAATTTTCTAAGGCTGATGAATCAACTTGGCTAGTACTAATTTCACATTCCGTTCGCGACACGGTTGAAGGTGTGTTGACAAAGAACCTATCTTCTATGTCTTTTTGTAAAGCCTCTGCGCTAATGACATTTTCGTTTTTATCTTCAATGTAATTTTCTTTATCATCTATCGGTTCTTCTTCATCGGAAGTGTGCTGTAAAAATTTTCTCTCCAACGATGTGGTACTAGATAATTCATCATCGGTTTTTACCATTGTGGGTTTTTCATCTACGCTCGGCGCCGTGTAAATAATATTTGGAGGTGGTTTTTCGATGATTTCATATTCGTGATCACTGAAAAGAAATATAAGATATTTTTATAACAGTCATTCTATTTTTAGGATGTTACATAAGTATGTAGATGTTAATAAATAATATTCGCATATATCTTTCATAATAACAATCGCTGTGCTAAGTTTTTAAAAAAGTCGCATAAATTAAGATGCCCGCCGTGTCAAAGAGAATTATATTTAACCCCGCACGCACACATACACGCTCCGCGTATCATAATTAGGACACCCGCCGACGCTCGTTTTAGACGCAGCAGTCACCGGGCAAAAAGCGTTCAAGTGTTTCAAAATTTATTTTGCAAGTCGTAATTCCCGTCATAAAATATTAAAAGCATCATAATATTAACGTAGGTGTGCTTACCTTAGATTTGAAATAACATTACTAGCTCGCGACGTTGGTCTAGTGCCCACTGGATTTACGCGTTCTGGTAAAAGTGAAACTGATTGAAAAAATTGGCAAGCGCATCGGACTTCCGGTGTATATAACTGAACACTGCCTTCCCGCGTTGGTCGCACTGGTTTCTCTAGAGGGGTACCACCTTCTGATGTCCATCGACGCAAAGTACTCATAACTATAGTGTTTGAGATACAGGTCTTACACCCCGCCCATATTTAAGATTTTAATTATAACCAAAAAAAATGATTAAGCTCGCCATTTGTTCTCAAACAATACATATTTA
The DNA here is from genome assembly GCA_001586405.1 of Phoebis sennae. NCBI lineage: Eukaryota > Metazoa > Arthropoda > Insecta > Lepidoptera > Pieridae > Phoebis > Phoebis sennae. The sequence goes on from LQNK01001042.1 coordinate 583,410, forward strand.
TACAGCGTGTTTGTGAAAGCGGGGTCGTAAAGGAACTAATCACGGCGTAAAAGCAACTGCGAGCACTGATCGCTGATGACAATTTAAAGAGCTTACCCACTGTGCAGGAAGACATTTCGGACAGAGCTATATTTATCAGACCAAGACTTGCGCGTTCGTTTTGCATGTGTTAAAATTTAAATGTTATGTCACAATTGCGTATACATAATTATACAGTAAAGAGTAGTGTAACAATGAATTCGCATACAATAATAAATAATGTTTTTAAAGATGTTTACCTGCTCGGTTTAGACCAATCGTTGTCTTGAAAGTCGTCTTTTCGTTTCCTTTCCATTTCTCGAGGGCTGGGACTAGGGGAAGCTTCTATTGGTATTGTAAAAGACTGCTCGATGTTGTTTGCGGATTCGTCGTCAGTTATTTCCGTTATTGTGATGTAATTTTTGTTTTGGCGATTTGTTTTATTGCCGTTTTGTGGTTCTTCTTCAACTTTAGGTTCATTTGTGTCACTTCCGCCATCTGATATGGCATCACTATCAACATCCATCTTTTTATGGAGTTTTTCCATGATGTGCTCTTCATTTTTTAGGGATGTATTGTCTTCTGTTATCAAACTTGGATCACAAGATGCGTTAGATTTTTTTTCTACCTGACTATCATCCTTTCTGCTTTCCTCAATAGAATCGTTTTGATTTTCTGGACTACAGGGTGCTATATTTTCAGATTCTTGCCCTCTTGATTCGTCTATATCTTCATAAATGTGTTCTTTTTTCTTTCTAGGTGGCGGTGTATCTGTACTTATAGTTTTACTCACTTCGTCTGAGTCTCCCAACTTTATTGCACTAAATTTTTGTCGCCGTACGGCGCCGGGTGAATTTTTTAATTGACGTATTTCTTGAACTTCTTCATTTTTCTTTCTTTTTGATGTTGGTGATTTTTCATTTTCATTTCGTTCTAACTTGTGTAATGTTTTGTCCGCTAAGTGTTTTATTTTATTGACTAAAGGATGACAACATTTTGTTTTCTCACGTGTTTCAGTTACCCCTATATATTGTTGTTCCGGAGCACGACGTTTGAGTATACTTTTTGGTGAAATATTTTTTGGAACTTCTACAGGTGTAACTAAATGTTGTACTGGAGGTACGGGCGTGGTTTGGTTCAAAATATCATCTTCAGAATCTAAAGATATTTCTTTTGAAAAATTTGGTATGTGGATTCCTTCATCTTTGCCTTCCTCATCGTGCTTCCTGCTGCTCCCGGGGGAGGAGTCAAGGTTAAGGATCTTTTGCGTTTCATTATCTACTGGAGAATGAGTACGCGATTTCGAAAATTCGCGAGACATGCTTCTTCTCGGTGTGGTCGATCTGATTATGTCTTCAGCTGTGATTTCACCTTCAAGCGGTACCTTCAGAAGATGAGTCCAAGGATAACCTCCGGCCTCACGAGCTCTTCGCAGATCCTCCCATTGATATGTTTTTATCGGCAACGGTGGAGCGTTTCTCTCTTCATCTGGTGACAATTCAGATTCCATATGTTTTATCAAACAATATATATACTATACAAGTTTATTTTCATTTGCAGGTTGGGTAACGTCCACGGTTCCTTAATATTATTAAATAAAGTCCTTTTTTCACACGGACCCCGCAGAGCTATCACTGTCTAACCAAGAACACGACATTTCGTTTCAATGAGAGTATCTGCTACTAAAACATATTATTGTGCTTGCGTGGGTTAGTGTGAAAATAGGTATGAATAACTTGTATATCACCGTCGACGAGATATTTTGGATCAGTATCTCGGATTTACCTTGATGAGGGCGTACCGTATTAATTGCGTCTTCCTTACCGAAGCATATGATTATTGTTTGTTAAAAACACAACACTTTTTTGTATAAATGCGATTTGTGATCGGTATAATAGCTGCGTTCAACTGGCAAACTCATCTGCGACCGAGCAAACGTTCTAAATATAAAATTGAGCGTGAATTTATTTTCGGGGAGCATTTCGCGTCATCAGTAGACATAAGGCGGTCAATGTTTTTATTGAAAGCTAAGAAAACTGGGAAATCTATAAGTTTGATTGTAATTGATCATTAGTTAGTAATTGGAATGAAATATATGAGCGATGTAACGACTCACCTCTCGAATGCCGTACGACATCCTATTGACGGTGTGCGTCTACCGTGTCAAAAGCGTGATATTGTAATTTGCGATCCTTGGCCGTGTATATGTTATTACTAGTGTGTACTTAACTTCATTTGACGCAATCTTTGTATATGAAACAGAAATACATTTTAAAAAAACTAAAATTACGGGAATAGGATAATAAAATCTTTTGTACCTTGTAGAAATAGTGTAATGAAATATCATACTTTCTAAATAAATAGGGTTAACATTGTTAATCTGTATTTACTATACACAATAGTAAACAAATAAACTATTTCGTACTACAATCTGAGTCATAACGACTATGTTTAATGGTCTGCACTTAATATTGCATAATCATCACAGAGGTCATGGGTTCGATCCGATACGTGTTTAAAAGCCATGTGTTTGCCGTATGACGACAGTGCTCACATACTTGTCTTTAATAAAAAAAATATCATTGAAATCGGATGAAAAACATATTTCCTCTAAAACAAAAATTGATATAAGATATTAACACATTATATTAAACCATACAATAAAATCTATCGATACTAAAACAAAATCGAACGAAACCGGAGTGAGTCGCTATTATTAATATAAAAATGAATGTTTAGAATAGATCACGTCCCAAAAATAAATTTGAATGTCCTTTACCTAATTCACATCGTAACTGGAATAGAGCGGCATGTTTGTGAATGTATTTAGGTTTATTGGAGCTATCGGTCGATGTTTTTATTGTCTATGCACTATTATGTAGAATGTGCTAAATTTTTGAATTTGTTCGAATTCAGCTTAAAAGCTTTTGTCTTTGGTCTAAACACATAATATGCTAGAATTTTCATGACACATAATATGTTCGAATTCGGGTTAAAAAATCAACAATCAAAATTTTATCATTATCATGCTTTTTGTCCCTTATTTTTATGAATGATCATTATGGCAGCCCTATCGTACCTTAATTGTCATTTAATAAACATTCTTACAAATTTTGCTATAGATTTGAATTACTCATAAATTTAATTATAACAGAATACTGTAAAGGTATACCACCTTACATATTTATATCGAAAGTCCTTATCACAGACTGAGAAAATATCGTTCCTATAGACGACCCGATTGGCGCAGTGGATATAGTAGTGGTCTATTGCGCCGGAGGGTGTGGGTTCGATCCCCACGAGTAGAAAATTATGAAGTGATGAACATTGTAATTTTTTACTGTCTGGGTATTTATTTATCTATAGTATGTATGTATTTACAAAGTGTGTATAAGTAAGTCTATCAGTTATCTAGTTTCCATAATACAAGCGCAATACTATTTTACGCTGATTTTCTCTTGAGGGGTTGCTAACTTCACCGGTGCGAGCTTGGCCTAATTGTATAATGCGGGGCTCCCACTCTTATTGCTGAAGATGCTATGCAGCAGAGTTACCCTCTGTCGCATCTTATGACACCCACGAGTAGAAATGACGTGGCGACATATGTTTTCTACGGGTGAAAAAGCACTGCGTAAAGTAAGATAAACAAATAAAATTAATAATATTGAAACGTAGGGTACGTAGACTAATACTGAAATAACGTTAAGAAATACAAAAATGATAAAAAAATATTACTTTGCTTTCAAATGAGGTTAAATGCATTTTTTTGCAAAATTAAAAAAAATATATTTATAAAAAACTAAAGGACTAAAAACATCAAAGGAGCTAAAAACATTAAAGGAGCTAAAACCTAACGATTAATGTCATTATCAACCCAAAATTGAATGATGCTTAATTTGGGTAGCTGAAGATATGATTTTACCTAGTTTTTGAAAGAAAATAAACTTTTTCGGATCTTGGGTAGGTAGAGACAAGTCATTGCAACATTTAGAGGCACTAAATTTGAAGCTACCCCTAAATTGAGTGATTAACAACAATGCATTTCTATGGCGAGTATAAAAGTATTAGTATTCGCTAGCTATTTAATCGTTTTATATAAGTACACTGGAACTCTGCACTTCATTACGTTAAATAGAGGTGTAGCCAGGTGTCAGTGGCTACGTACTTCCATTTTAAGGACAGTATTTTTAATTAAAATAGGTATTACTAGTGAACGGTAAGGGATATCATTCTTAATACATTCTTTGATAACCGTGCCATCTAGTATTGATTGGGTGAAATAAGTATATAAAAGTTAATTTTCTTTTATCTTTTTTGAAGAATTATAATTTCAAATTAAACTTATTAAAAGATGACAAAATAACAATCTGGTGTCCTGTTGATAGGAACGCTCATGATAATTAGATGTTAAAAAGAGAAAATTTCAATATTGTATTTGCACGACATCTAGTAGGCATTGGCAGAACTATTGATATATGAAGTTGTGTTTTCCCGCCACTAGTCTATAATAGAGGGCGGTCTTTTTAATGCTCAACAGTTGGCGCCATTGGCGAATGAAGAGCCGAAATATTGCTTTCAAAGTTTGAAGTCTAGCGTTAAAACAAAGTTTATTACAATTATCACTACATAGTATAAATCAAAGTCGCTTTCTCTGTCCCTATGTCCCTTTGTATGTTTAAATCT
>LQNK01001042.1:602452-617155 GCA_001586405.1 Phoebis sennae
AAAAGATAAATATTACTATTGATGGTATAGATATAGGTAGAGAACTAATAAAGTACGATGTACCATTAGAAATAATTGTTTGTTTATTATTTTTCGTAATGACGGTCCGCTGACATTGCAGCCGCTAGTTGGCGTTATCATCGCGCACCTTGCCATATAGTCTTGAGGCCTACACCTCATTTACGACTGAGAAATCTTCGACTGAGAAATCATTTTTTTTAAAACACCGTCTTTTTCATTTTGTAATTTCTTATTTTTGTATATCTATTTCCTACTGTATTGTATCATGTTTTTTCATGAATATTTTTTTTGTATCGGTGTATTAAAAAATTAATGTATTTCTTTTTTTTCTTTCTTTCATTTTTTGTCATTAATTCTTATCTTCATACTTTTTTATTAAAAAATCAATGTATTTCATTTCTTCTTTCTTTCGTGTTTTCTTATTAATTCTTACCTTCATTCTTTTAAGCTCTTGAAGACGTTCCGATAGTTGAAGGTTATAGACAAATTCTTTTTCTATCTTAAGAAGCGTAATTAACCGCAAAGTTCCGGGAACCAAGACATTGTTATCAAACAATACTGTTTTAACTTGCGGACACTAAAACAGTAAAAGACGACCGACGAACATAAATAATACAAAAAAACGAACTATTATTATTATTATTAACTCTAAACATTAATTATTTAGTACATAATTAAATATTACAATAACGCAAAATCGTTTAGAAGAGTAACTATCGAGTTTCTTACCGGCTTTGCTTGATAAAAGTAATCTGTACATTTATACATCACGTACAAACCAAAATTATTAAAAAATATATTGATATTATGATTTTATTATTAATAATTATTATTAGTATACATTTGAAGTGAATAAAATAAAGACAGTCGTGTATACACGCTACAAGTGGCTTGGAAACTTCGGCATGCGGCTTCAAGACGCAGAATAAAAAGACTTAAACGCGCTCCAAATGTATTTATCTACTACCAAGCCTCTACTTTCACTTATATACATACTTGTATATAAATCCTATTTATTATTTTTATCCCGCCTTAATCTACCTACAACATAACAAAGATACGTACTTCGCCAACATAATAAAAATATTAATTATCCCTATTTCCATATTTGAAATTTTTATAATACACGATTTTTATATTGCTTCATTATTATTTAACTATAAAACATTAAATATTCTTAAACGTACCACATTATTTTTTTTTATTCTTCATTTGTATTATATATCGTACCCTAATATTTATAAATACAAAACTGTACGACGTTTATTATTTCAGAGCTTAAATTACGAAACCTACTTAAGTATTGCAATTTTTATCAATGAGTGATTGCTATCATCATTCATTCTCAGTTAACTAAACAACTTCATGAAATGTGACTTACAAAGTCATACTTCAAAAGCGTCGTGCTAAGCCTGAACTAGTCCAGTGGTGTTCGTTGTATCCGTTTTATTGCGAGTATTAATCGCGTGGATACGCTAAGGATTTTAATTGATACTAATTTGATTGCATTCTTGCAAGCTTTGATTGGTTATAGTTATGAAGCTACGCCGTTCAAATAGTTTTACAAGTACAACTGATTGTATTGCGAAGCTGTTATTAAAGTGCAAATAGTATATCAATTGATGTAGAATAATTTTATTTAATGTTAATTTAGAAAAAATGAGATCTTTCATATTGATAGAACATGTAGAAAAGTTTATATTTTTCAATCTGCGCTTAAAAAAAACGTAAATATAGATTGATCTTGCAATCCATTCTACTGCCGAGGGATTATTTTTTTATAAGCTCTTCTCAGAAAACTGTCCATAGGCAATAGAAAGTTAGTTTATTGAGAGCTAACTCAATCTATGGTTGCGTTCTTTTTGTATTACGATTGATTATCAATATCGGGCACATATTGAACATTATTAAGTGCAGATTTCAAAATATGAACTTTTCTGCGTGTTGTTTTATAAATATTAAAGATTCTTTCTCATTTTTACTAAATAACCGTTAAATAAACTTATTCTACATCAATTACTACTATTTACACTTTGCTTCGCAGGACTACAACCGATTATTATTGATGTCGGGGGTTAATCAGGCGTAATGGTGTTATTTTATGAGTATCAAACAATTTCATTAATGTGGTTTAGCGCTAATTTGATACAATGGCTTTTAAATATTTTCGGTATTCGCGAATTTTCAATATTTCACGCTTAATTAACCTTTAACCGCTGATATAATAAAAATTCCGTCCGCGGTTTAGTTTATTAGTTTTGGAAACGCAATAAATACATTTTGATTTAACAGACAGCGAGGTAATACGTTTTAATAACAAGATGTTCATCGATTGAATGTAGTTTTATGATAATCGCACAGAAAATATATTACAAATTGAGAAATACGCAAAATAATTCATCATTTCAATTATTATTTCGCGGTAACGTTCTTTTGAAACAGTTTAAATTTAGTCGAGATGGAATCCGAAACGCTCGCGAAAAATCGTGGAAAACTTCGCATAAGTTTTAAAAATATATTGAAAATGCGAGCTGTAAAATATGCTTTCTCTTTCGGTTCAAATAAAATAATTTTCCTGTTATTTGTATGACATAAGTATCCGCCGACGGGACGGGCCGCGCCACAGGTGGTCCAACAAGTGGCTGCACTTTGAACTCGTAACTTCAGCTATATACTAAACCCTCCGCCGGAATTCGCCTTGCTTTAACATCCATTGTCTTAAATCTATAATGTTAATGATTTCATGAAAAATGTAATGAAATGAGCGATACTTTGACTAAAAAGTGTTGATGAAAGATGAACTTCGTGATGACATTTATAATACGCTACTTACCGTTCCACATTTTCCTCGGTTTCACTTCTTAATTTATTAATATGAGAACTTACTTATTATGATTTTTAATAACTTCTTAATAATCTGGAATAAATGGAATCTACGTGAACATCTAACATCGAAAACTTGACTACGTATTATTATAGGGATATATAAATCGTTGATTTAGAAGAAAGTTGTGAAAATGTCGAAAATATGCACAATAATCATCGCGATTGCGGCGCAATATTTGCTGACGAAGGTGGCGACGGAGGTGAGGATTCCGGGGTACAGGATAAAAAGATTGGTGACGCAGATGATAGCCAAAGCGAAAAGGAGGGTGATGAGTATGTAATAGGCTTTTGTGTTCTGGACACACATCGCGGATACTCGTGGCGCGGACACGTGCAGCGCTGGTGACGGCCGAGAGAGGTTTGAGCCGCGCTCCAGGTGCGCCTTCGGGACAGGAGAACGCCCAATGATGCGGCGCGCAGTCACTCCTCCTCTCCCTGCACCCGCGATATTGCATCCTGTGGCACGGCCTTTGGGCGCACTTTCGGTAAACGTTGCTGCGTTTATGACGTTTCGGAAATTAACACGCCGGTAAAGGTGCGACCGATTTCGCGGAATTTTTGCTAATATGAACGGACATCATGACGCAAATGCATTTTATGACGCAATACCAAAATATGGTAATTTTGGGACCTTAGAGAAGTGTTACCTTGTGCCGCGGATGCTGACGACGTAGTCCTAAGACTCTTTAAAGTGATTTTTTTCTTAAGACAATCATAAGAAAAAAATACAAAAAGAAAATATTTTGTCCTTATAAACAAGATTTTTAAGGCATTTCATGGATATTTTTAAGCAGCTAAAGTAATATTAGACAAAAAGAATAAATATATTTTATCAAATTCTACAACTCATTCGAAATGAAATACATTTAATCAAATTCAGTCCAAACTTTTTTCATCGAGTGAATTTTTTCACCAAAATATAATAATGTTTTGGTGAAAAAAAAAACAAAAGTTAGTAAATGAGCACCCGAAAGTTAGCGCGCCAACTTTGTTTTTTTTTTGTTGCTTCGTAAGTTTAACTTACATAGCACTTACACTACAACTTATATTACTCGTAATCCTTTGCCGTTAAATAATTTTAATATTACCAATTTTAACGAAACTATATTGTTCTCGATGCGAACTACGAGTAAGTCAACTTTATTTAAAAATTTAAAACATTATTAATTGACAACATGTTATTCGTTGTCGACTGTGAAAAACGGCTCCAAAATTGTGTATAAATGAAGTTCATTTAATAGACTGCACAGATATGCAATGCGTGGAACGTTTATTTAACAACAACGGCGTGAGAACAAAAGCTCACAAACAGCGTGATGCCGTCGGCAAACGCTGACGCATAGCGTTGTTGTAAGCGCTGGAAAAATATCCATATTTTCTGGTATCGAGTGAATAAATAATGATTTACATGTATAAATGTATTACATCAATCTTTAATTGTATTTACGAGAAGAAACAACAAACAAATAATTTAAATCTCAGTTTATTCATAAAAGTTTCACGTAACATGGAAATCATAGCAGTTACGTACTATGATTTCTTTTTTCCTTATTTTATCCGAATCTGACTCTAAATTCATTGTGAACAATGGATGGATGGATTTGTTCGTTTTGAAGCAAAACTGGACATGAAAAAATAAGGTAAGCTAAATTATAATATAAATTCCAGGATTATGATTGTCTTGAAGATTATTTCGTAAAATAACTTTCCATAGATAAATTATTAGTAAAAAACGTTTAGAATCATTTTCATACGCTCCAATCATGATACACACAAGGTTTATATGTATGCATTCAATAAATAGTCGAGAAATACTGTTACTTTTAAGGTTTCTAATGAGATGTCGTTAATTATCATTTTTTCCGCATACATTACAAACGCAGGCTAACCCTACGAGATTTATCAAAATATTGTACTAATTTTATATACAACGTTCAAAGATTTTGTGTAGTGTATTTATTATCAACGGGTGCAATACCTGTGCGAAGCCGGGGTGGGTCGCTAGTAAGTAGTAATCTGTACGAGCATTGGTTATATCTCTACTAATATTAAGAGCGAACAATTTTGATTCGTTTATAAAACGCCAGTTTTCTTAAGTGCCTTTTGTTTTTCTGATTATCACACGCTTAAGAGGAAGGTGTAATCTTGTATCCTTACGTTGAAATCTTGGTGGATAAGTTTGTAGAACATTAGTTTTATATTGGCAGTTTCTTTTAAATATCATTGTTTTTATCTAAATATAATTCATTTATAATATAATACATGCATCTTTGTTAATTGAATACAAATCATATTGAAAAGCTATCATAATGCCTTACTTATAGACCGACGCGACGCGTGGGCCCCAAAATCCAAACATTATAAAACATAATCGCTTCCCTCTGTCTATGTATGCGTATATCTTTAAAACTACCCAACGGATTTTGATTTGGTATTCTTAAATATATAGTGATCCATGAGGAAGGTTTATAATAATGATAATAAAGCCTCTTTATTTCCTATAAATTTACAAGGGGTTTATTTTTTTAAATCTATTAAAAGTAAGTAAGTAAGTAAAATCTTTATTCACATAAAAAGCACAACCAATAACACAAAACATAATAACAAATATAACAATATAAACTGGACATAACACACATATAAACACAGTAAAATGAAAAAGTATACAATAAAATAAATATACAATGACACAAACATTAGGTGAACAAACAAACGTAAAGTGACACAAAGACAAGGACGGTGAATGAGTGTACAAGTAGTGTAACAAGTAGAATAACTAACTATCTTACGATATATTATTGGTTGTGCCGATATGGAATGGGGAATTCCACTCAGCATGTGCTGCTCGCTTATTGAAGCGATGCAGCGCCGGTTTACAGTGGTTCCCCTCTGTCAACTGTAACGCCTGGAATGTCAACCTGAGCCCAAAATTAAAGATCTCGCTTTATTATTTCAATAAGTTATAACATGAGATAATACATATATACAATAATATTATTTCAAAACTAAATAAAAATATAAATTTGGAAAAAGATAGGATATACATATTTTACAAGGGAAAATGAAAATAAGTCGATACATATTGATTAAATAGCCAAATCATAAATATGTAACAATATATATATATATATAGGATAGCATTATTAAATGTTACTTATAGAATTACTCCGGTGACCAATATGATTAGAAGACTCCAGAACAGCTTTCACTAATGTACAGCGCAACCAAAACTTGTCTAACATGATAGCAAGTATCTTTTGTAGTTGGACTTAAAACCGTATAAAGTTTTGCTATTTCGGATCGGTGGGGGTAAGTTGTTCCAACATTTGGTTGCGTTATATGTGAAGCTGCCTCTGAACGACGAAGAGTAATTTCTTGGGAGTCTCAGTTTGTACATCGATGCTCTGGTAATGTACAGGCTATTGCCGTCTCCTAGCCATGTTAATTTGTTGTACAGATATACAGGCGCTTTGGACTTAATGACACTAAACAAGACTGACGCGAGGTGGAGGCGTCTGCGATTTTCCATATTAAGTGTATTAAATAATTTTAGGTATGGAGATACATGAGCGCGAGCAGGAATGTCCCAACAATAACGGGCACATGCGTTTTGGACTCTCTGGATTGCGGTTCTTGTTCGTGCTAGCAACCTGGGACCATACATAATGTCAGCGTAATTAAACTTTGATAGTACTAAGGACTCACAAAGCCTAACCCGAAGCTCATTACTGACGTGCTTTTTGATGCTATATAAGAGTTTGAGGCGGTAGAAGCAATTCGCTATAGTCGTGTTGATATGTTTTTCAAATCGAAGATTTTCATCGAAAATGACACCCAGATTTCGAGACTCGCGGACACGTTCAATGGGGTTACCTCGAATTTTGATAGCAGGTTGCAACCTTTCAACCCTTTTTATTTGATGAGGGGTTCCCAAGATCATGTATTTGGTCTTATCAGAGTTCAATACTAAAGTATTGTGTTCTGACCACGCTGAAATACGTTCCAAGTCTCTATTTAGTTTTTCTACATAAGCTTGGGTGTCTTCAGGTTTGAAATGTGTGTAAATTTGTACGTCGTCCGCGTATAAGTGATATGAGCTACATTGGATGGCTTCTGTTATACTTGCACTATATAATATAAACAAGAGCGGTCCAAGTATAGAGCCTTGTGGAACTCCTCGCTCAACCGGTCTGCACTGTGAATATAATGTCGTGCCATTATGATTAGCAACAGTTGTCATTTGTGTTCGACCGTTTAGGTAACTGTGAAACCATGAAACTGTTTCTCTTGAGAATCCATAATATATCAACTTGGAAAGCATCAACGGAATGTTAATCGTGTCAAATGCACGGGAGTAATCCAACAGGACCAGGATTGTGCTCATACCTCGATCTTGCGCTCTTATAATGTTGTCCACTACATCCGCTAACGCTGTAGCAGTACCCCGATTCTTCCTGAAGCCTGACTGAAGCTCCTGTAGGATATTATTTGTTTCAAGGAATTCAACAACCTGTTTAAAGACTACCTTATTATTTTGTGTACTTTTTTGAGGTTTGTATTTCCAACGTTACTGTTCCTTTTCAAAATTTACTCTCACATTTTGCCAATAATATTGTTATATTATTTTTTAATCTCTTATATCGCTTAAACTTCATACTTACGATTAAATAGTACATAGACATTCTTTGAACGACCCACTTACACATGATAAATTTAAAAACAAGAAAAATAATTTAAAGTACAAAGCATATAAAACTCAAAATGAATAGCACTAATATTGTACAGTATGTCCCCGAAGCCACACTAAAACATGCCTTCCATGCATGGGGAAAACAGATGACCCAGATGAAACCGCGGGGCACAACTAGTCATGTATATAAATTGCCTCCATCTAACATAGAAATTAGAACAATGAGATACATCTTTCAATCACACTTACACAACTGAAAAATGTAACGTTATAACAATTGAATAACGTTTAAAACCGTTTCAAAGTCTTTATAATGTAAGTCCTATAAATCATTAACTCATGTGAAATAGGACTCAGGGCCTAACAAACAATGAAATGAAACTTAGTATCAAAACGAGCCGACAGTAAGTGACGCGGGGCTCATTACACAACGACTGAACATTACACCTAGCTTTGTTTATATGTAAACATTACATATAAACAAAGCTAGCTAGCAGTGTTAGCTCGGCCACAGGATTGACCGTTGGGCCCTGGGGATTGATGTTTGGAATTGATAGATAGATAATTCCTTTATTCATAGAACAGATTCATTTACATAACACACAAAGAAAAATTTACACAAAATAGACATTACACAGAATAAAGTTGTAAGAGGGTATTGTGTTCTGTGAGAAGGCGCTGGTATTCTGCTAGGACACTTAAGGGGAAAGCAGGTGCGTCAAGTAAAAGAATTGGTGTATATACAGGGTGAGTATATCCCGTAATGAGTGAAGTATCTCTTGGGGGATGATAGCTGAGCTAATAATCTATAAAAAAAAACAAATATATGTTAAACAAATGTATCGCTGTTTTTTAGATATTGAGGAAATTTTTTTGACGTTGACCTTACCCAATGTTTTATATTGTGGTCGTAATTATTTTTTCTAAGTTTTCTCTATGGGTTGCTTTCTTAGATACATGCATTTCATATATACAGAAATATCAGACAACGGACGAAAAAAATATTTATTTCAAGTTTGGTAATGAGTAAAATTTTGAAATCAGATTTGATAGTCAGTGCTTATAAAAAGTGTAATACATGGAGTCGGTCAGTGAACTTAAAAGCCTCCGTATTTTTTCCGCGAGAAAATGTAAATTATCCATGTAATATTTGTGTCGGATTTCAAACGCAATTCATTAGTGGCTATTTCCGACTTACAACTCGCGATGTAATGTAAATAATAAATCAAGACCATTTATTTGATATCACACTTGGCTCCTTTCTTATAAAAATCAGCTATGTCACGCCCCACACCGATTTCACTCATCTTCGAACTTGTCATTTTCTAACTTTCCAGGCTATCTCAACTCTGAGAATTTGCTCGTACAATAAATTAGTATAACAGCCCGATACAGTTTATAATATGACCTTGGAACACTATAAATTGTTCAAAGGTATACAAACACAAAAAATATTGTTATAAAACTTGTGAGGTTCTGCTTATAATCTCACAAATTCTAGTCATAGGTCTCAGAGCTGTAGTCAAACAATGGAACCTAGCATCAAAATGAGCCGACAGTGAGTGACGCGGGTCTTATATTCATTACATAAACACTGAACATACAGCTTTATATTTTGATACCTAGTGTTTACATGCTTTAATATGATATTAATTATTTTTGCCCAAAATATATCTAAAAGTTAAAGTTTTAGATTTTCTTTTCTTATTTCAGCATTAAGAAAGAAACAGAGAAAGCCCGATGGAATGAAAAAAATAAAAAGTAATGGGCTTTTAAACGGATTTTAAACGCGGTTTATTCGTTATAAATTTTGATTTTAAAACATTGAAATGTTTTACGCAAAAACTACTGGACTTTCAATAACTGTTTCACCACTAGAATACTGAATGACATAGGCTATATAATATATAATATTAAGCCATGGACATCTAGTTATGCATATGAAAAATCATAAACTTAACAACAAAATCTGAAAAATAAGATTGCACATTAAAAAGTCAAACTTAATCTTCGTAAAAAGTACCGTGAATCGTACATTAAAATTTCTAAACAACATAAAAATCTCCGTCAAATCACTTAAAATATTAACATTTCTGACAATAAATTTAACGCGATATAAAACTGGATCATAAAGAACATAAATAATTTTACGTCCTCAGAGATAGTCGTAAAGTCGTAGCGTAAACCGGTGTCTTTTGAGTTTTACAGCTTAATTAAAATAATATAGAAGTTACTAGAATATAAAAATTGTTATAACAACTCGATATCAAATTATTAGACGTTTGGTGTAAGTCACAAGCTGAGCGTTTTAAAGGTTCCATAATTATTTATTTGGTGAAGGCACAGGATCAATTACAATACTTGTACTGAAAGTCTACTATACTACATAATATATGTATTTTCATGTCTTTGTCCTCAATTTAATTTATTTTCTCTTTCTTTCTAACTTGGTATCGTGGAAAACACGTTTTAAAATTTTCTTTAAGTTAAACAAGTAGCAATGCAGATTATGCTTTTTTCTTATTGTTGCATACGTACCTCATTTAGTGTACCGCAACGAGAACATATTATAACAATAATGTTAAATATACATATTATTAATATTTGTACTATATCTTATTTTTAAAAAACCAAGCAAGAAAGTTTGTCTTATGACTGCCATCAAAAAGATTCTCTAAGTAATCATTTTGCGTAGTCTTCAAAATTAACTAGTCTTTCTTTAATCTTTTGACTTTCTTTTATAGCAATTTATTCATTCAATTATTAGTACCCAAAGGATTAACAGCATCTTAAACCCATACTAAAGTGTCCCTTTATTACTGAACTCCGGCATTCATTACAGGATCGTTAATGTAAATATTACAGGCAATTAGAGCCGGGGGTAAGCTCTTAATTCATTAATTCTCTATCGTTATTATCTCTTCATTATGCTGTTAAATGTCCGTTTGGAGTGAAATTTTAAAATTGTTTGTTATCTTGGAAGTTAATGTTAGTAGAACTGCTTGTACATTGCTTCGTCTATAAGTTTTGAGTCGAAACTTATCAACTACTTTACATCAATCCGAAGATATTTTATCAGTTTTTTGATATACAGATAGAATACTGAACTGTTAAATAAAAATAAAGTTAAATATTTTGTCGACATAAGAGTAAATCGAAAATTGTTCCAAGATACCGAAAAATTATATACTTATAAAATACTATTTTTTAAAAATAATTCAGTCGCTCTTTTTCATAGATAATTATTAATTACGTATTTAACTGTTAATATTTTTTTTCTACTAGTGAATTAATCAATCAAAAGTCAAGGAATGTGTAACATATTGAGTAAAACTGACACAGCATTATTTCATTTGCTCTCTTAATACCTTGTGTGAAAAATTCTTCATGATCTTGGCCCAATTTGCATAAATTAGAAAGAAAAACTGAAATCAAATTATATCTAAAGAAAGCGATCACTTGAATGACTCCATTTTACAGCGGTCAGAAAAGACTAACCACAGTTATCATGAATAAGAAAGTTGGGAAAGTCGTGTATAACTTTGCGGACCTTTAGGATTTAAACTCGCGTTGAAATTGAGATTTTTATGTGATAGCACTAACTTTTCTTTGACCTCGTTGATTCTGGTTTGCTGGTTTCGTGAGCAGTTGTAATATAAATCTGCTCCGATGTGAGAATACTTCGTAGTTACAATTTATAAATCGTGGTGTGTCGGGTTCCTGACGGTGGCTAAAAAAATCTACCTATGGGTTTTAACATAAGAGGCCTTAAGTCTGGGAATCGGTCGTGTCGGTCTGCCATCCCATCAGGCTATGAGAGTAAAGGACTTTACCTGTGAAAATAGTTTTTCATAAGACGTGTTATATCTGTAATTATAACATTTTTTTACTTTTGACCTGTATAAAGTCCATGACGTATATTTACATTTTTCTACTAAGGATCTCCTGGTGTCCAACAAAAGTGAACAAAATATATTTATTTATAAGTATCGATATGTAAATTCTAGTAAGTTTGAAAACTACATCAAAAGATTACGTTTCTTGTTCAGAGCTATAAATAATTGCTTTTATGTTTGGATATTTCTATTTATATCCAACATCGTTAAGACAAAAATATTTAAGATTAATACCGTAATAATTAGTAAGGAAAATTACCCTTTCTTTATATCAAGAGTTCTTAAAAATACGAATTAATTATCCGGTACAATTCGCTATATACCTTTCTTAGAACCCTTGAGATAAATTTAAAAAATCTCATTAAAATTTTAATCATTTTCGTTAATCAGAAAGGATTCGCGAAGATTTAGATTTCAGCTAAAAATACCCTCGCATTGAGCAATTAATACCTCAATATACCGATATTGTAATATTTCGGAGATTACATAGAGGGTTCCGTAATATTCGTTAATATATTTCATATTTTATGTTTTTTTTTTATTCTTGAGCAAGCAAGCGGACTTTGCGGTTCACCTGATGTTAAGTGACTGCCCGCAGCCCACGAACATCTACAACATCAAGTGTCGCAGATGCCTTGCCAGCTTGTAATAAGGGAAAGGGATAAGGTGAAGATAGGAGAGGAATAGAACAGGATGGGAGACAAATGGTATGGGAATACAGGTCTCCGTGCTCCCACTCACCGTACGACCGTGCTGCTTCACGCTGATCTTCTGCTGGGGTAGGTAGGAGCTTGCCCATTTGTGCAATGCTCGGTTCTATAGAGTGAGTACTTTTTAAGATTATATTGATTACTAGCTGTAACCCGCGGCTTCGCCCGCGAATTTTTACATTGGAACTTCATTAACCTTTCATAATCAAGTGGACTACTGTCACTTAACTTGATATTAATTCTAGCCTTCTTACTAATATCATAAATATTAAAGATGTTTAGATGTTTGGATGTCTATGTATCAAGCCACAACTACTGAACTGATTTTGATGAGATTTTCAAAATCGGCTTGCACCATACAACCAAGAGGCTACAATGTTCCAATTAATTTTCCACTTGTTTATAACAGCTTAGAAAAAACAAAAAAAAATCCTTTTTCCCACATATTATAAAAATAATTTTTTTTATCCCATAGAAATTACTTTTATGGATAATAAAATATTATGACTAATTGTGTACTTTCATTTAAACAAATTCAGTGGTTAGAAAGTGGTTGGTGTTAAGAAAAAAAAACAGATTTAAAAAAAGCCTTGGTGAACACTTACGTCCCAAGAGTTTGGCATGTGCGTAAATGCATCAATTATCTTTATCTTTACTTTATATAAAGTATGGAACGTGTTAAAGAAACTGCGGTTGTGCGATATTAATACATATATTTAACTTTTTATCGTCTTAATTACTATTAACAATTAACACTAATACAGTAATCGAACAGAATCTTGCCACCGTAATATCTTTGTACATTTAAAAAGTTTATGGTACAGAAGAAAAAATAAACCACTAAACATACATTTACATATACACACCACTATACATTTAAATTCAAAAGAAAGAAGAAAAGAAAATAACGTTATTGCCAAAAAATATGACCAAAAATTACACCTAATCTTAACAATAAAAAAAAGAACTTAAAAAAACTTCTATTTGTGGCAAAAAAAATTTCCAATGAAATTATTGAATCAAGTTGCTACCATGATCAACTCTAAAAACGCACTGTAATTTTATGCGTGGTTTTGTTTCTCTAAACGAAACTTCTGCCTGTTTAGCCGACTTTTCAGATTGTCCAAAATGCCTGTTCCCGGATGAAATATCGATCACGCCAGCGGTCACACACACACAATAGTACTATAGCTACAAATATTGTAGCTGCAGCGTGTTTGGCTATCCTCTGAGCGCCTCGGAAGAAAAGGTAGCATTTCGGTTTACCATGATGCTCGGACCTGGAAACAAACAATATAAAATTCGTGCATAAAATTTACGTTGACATATTTAAAATACCTTTTTTATATTTTCTGACGTCGAATGTTAATGTGTCAAATAAAAGAGGGTAGTTTACTAAAAATAAATACCAGTATTATTTGAAATTTAAATATTTTTTCAACGTGCAAAAATAAAACAGTTTTATACAAAATTAAATTTAGCCAAATTTACTAAAATATCAATTTTTTTATTGTATCAGTATAAATATACTTTGATCCTCAATCGATTAAATATTGGTACATCAAGGAAAGGAGTAATGTTGATAATATATATAAAGAAAAGTAAAATTTAAAATAAAAAAGGAATAAAATATACATGTTTACGTACCATATCTCCTTTAAACTGTAGTAACTGGATATAATATAGCAATATATATTAAATTCCACTTGTTATTGCCTCATCGCCCAGTAGAAATTCGCCAACAATATACTATAACTTCACTTCCACTGTCTCTTTATCGAAGAGCATCTTGCTCCGTTGAAGATTCATGACGATTTGCAATTCTGAACTACCGACACGTCTTTTATAAGAAATCCGCCATATTGATTCACCTCTTACTACCCCACTTCATATAAAATCAAGTTAAATACTTTTTATTTTTAAACAATCCGAAACTTGACAATATTTTTTAGCTCAGTTTAAATATTTTAGTATAAATAATTTGAAACCTAATAAACATTATTTTTTGTTTGTTTTTATGGAAACAATATAATTTTATGTAATTTTTAAAAAACAAATACTTGCATAATTTTACTTACAATTGCTTACAATCTTTAAATTTACTCCACGAAATACTGTACTTATTCATGGATTCTTACATTTTACAAAAACACACATATTAAATTAAAGTACACAGGATGAAAGAATTCTTCAATTGTTATCGCCATAAACAATTTGTTAAGCAATCGTTTTTGTCGCATATCTTCACTTTTACTAAACTGATTTTGATGAAATAATAACTAAATTATAGATCTGCCTACCTTTCATCTAATAAGAACATTGATTTCTTATTTTTAATAACCTTTTCTAAAGTAAAATCAAAAACATTATAAAATGTTAAGTATCCTACAGGAACCACTGCATTTTTCGGGATAAGTCATACGTAAAAGGTTAGCCCATAATAACATAAGCAGCAATTGTGTCAAGTTTTATCTTAATCCATTCAGTGATTAAAGGTTTT
>LQNK01001042.1:629276-639383 GCA_001586405.1 Phoebis sennae
GACTATTATAAAATAGGTTGTAAGTATTGTATTCCTCTCAGACTGTTACGAAACATTGGATAATAAACATGTACGTGCAAGTGATGTGTATCATTGGAAACAATTCCTAACAATAGATAAATAAAATAAATAAAAAAATATACCTTGCCAGTTAACATCTAATCCATCTAAGCCCAAATTAAGCAAAGCCTGTACTATGGAAACTACATAACTGACATACTTAAACATACTAAATAGATATAGATAAATAAACACCCAGACAGTACAAACTTACATCACAATAATTTTCTGCTCGTAGGGATCGATCCCACAACCTCCGCAATAGATCATTGCCTTATCCACTGCGCCAATCGAATCGAACGTCGCCTTCATGCCTAAACTACTGAATTGATTTAGAAGAAATTTTGTACAAAGATAGTTTGAGACCTGCTTATGGACAAGGGTAGAAATATTACGGGAACAGGTAAGGATAGGCTTAGCTAGTAATCTATGTAACTGTAGAGTTTCAAATTCGTTCTGATGGTTTTGCGGGAACACGTAATAAACATACAAATTTTCGCATTTATAATTAGTAGGATTATTCACAGTTATTCAGTGGAGTAAACTTTCATTTGAAACGCAATGAATTATAAATGTTATTACTGTTACATATAATGTGTAACAATCAAATTTAATTGCTAATTTGTTTTATGAGTGTGGGAGGGTGTTATACTCTCCTTTTTAAAACCCAAATGTTTAGTAATTACTAGTTGTTACGCGCGGATTTGCTCCCGTAGCATAATGTTATATAGCCTATGTTACTCGTCGATAATGTAGCTTTCGAATGGTGAAAGAATTTTTTAAATCGTACACTAATTTTTGAGCATATTCATTACAATCAAAGAAACAAAAAATATGGTTTACATGGTGGTATAATTATTAGTTATTAAACACGACAAACATTGCGTTAGTTTAAAAGAAATAAAGAAAATACATTTATTGGGGTAACAAGATAACAACAAAATAAAAAGCATACAATCATACATAATTTATCTATAGTATGTATGTATTTACAAAAAAAAGTATGTTTAAGAATTTCTATCAGTTATCTAGTTCCCATAGCACAAGCTTTGCTTAGTTTGGGACTAGATGGGGTTGTGTTAAATGTCCAGGAATATTTATTTATTTAATCGTATTAAAGTACCCCAAAATTTCACACTAGAATTTAAATAATTTCAACTAATCCACGGTTATCACAACATAGATTGACGAAACCGCCCACAGCACTGCTAAATGCCTCTCGAAGACAGTATATATCCTCACATTTCCATGTTCAACAATTCCGAATATGTTAATTAATAATAGCAATAATGAATGAGTTCATAACTCCGTGCAATATGCCAGCATTGCATATAACATGCTGAAACTTGGCAATTTACTTAATTTGCACTTTAAGTGCTCTGGCATATGACATTAAATGCCTTGTCGGGTGCTTCGGGGTTGTTTGTGTCTCATAAATATAAGGAAAGGAGGTTTATTTAAAATATAGAATGAGGTGCATTTTTGATACTCACGTAGAATCATCAAATAATGTTAATAAATAACGAATTCAGCATATAATTTTCTGTCTTATGAATTGTGTGTTGTGTACCTTATTCTGTAAAAAACTTATCAAGTTAATAAATTAAATAGATTATTACCCAATTATGATTAAAGTTTGGTGAAACTTTGTAGACCCTTTTATTGTTTTTCACGTGTTAAGTCTGAGTGTCTTCCGTAAATATTGTGTTGTTGCTTGAATTTCCTAAGTTACTCATCCTTTTAATATAAATTATAATAATAATAACTCCCCTGACTGATTTCGGCCATGTTGGCCAATCTCAACAGAGGCCAGCCAGCGCAGGAGATATTATAGTGCACAAGTGTACGCGCTGACATAGGTGCACTCTCTATCCCTTTACTCTCATAACCCGATGGACTCGATGGACCGACATGACCGGCGAGAGATCAGGCGCAGGACGGACGGCTTAACGTGCTCTCTGAGGCACGTATTAATATTACAGATTGTATGTAATGATGATGATGATGATGAACAACTGTCTTAAAAAATATTACTACAAAAGGTTAGTGATGGTTTAGAGATAGACGCTGCTTTAACACTGTCTAAAGTGAACACGAGACAAGCTTCGACCATTGTAAGACACTTGTTTAAATTGACAATATAACAATATTGACAATATTTTACTAAAAGGTTGTTCAATCAGAACAATGTCTAAATATTTTTTTTTAGTGAGACTGCTAAATCCAGCTAACAATCAATATCTGAACACGAGTAACGAATGTTGTTAGTTTGTAATCTCCGAGCCGGCAGCCTCTTCACATGCAAATGTCATTCGGTTAATTATCATTACTGCGGTATTAAGGCTTAACTAGTGTTTGTTCGGGGAATTCGATTCTGTACGCTTGTATCGTTAGTTAAAAAGGAATACAGAATTGACTAACTTAATGGATATGAGATATAGTACATTTGTAGAAATGAAATATCATTTTGTTTATAAAGAAAGGATTTTTGGAATCAGTAGTTATGTGATACTAGTAAGGGTCAAGTTTAAAATTTAAGCTTACATTATCTCTCAATTCAAAAGTCTTCATTAAAATAAAAGCTAATAAGCTCAGGTTTATTATAACAAAATCTAAGATTTCTATATAAAGTTGACCTTTGCCCATTTGTTTTTTATATAACTAGCTCTACCGCGGATATCTGTTTTCCCCGTATCCCTGGGTTTTGATCAGAACCTTTCTTAGCGACTGCCAACATAACGTCTACCAGCATGCCAAATTTCAGCCCGATCTGTCCAGCGGTTTAAGTTGTGCGTTGATAGGTCACTATATCTAGTCTGACTGACTGAGTCACCTTTGAGTTTTATAGAAATACACATATTATAAGATTTCAGTAGATGTAATCGTCTAAATTAAAAATATATCGATTAGATATTGCTTTCAAGAACACCTATTTAATGTTGAATAATTCCATCCATAACAGTTATCACTTGTTAGTATTTTCGGTTACATTCATAGCATGTCATATCCATGTTAAATAATTGTCTCTTTCCCTTTGTTTTCCCTCACATAAAATAAAATTATACATACTTGTACATGAATTGAATACAACAAAGAACTATCATTTATGTCAGTCAAGGGATCGCAATTCCAACTTTAGTTATTCTATCCGTTTAATTATCAAGCATATCGCTTCCCTCCATTTGTCTGTTTATGTTGCGTAGCCTCACCTAACACTCCCTCACTGGGTATAATGGGTAACACACAGTTATAAGTGAATAATAAAATAATGAATAGTTTCATACGGGGCTTGTTTTCACTTCAGGTTTGCGGTTCATCAAATAATGTTTTAGAAAATATTATACCATAATTCCTTACTAAATGTACAAGTTTGGTTGGTTAAATGATGAGAATTTTTTATACGATTTAATTCCTGATATCTATCTGTTCCAAGTGGTCACGCGCTTTAGCATAATATTATATATCCGATTCCGATCTATCTAACACAAAAAGATTCTTCCAATCAGACCAGTGGTTCCTGAGGTTAGCACGTTCAAACAAATAAACATTTCAGCTACATATTATTATTATAGATATCGCTTTCCCTCCATATTTTGTCTGTTTATGTTGCGTATCCTCACCTCGCATCCTCACTGCGTGTAATGAGCGCACACACACATACACATAGTTATAACGTGTGCTGTTACATTCCCTTTGATGATGGGTTTGTTTTCACTTGAGGTTTGCGGTTCATCAAATAATGTTTCCGAAAAGATATCCCATCATTCCTTATTCAATGTACAAATTTGAAGGTTAAATAATGAGATTTAATATCCTGAATCATTGTGACAGTCTTCGTCATATCTAGGACTAGTTGTTCCTCGCAGCTTCGCTCTCGTAGCGTTATGTTAAATAACCCGTTCGTTTAGTTTCGTTCCATTAATTACCTATCTGATAAAAAAGATTCTTCAAATCGGACCAGTCGTTCCTGAGCTTTACATGTTCAAACAAACAAACTCTTCAGCTTGATATGATATCCTCACTCACAGTTAACGTGTGTTACATTCCCTTTGATGAATGCTAAATAGTTTCATGCGGGGTTTGTTTTGGGTGTGTTTTCACTAGAGTGTTATATTTGTTTGAAATTTGCGGGGCATCGTTTCATCAAAGATGTTTCCTGGAATGTATCAAAGGTTTCCTTGTACATACGTTTTAATGGATTCAAAACCATAACCTTCTGGTCGTATGGTTCTCCATACATCAATAAATATTATAATGTTCATTTATTTGCAAAAGAAAACACAAAGTTCCAAACCACCTTTAATTTTATTTATTTTTTACATAATATCTACTGTATTAACTAATATTAACCAGTAATAGTAATTATTGTAAATTTCTATGTTGTATGATTAATTGTATGTCTTAGAGTAGAATAGAATATAAAACATTTTTATTCATGTAAACTTTTTAAAAGTACTTAAAAATACTTATTTTTTTAAGTTAACACCGCTTCGGAGAGTCGATTCTATCTAGAAGATACTGGCAAGAAACTGGATAGTTACTCTTTTTAAATATTTGGTTTATCTTACAAATATAAGTAGGTATATACATTACAATCATTGGCCGCCTAACAACTGCCCTCTTGTTGAATTAGCTGACACATGCCATGAATCTTTATCGTCCAAATATTCTTCAATAGCCTTATTAATCAATAGAGATTTTAAAAAAGAAGTTTAAGTTAAAAAGGTAGATTGGTCACATTATTTAATTTTAAGAAAAGAAAGATATGTGCCAAAGCATACAGGTCACCTTATAGTACAATGATCAAGAGTACACACAACAATCTTAGTATATTTTTTTTCAAAACAGTAAAAACTAGCTTTAACTAATTTAAATACAAAAACAGCTTATAAAATTTCAAAATCTTTGTAAATTGGACACAGTTCCGGCAACAATACAAATAGAATAACTTCGGTGAATCTGTTTTGTGTTCTTCCATGTACAAACTTATAAATAAATGCAATATCTATCGAAAGTTCTGGAACTGCGGAATATTTCGAATCGCGAGTTAATTTCAGTTCGGAATGCAGTTCTCCACAAACATTGTTCAAAGTTGAGGCTGTGTTCAAATAACCGACATTTTTCACTCCAACACACAACTATTTGTAGTGAAAAAGCATGGGTTTTGTGCCGGATTATTAAAAACGTTATGGCTTGTGACCAGCTGAGTTACGTCATGGTTTTTATGTTTTGGAGGAATGCGAAAGAGAATATGAATTACTAGACTTTTGAGTTAGACCTCGCGTTGTTATGGATAAATCAAGACCTTGCATTCGATACCACACTCGGCTATACTCATATGAAAATCTATTTCACCCCCCCCTATCTTTGTTACCCCACCACTGATTGCGCTCTTCTTCCAATTCGACATATTCTTTTGTCTAAACTATTTGCCTATGAAATTTAATCAAGATTGGATAAACGATACTCAAGTTATCGTGGGACAAAGATTTCATACTTACACACAATCAAAAACCCGGTCGTCTCGACCTCACTTTGCTCGGTCAATTGCAAATTATAACAATTTATTTATAACTGGAAATTATATATAAAAATTCAGATCTGTTTTACAAACTTAATAAGGCTAACAGAACTACTTTTACGGATAGCAACCACTTCTTAACAAGATCTCTTATTCGATATTGTTTTAAAACTTGAAACTAAAGTTGAAAACTATATAAACAGAATACTGAATCGTAAAATATTGAAATTAATAAAATAGATAGCGTAGATTTTTTGGTTTATAATTGATCAAATAGATAACAAAATGAAGAGGAAAAATCAGTAATAGATAGTTTACTTTCGTGATATTACAAGTTTCCCAGATTCTTTAGATACTGTTTGCCTATTTATCACTACCTACTATCTTTATGTAGTGGAAAGGGTTAATGATAAAAAAAGAGATTTCATAATAAAACAGGACTAGATAAGAATCTAGTCTTGTTCCATTAGATAGACTCTTATTCCATAAAAGAGTCACAGTTACATTGAAAATGTTATTTAACATTAAAGTCTATAATTATGTGCGATTTGAAACCATTCCATTCTAAAGCAATATCCGAAACTTCGTTTAAGTTTTAACATAAAAATTCCCCTGCAACAAGAAGCGTAAATTCCAAAAATGCGATAAATTTCATTGCTTATTGTTACTGAAATTAAAGTGAACAATCGATTCGTACATTTTGGCTTTTATTAAAAAGCTGCGGAGCTATAAATTCGTTCCAACGGACGGGAACTTAGTAAACTTTAGCGAACGGACGTTGTTTATTTTCACGTTTTTCAATTTTTTCGATCTTTGTATGGATAATTATGTAGAATTAGGCAAGCTTCAATCTTGTTGATTTAAGTAGTTATTTAATTAACAAAAAATATTATGTAAAGTATATAAAACATATAATCATTTTAAATTAAAAATAATAATCCGATATAAGGCACAAAAAGTCTTTTAACACTTTTTTTAGCCAAGCAGGCAAACGAGCAGACGTGTCACCTGATGGTTAGTGATCGCCGCCTCTCATGGATATTTGTAATATTAGACATTGCGAATACGTTGCCGGCCTTTTAATTGTCTATAGGCTCTTTTCTCGAAGGGCCCAAGGTCGTAATGATTCGGAAACACCGAAGATGGTAGGTTATTCCACACACCTATTTGTTCTAGGCAAAAAGTGTTGAGAGAATCGCACCGTCGTCGATCGAAACGCATCCAGATGGTGAGGATGGTAGTGGAGTTAGTTATCGAAAGCTTTATTTCTACTTTGCTAATCAAAACAATTTAAAATGATATGAATGAATCTATTCAAACATCTTATGAGCCCTTTTGCAAGCCCAATAAAGATGAACATTTTAATTTAAGGAAAATGTTAAACAGTGCCCTAAAATTAATTTAATACTGAAAGTTATATTGTTATCACTTTAAAATATTCATATTATCTAGACTTAATTTAGACTTAAAACATT
Organism: Phoebis sennae; assembly: GCA_001586405.1. Lineage (NCBI taxonomy): Eukaryota > Metazoa > Arthropoda > Insecta > Lepidoptera > Pieridae > Phoebis > Phoebis sennae. Next base: position 636,333 of record LQNK01001042.1, read on the forward strand.
GTTGATATAACGTCATCATTTTGAGAAATATCTCAATTTGTATTTGTAAAGAAAACCAACTCAATAATTTCCACTAGTTTCGAGTAATTTATTAACAGATTAAACTACTGAAGATGGTCTTTAAAACCGGTCTAATTAATCAATAAATAATTAATATAGCGTACAAAAGAAATAATTGTAGAATTTACTGTAGTGTTTTTTTTAACAAATCAAGATGCAGTCTCCTCAAGAAGTAACAATACAAAATATAAATTTATATCTCAATTTATAGGAGATTCTAAACGTACCATAACAACCGTAATATGACCTTATATATTTTCCTTTCCCTCTCACTTATTCTATTTCAGTATTTTCAAACACGACCCACAAACAAATTAATAAATCGCAGCGTCTGTGCCAACGGTTCTATTATATCAGCATTTTCCCGAAGCAGAATTATTTCCACAAATTGGCCGGCAACATTGACGGACTGGCCGTAACAATCTGTCCTTGTTTGCGTTACTATTGCTCTGTATGTTTATGAAGTTAGCCCTTGTTATGTATTTTTGTGGTAATGTTACCTATTGTTGTGTTGGTTATAACCCCCATATAAAATGTCGTTTTTATGACTTGTTAAAAAATTAACGTCTTTCGTTTTTGTGATTTTTTAGTCAGTCTAATGTAATATGAAAAAGTATTTCCCGTGTTTCAATTGATCAACTTTTATTTGGAGGTAAGAAGGAGATCTGCCTTCTATGCAATTTAAAATGTTTTTGTATTAGACCAAAATAAAACGATAAAATTTCACGTGAAAGATGTCGCAAGCAAAAGCTAGTATATGAGTTTGGACTATATTTTTTCTCAAAATTCAATTTTGAGGGTAGTTTCTACCTACGCAGACGCCCCGGCGCAGTGGGATGACTGAGTTTTGGCGCAGGTCCAAGTTCGGTGCAGTTTTGTGCTAGGGTATTTGTTTGTGGGTCGCTTTCAATTTTTATGTTGGCTTAATTAGAGACGTATCAGTTTGGGTCGAAATTATAATAATGAATTTACGTATAAACTTTTATTTGAGGTTAAAAAGTTTTCCAAAAAGTTAAAATAAAAATATATTTTCCAAAATATCCATTTACTCAATCATTTTGAATTATGTTTTTTTTATGTAGTCGTCAAAGTAGGATTAGGCTTCCTAGATATCCGATATTGATTGGTCATTGTCGCCCATGGGCACTAATCACACCAATGAGGAAAGTGCCACTCGTACCAGGAATGAGGAGAGTACTCTCATTATAAACTATTATAAAGAAAATGAATCTGAGTGGCTCAATTTTACACAGAAAAGTAAACCTAATATGTAAAGTGATCACCGCCGCCCATGGACAAATGTCACATTATCGCAGGTGGTTTAAATGCGTTACTGGTTTAGCATTGTTTCTATTTAGAGAAAAACAAATTTTTACTTTTTCAATATAATACACATGGTATCGAAACCGGTCGTTAATAATGTTGTTATTTAAAATTCATAATAATATAATGCAGTTCCCCAAACTTTTATGTGTCGTGGATCCCTTTCCATGTTTTTCCGTGTTGGGTAGACCATTTACCTGATTTCCTATAAATTTCTAATTGTAGTGAAGTTTAATATTAAAAACTTAAAGTAAAAACACAAGTTAATTGATTTTTTTTCGCTGACGTAGACCTCTTGTAGGTTCATAGACCCCTGGGGGTCGATATAGAACACTTTAGGAATCACTGATATAGTGGAATTTAAAAAGTAAAAATGTCTTTTTCTCTAAATAGAAATGATGTATAATTCCATCAAAAGCAAAATTACAAGGTATTAACGGTTTAGCATTAGATTGAGGTTGTTAAAATATCCGAGAATTTTATTATTTATTATGAACTATTTTTACTGAAATAAACCTGAAGAATTACACTCAATAGTGACGTCACACGTGTTGTAAATGAGCTGCTAATGGCGGTGCTCAACTCAGCACAACAAAGTGCTCGCTCCGGATATTTTTCAATTTCTACCCGCATTTAGCTCAAACAGCGATAAATCGAACTTTGCTATACATTAAAAGAAGTATTGATTTTATAGAAGCATTGTTAGTTTAAGTTTGAGATTTAGAAGTGGTTTATACTAATATCTTTTAGAAATATTATTGTTGAAACAGGCAAAACGAAAGCTTTGTGTGGGTATTAAAAAATCCTTTTAATCTTTTAAAAGAGTGGAAGCCGAGCATTGCACGATGGGGCCAAGCACACACCGGTGAAATTACCACCTCCCCAGCAGAAGATTGGCTGTAGGCAATATTGCACTGTGTTTCGTACGAATCGTTCTGTATTAACCTAACCTAACCCATTCCTCTCCCATCCTGTTCTACTCCTCTTCCAATTTTCTATCATTAGACCTCTCCCTAACCTTCAAGCCGGCAAGACAACTTTACTGTTGCAGTTGTTCATGGGATGCGGTCAGTCCCTTAACATCAGGTGAACCGCCTGCTCTGCTTGCCTACTCTAGTATAAAAATAAAACTATATATCTACATATTATCATAATGACTTCATGATATATTAAAAAAGTTAGTTTTGATAGGGATGTAAACGCAAATTACCAAAATTCGCTTTCAGACGTAATATTCCCACTTCATGTGAGACATTTTATAAAAAACTAGATAATGTTCATTAAAACCCTACCTTAGTTCACGTGAATTTTTCCTCTCGAAGTAAAACTTCTATAAAACTTTACAAATAATTTCCGTATTTTTAAATTAATACTTGCTCAAAGAGGACACCGTTTTGTACTAAATGCACTTTAGATCTCTATAGTAATTAGGGTTTCAACTTTCAATGCAATTAAGGATTTTATAGCATGCTTGCGTCTGGATGTTAGATCCTTTTCACTGTTTAATTTTTGACTGAGCGAAGCGTGGTCTCAAAGTCGAGGTGGCCGGGCGATTGTGTATTTGTATGTAAGCATGAAAAACCTTGTCCGACGATAAATTGAGTATTGTTAAATTCCATAGGCTAATAGTTTTAATAAAATGTCGAGTTTGAACATGAGCGAAAGCGG
>LQNK01001042.1:639424-660350 GCA_001586405.1 Phoebis sennae
TAGGTCGGGACGAGCCACTCATTATTTTGGGACAAGTAGATCAGCATTCTGTGCCCTGCTAGACCGAGACATTTTTTTCACGTCACCACTGAGTGATATCTGAACTTTTCGATTGTATCAGTCGCCCTAACCACTGAACCTACGAGACCATATCGCTCGTAATTTGGTATAAAATATGACAAATAATAACAGCATTTTGCTACTTTACAATATCATCTATATCCACACTATCATTTATTACAAAATATTCTAACAAATATAGTGTTAACCATTTACTTCCTCTGAAATAAAAAGATGTTAAGAAAATTCCCGAACGAATTTCCTTTCCAATCACTGTTTCACGAAATCGTTCTGAACGGAAGACTGTTCAAACATAAAGAAGACCGCGCTTTGCATTCTTAAGACCGCATCTCAAATAAACAGCACTATTTCTAAATTAAACTGAGCTAAAAGCTTATACGTTCCCGGGGTTTTTAAATAAGAGCCGTTATCTGGTTTGTACCGGTACAAAGCGGTCCAAACCGGTCGGAGCCGGCTGTAACCGGTTCGGGCGGAGATTACGATGCCGCCGTGAAGGAAAGGAATTAGGTCGAGCAGAATTTGTTTGATATGAGTTAAGAGATTGAGCGTCTCTGGAAACTTAAAGTATTCTGGTTAACAATTTTTCGTTCGACGGTGCTGTGGGTAACTGATAGTGAAATTGTGAGAATGATCGCAGCTCGTTTATTACAGTGTAGTCGGATGAAAGGTGAAATTGATATGCTAATGGAGTTTTATGTTTTGCACCAGGGATTATGGAATAAATGGAATGTAAGTGAGTGAACTCTGTGACCTCTAGAGAATTACTCGTTGTATGAATGATGTGTATTACTTTTAATACATTTTATATATTTAATGGTATTGGTGGGAAAATATTGCTTATAATAAAAATATTTTTTTTCAAGTGTTTGTTTTGAGTTATATGTACGCATTTTAATTTTTTTATTTAAAGACTGTTCATCAATAAATTAAGTTTGATGTGTGAATAATAGCGATTAAAGTAGATTTTTAATTACAATAAGCAACAGAATGGAATGTATGCCTTTTATTAATGTAATTCCAATATATTACGACTTTATTAGTATTACATATACGTAAAATAGCAACCTTATCAAACGGAGCACTCGTTAGCTATTTAAAAGCATTTAATCCAACGTTTACTAAATAATTTCGACTAAAAACGGCGCCGGTCACGTAAAAACTGTCATTCGCACTCGCCGCTTTAAAATCACATTTATTTGATGAGGAATGAGTCCGAAAGGGTTAACAGTTCCATTAAAAAGTTTCCCTTTGAGGGGTTCGAGGGGGTTGGCGGGGGTTGNNNNTGGGGGTGACACTCGTGCTGGTGACAGTTTGGGAAGCGTGTCGGCTCGTTCACACGTATTTTTGACGGATCGTTGTGACGTTTGGATGGTTGACGTCATTTTGATGAGTTAACGTAAGGGTTGGATAATAAACTATGTAAAGCTTTTAGGCTTGAATGATAGTTTAGTTTGGTTGAGTATGTAAAATAGAATAATAGGAACAATTTAAATGAATGTAAATTCAATTGTAATTAACAAAACATAAAAAAACTAACATTTTACGTCCACAGGCGGTCCTTCTCGAGATATATTCATTTCTCTTTTTTCTACGAAAGTTTTTTTCCGAAGGTCTTGTAAACCCAGAAATAACAATAAAGCAAGAAAAACATTACATTTTATTGGAAAACAACATACACAAAATAAATTAAAAAAAAAAACAAATAAATGCATAATGGCGGTATTCCTAAAATAATAACGAACACACTAAACATGAGATCAAGACCTTGGGACGTATTTGCTCTGTCGTGGTTCCTGTTGTGAACGTCTGCTATTCAAAACTGACTCATTAATCCATCAATGGCTGTTGCTATTTTACTAGCTCTGACTAAAAAGAAGCTTCAGCCAAAGCCTCCATAAATATTTCAATAAATTAAAAGAAAAAAGCTATGTTACATTACAAACCGTACCTTAAAATAAAGATAAATAACAAGATTACAAACTAACGTATGGTGCTGTACAGTACTGTATCAGTCACAAACGAGGACATTTCTGAGCATGTGCTGCAATGCCCTGATGCTTTGTAGCGCTGATTTTCAGTAACTCCTAATCTTATATACAAAAATGTGTTGGTAAGCGCATAACTCAACAACGACTGGGCCAATTTGGACAATTCTATGACAATGTTCGTTGAAGTTCAAGCATGGTTTTTACGGCGAAAAAAATTCAAATTGCCGGGTCTACGTGAGCGAAGCCGCGGGCGGAAAGCTGGTAACTTATAAAATCAAGTTTTATTTTTTCCATATAACTTCCCTTTTATCGTCACAAACGTATTCTATATATTCAATTATATAAAAAAATACATTATTTAACCTCTATCACCCATAATAGCTTGTTAGCTGGAACTGCCTATATCGGAACGAACGTAATTGGCTGTTAGAGCTCGCAAGGAAACAAATAAAATGGCGGGCGTGACGTCACGTTTGGTAACCTATTCACTTGGTTATGGCGTTGTTTGCATTTTATAAAGTTGTAGCAAATACTTTTTTAATATATATTTTATAACACTCTCTCTGTGAGCATTTGTCACATCATAGCTAATCACAGTTCAGTCTCAGAGTTAGAGTTTAATGGGTATATACATCATTAAACCTTAACCCCAGAACCTACTCTGTTGATTTTCTATTCTATTAATTTTCGAGGGGTTCCGTCTTCCACATGATCATACTTGAACCAAATTTCTATGGGTCCACACTGAAACTACTCATTCGAATACAAAAATCGGTCCAATTGAGAACCTCCTCCCTTTTTTGAAAGTCGGTTAGAAACCGCTTATTAAAATGTAAAAGCTAAATTCTCTGTCACAGTTCCTATTTTACCACCGGTTGCTTTACGGTACCTCTGCGATGGACCGCTTTCGTGTCTGGGGTGCTGTTGATGCATCCGTGGAAGCTGAAATCGTTTTATTTTATGGTTCAAATTATTTTAAAATAAAAGGATTAAAAGTTGGGAGTAGTAATGCGCGGGAAATCGGTAACAATACAAAATTAGAGTAGGATAATCTTTCACATAAACCTTTCTTAAATCACTCTATCTATTAAAAAAGTCGCATCAAAATCTGTAGGGCAGCTTTTAAAGTTTACTTAAGAACAGATAGCGGACAGCGATTTCGTTTATTAGTATGCTATAATATTAAAACAATAAATACCCGTAAATTTGGAAGACAGAATAAATTAAAAGAACAGGCCCAATGTAAGAGCAAAGTAATTTGTGATAACACTTAAAACTTACAAATAGTTCACTCGAGGTATTAGTTATAGGGACAGGGCTGCCAAAACGAGAATTATAATAAAGTGAAGATTCAATAAGTATTCATGGAATGAACAAATAATTCGAGTGGACAGACCAGTCGTCTTCGTTTTTATTTTTCGTTCGTTCTGAGTATTTTTAAATTAAAATATATTTATTTTCCAAATAAACAACATAAATTACCACACTAGGCTAAGCTTGTCTCGTGGGGCAAAGGAGCAGGGCTCTAGAGAGCAGGTTGCTTCTGGTTTGTGTACTGCTTCATGCAGATTTCCTGAGGAGTGGTCGATGCTAGTTTCTCGATGTGAGTTTGGCTCAATTTGGGCCACTCGGTTCACACAAGTAACGCAGGTACAAAGTCGCGAAGTATATAACCTATCCTGGAGAAACTTATTTAGTTTACTATAAGCATCTCTCGTTGAACAAAAAAAGAACATCTCCAAATATAAATTAGGTAAAAAATAAAAAGTATATTATTTCACATTTCACCCAGCGCTTTCAAACTTAATGTAAAGTTTATAATTCAACTAATAGACTTTTAATATCAAACATCACATTGAAACAACTTTTCGGTGACAGCCCTAAGACGCCTAAGGGTCGTAATTATATTAAGAACTTCGGAGACTAGTGTTTTCACGCGGGGATGTTCGCTTTCATTAGCGAAGTTGTCGTATTTACACGACTGTTTTATTTCAAGTGTGAACTTCAATTACGCATATAATTTGGGTGTCATTTGAAAGTTACATTACTTAGTTTTATTAAGCTTGTGTTTATAATTTTGAGTACTTTTTCTCTTTTTGGAAAACATGGCTTTTGAATATATTAAATGTTTAATAAGAATGCTTGTCACTCAAAAGCGTCTTAGCTGTTCAAAACTGTGGAAAGTATTATCATAATGATTGTATTGCATAAATGTTCGTTATTGGAAACCGAAAGCTCTGTAGACCTGCCCTCATTGCACGACTAATGCGACGTGCAAATAAGCCTACTACATCATCCTACCCGTGTAGCGACGAATTAATATAAATGTGTCGCGACAATTTTTCCGTGAGTGACGTAAGAGACGACAGAGGGTAATTCTGTTGCATAACATCATCAGCAATAAGAGAGTGGGAGCCGAGCATTGGTCCAAGCTCGCACCGGTGTAAGCACCACCCATAGCAGAAGATTGGTGTGAAGCTGGATTGGATAATATAGTAGCCGATAGAGAACATTATGATGGTTTTAAATAAAAATTGAATGTCTCGAATACGAAGGGCTTTATAATTAACATGAAATTTATATTTGAATCGTCCTCTACTATATTAACCACTCACACCACACTCTATATAATAACAAACACGAACGATAAATCAGTACGAATGTTTTATAAGAATATGCTGATGTAACAAATATTGTCTAAGCAGAGTGAATTAAATATGCTCTTTACTAGGTACAAGTTCTGTGTGGAAGGAATATTGAATTTTATATTCTTTGAAGATGATAAAGAATGTTTGGAGCGTTGCCTCACATATTGTACATTCTACGGGAATATTACTGAACTGTGTAGCTTCAGATTTTAGTATATGTTCTGCGTTAAACAATACCTTTGAACTTATTACTAAAGGATGGATAACTTTGGAAATCTAAGGGTACTCTTTTTCATGTAGTTAGTTGTTATAAGTTTTATTTGTTCGTTTTTAATTATATTTATCTAAAGTATCTTCCTTTTTATCTCGTAATATTAACGATACGTTACGATTTTTGTTGCCTAATGTTTAGAACTGACGACCTTACATGAACAAACGGTTTGCTTTACTTCTCTCAAAGAAGAAGGGGACTAGAGAAAGGATTAATAATTAGATAAATAGAAAAATAGAACAGAAATATGTGAATATCCAATTCGTGCCGAGGCAATTTCAAACCTATTATTTAGGTCCTTATTTTAAATATTATTTATTTATCTATCCCCAAAAACGTTCGCAGTACTGTCGTAGTTTTACTAAGAGGAACATCTTAAAATTATTAAACCGTGTTTTCAAAAAGAATCAAATAATCCATGTAATATATTAACCGAATATTCAATCTGAAAATAGATTGATTAAATCCGAAGTAATATTTGGGAGCACTTAATCCGGATTCACTGGACGTCACGCTCGCACCCTTAATATACTTTATGTAACGGGGTTGGATTCATTTGATATATTTATTATTCAAATACTTTTATCTTATAATGTTCGATAATTGATTTTCATAAAGAATTGAATTTTATAGAATTTGAAACAAAATGTAATGAATTATTTTGTGTAAATAAGTTCTTTATATATATTTCACTTTCTGTTTAAAAAGAAAACACTCCTCAATGTACTTTTTATTTGGGAGAAGCTACTGGCTCCCGACATTCAGTTTTTTTTTTTTACTAGTTCGGTAGCCTATGGATTCATTTACTACTGTACCAAGTGTTTTTAAGCCAATAAATGAATTTGTATTTGTATTTGTATTTATTATCCTCTTCTACTAATATTATAAATGTAAAAGTTTGTGAGGTTGTATGTTTGTATGTTTATTACTTTTTCACTCAAATAAAAAATATTTGGAACTGATGCCACTCTCAGCCTTATAACAAAAAACATTTACGGTCTTACTACAAAAAAGTTAAACTACTGTTCAACAACAAAAAAAACGTTACTTCAAACCGTTGTTGAGTGATAGTCTAGGAATAGATGTAGCTTAAACAGTGTAAAGTAAGATATTGTAATTATTAGACACGTGTTTCAATTATTAGACAATGTTTTACCAAACAGGTGTTAAATCAATGTCGAAATAAATTTTGTAGTGAGACTGTAAGATTTTTTTAGTTTCACAAAATAAATTTCAATTAACACATAAATTCGAACTGTTTAAACAATGTCCTAAAAAACAATGGCACTAACCTTTCGAAGTGACACTTTAAAAGTGTGAACTTGTTTCTATTAATCCTTTAATTATCCGAACAAAGGGCATCGATTGGAAAGTGTCACCTACCCGTTATCGCACAAAAGATAAAAGATAAAAGATATCTGGAAAGTTCTGCTGAGCTTTTGTCTGAACAACTCAACTTTATACGATTGTATTGCGCTGGTGTAAGGTAAAAGAAGTTATTTATGTTACTTTATAATTATCGTCGATTGTAACAGTTTATTTTTTTGAGTGAAGACCACTTGACTGCTTTCCGAGATGAAGCATCTTCGGGGCTTATAGATTAATAAAAAGTATCTTATCACTTATTCCAGCTAAAATCCTATCTGTATATGAATTTTTATCAAAATCCGTTCAGTGGTTGCTGCATGATCCAAATTTTTGTTTTGTATATAGAAAATATATCTTTAAATATGTTATGAGTTACTAGCTGATCCGTAGATAGCCTATAAAATAAAGCCTATGTTACTCGTGAATAATATTGCTTTCAATTGGTGAAAAAAAAATCAGCCCAGAAGTTTTTGAGCCTATTCATAACAAACAAAGTTTTCCTCTTTATTGACCGAGCGAAGCGAGGTCTCAGAGTCGAGATGGCCGAGCGGTTGTATGTTTGTATGTAAGTATAAAAAACTTTGTCCGACGATAACTTGAGCATCCGATCTTGATTAAATTTCATAAGCAAATAATTTAGACAAAAGAAAATGATGAGTTCGAAGATGACCGAAATCGGTGGGGGGGGGGGTTTAAATAGGCGATTTTTATATGCATATAGACGAGTGTGGTATCAAATGAAAGGTCTTGATTTATACATTACAACGCGAGCTCGGGGAGAGCAACTGGTAATATTATATTGGTACACGTTGTTACCATACAAACTTAATTTGTAACTAGACACCATTGTTTCACACGTTAAACTCGCTAAAGCGCCCCTCACGGCCTGGCGCTACGAGTAAGGTCGCAAGCAAATTGAGTCGATATGCAAATGACCTCCATTGATATTGCTGTTTTGTTGTTCCTTCAGAGCGCTCGCTAATTCAGTTACAATACAATTTCGTGAATAGATAAAGGGATTTTAATAGAAGGGATTCGGTATCGTTGTTCATTATTAGTCTACGAATCAGTTGAAGGTGTCTAAAATATAATATTCTAGCGGACCCGAACTTCATACCGCCTTTTTTGAACGTGACGTATTTGGCAGATGTATTTGTATGGAAAAATATAATTGTGGTTTTTTTAATATTCTATTCACAATTTCTTCATATTTTCTCACCGTTTAAACCTTCCCTGGACTTCCACGAATATTTCAAGACTAAAATTAGTCAAATCCGTTCATCCGTTTTCGATATCTTGCGAGACTAACGAATGGAAATTGATTTTTTTTAGATACGATGTAACACATTATGAAATTACTTTACAAAAAGTTATTGTGATTAAAAGTACTTCCGATCGCTCAATACAGGCTGTTTATTTTTTTACAAAATCAGCGGGTTAGAGTACTGGCGCGGTAAATAAATTTTTAAAAGATCCAATGACGCAATATCTATTTTCGTCAAAATCGGAGACTCCAGGGCTAAATGCTTAACTATTTAAGGATTTTGCCCTGAAAGCCCAATTTAAAGACTCACTGTATTTTTTAAATTTGACGCATTTGGCATACTACGGAATCTCTTATATAGAATTTTCATTACAAACATTTTTTTTGCCTACCCACATAATTTTAATTTAAATAATTTTAGGTACACATTTTATCCGTCTAATTCAAATAATATTAAAATGTTTTGCTTTGCACAATGTTCACATTTTTTAGAATTATACAAAAGACTTATGGATTCTTTACTCAATAACTTGCGTCTAACTTCAGACCCGTTCATCGCTAATTCACTCAAAACACAATCAAAGTTTCGCTGTTCCGTGAATAGGTAAATAGATTATAATAGATATTGTTGAATATAAGTTTACAAATGTTGATATCTAAGTGTATCCTATATTCAATGAATATAGTGACATAATATGTGTTTACATCTTTGTTGATATGGAAGTTAGCGTACACGCATAGCTCTCTAATTCTGTCGTATTATAAACTAGGCACCCCGCGGTTACTCCTGATCTCGTAGGAACTCCGAAATTAAAAGCTGCCAATATGTTATTTTTTACAGTGGTGCACAAACCTTATACATTTTGTTATACGTTGTTATTTATATTTTCTATTATCTTCTCTTCTTTACAACAAATATTTTTTCTTTCTTTCATAGTTATAATTTTCATAAAATTGTTTTAATAATAAAAATTACAAGACTTAACTAAGCACAAAGGTTAATATATCGCCCACGAAACCACGACTCTAAGAGCACATAAACAATCTTAGCTTCTTAGCTTCAACAGGTCCCCAAATTGTATCGAAGGGTCTCAATGGGTCTCGGAAGCGGCCCCATTAACGGGGCATTGTGCCCCGAACCGGATTTGTTTATTGCCCCTACAATGGTATTTTGTCTAGGAAATTGAATAGTGATAACGTTTTGTGTGATATGTGATCTAATGATTATGTTGTTGTGTTTTTATTTCTTCCTATTATCTTAAACGACAAGTTTCTTTATGAAATGCCGGATACTTTATGAAAATTTACTGTGATTATTCTTAAATAGTTCGCGTCTATTCTCCTTCAAACATACAACGTAAATGGTTTTCTTTAAAGGGAAGTCCCTTCAAGTCACCATCAAGTCACAATCACCTGTCCGATCATTGCAAATAGTTTTAAATAAATAAATGTTTAATGATTTAAATAACAAACCTGTAACATTACATTCGAAATACATGTATAACTCATGGAGACATGAGATTAGAAGCAACAGAAAGGAGTAAATGCTTATAATTTTATGTGTATGTAGTATCATATTATATACTAGTAAAATAATAAAGCAACTATTCTGTTCCCGGTTGTTGCCCTTATGTAACCTATTACTGACTCAATTCATGGTCACATCAGCAAAATATTTCCAACCTTTATTCTATAACAAAACTCTAACCTTAATGATTTTCCACTTACCAGAGCAAAGCTCGAATTTTCAAGACATTTTCAGCGCAATCTTCAAACTACAATGAGCGTAACGTTTCAGTATTTTGTGGAAATTTCCAGAAAACCTCGAAGCTGGAATTCTGCTCATTGGAATTGTCAATTTGTGAACATCTGGCTAATGTCTCACAAAAACTAGTAATAGCTTTGTGAGTTAGTGGAATGTATTACGGGTTGTGTATTGTGGAGCACGCTATATTTAATTTTCTAATTATTGAGTAGAGAATCATGAGAAATAATCATGGTGGCGTAAAGAATGCGCATTACTTTTAAAATGTTCCGTTGATCTTTATGTATTGTTATTTATCTGTATTGTTTGATAAAGATTTGCTTTATTTTTATATTCTTAAACTATGTTTAAACTTTTAACGACCTGATTGGTGCAGTAGATATGGCAATGCTATTACGAGGATACTGTGCGTTCTATCCCCCGAGAAAATTATTGTGATAAACATTGTAATTTTCTAGTGATTGTTGATTTATTGATAGTATGTATATCGCCTCTTTGCTTCAATAATGTGATAAGTTGGAAAAGTTGTTTTTTTTTTTATTTGATAATTGAAATCGCCGTCTTTGGTTTTATTTTCTCTAAAAACGCGGTATCTTTTACGTCAATAATGGCGAAGCTATGATCGAAAGAGTGAGAGCGACTGTGGTATGTCACGATATCGCGTTGTCTCTTTCTTCGTGATGATTTGATTCGACAATGAAACAAGGCAGTTGTCACTGCGCACACGAAAGCGACGGTGCTCTTGGTTTTCAGCGAGAACGTGACATCACGACAATATCACAGTGCGTCTGCAAAGGTATGTTTTAATTCAAAAATACTCTTTTATTCTATAATGTGATATGTAAACTTGACACAGTTATGTTGAAATATTATAGTGAAGTATCAGTTTGTACATATTCTTATGTCACATTGTTGCCGAAAAAATGCCAAGTTAGCTTTGTGATATCTTAGTTTGTTACATTGTAGATGATGAAACTTTTTTAATATCTAAAACAAATTCCATTATATTTGCAAATGTTTCGTTTTTCCATTAAAAAATAAATATATGGACATGAAATATTCCTAAATATTACGTTGTTTACACTAAAACAAATAACTATTTCGACTTATTTTTTCAGATGGGATCGCGGTCTAAGAGACTTGTTGAACTTGCAACAGCAACTCAAAGTTCCAGCAGTAGTTCTTCTAGTGACACGTCAAGTAGCTCATCGGACAGCTCATCGGACAAGTCAAAAATTTATTTTTATGAAGGTAATATTATATGGTAAGATCTAAAGCATTTCATAATCTTGATAATATTATATAATAAGTATAACCATAAAAAAATGATTACAGATAGCGACGATTCGGTTAAAGACCCAACCTTTGAACCTGTGGAAGCAAGATGCCGTAATCAAAGTGCTTCAAACACTGATGAAGAAGATGTGAATGTTAATTCCAGTAACCATGACAATATATTACGAGAAATTCCTACCCCAGAACAGGGTATGTCGCAGAATAATATTCAAGTACCACAAATGATGCTAACACAAAATGAACCGTATGGTGTTAGCGCGAATCACCAGGAGTCAACTGATCCGCATTGTAGCCCAAATAAAACAGGAAAGAAAAGGCGAAGAAAAGAAGGAAATTGGAAAAAAAATATTGTGAAGAAATTAAGAAACAGCGGTAAGGCCTATGTATCATTAAAGACTAAAAAGAGCGTTCCGGAGCGTAAATTAAAACCTCCTTGCGGAGAAACTTGTAGATTCAAATGTAGTTTAAATGTCACAGAAGAACATCGACAGCAATTATTAACTGAATATTGGAATTTAGGCGACATTGAAAAGCAGTGGTCCTTTATTGCAAACAGTGTGGAAGCCGTTATTCCGAAGCATCGTTACATTAAAGTTGATTCCCAAGGAAATATTGCACCAACTCGTGAAAATAACAACTCTTTTTTTCTCATTGTGAATGGTGTAAAGACTAGAGTATGTAAATTGTTTTTTAAGAATACTTTAGGGATTAACAACCGACCTATTGAGACAGCTTTAAAGAAAAAGAATAAAGGTAGCAACATTTCTGCTATGAAAGACAATCGCGGATGTCATGAAAATCGATACAAAGTGGACGAAAGCATTAAAAATCACGTTAGAAGATTTATAGAAGCAATACCAAAAATTGAATCGCACTACATAAGAGCTAACTCTAAAAGACATTATATTGATGGCAGCAAAGCAATTACAGATCTTCATAGAGATTATGTGGCACAATGTAAGTCGCAGAACTTGCCTTTTGCTACATATTTAATGTTTTACCGTATATTTACACAAGATTTTAATATATCATTTTTTGTTCCCAAAAAAGATTTATGTGATGTGTGTGAATCATATAAAAATAGCACTGTGGAAGAGAAAGAACAGAAAAAACAAAGTTATGAAACACATCAAAATGAGAAAGTGTTGTCACGAATAGAGAAGGAGAAAGATAAAAAGAACGATGACATTCTAGTTGCGGTGTATGACCTACAAGCTGTTTTTCAATGCCCTAAAGGGGATGTGTCCGTATTTTACTATAAGTCCAAATTAAATGTACTAAACTTAACTATATATAACATTAAAAATAATACAGTTGAGAGCTATGTTTGGGATGAGGCAAATGCAAACAGAGGTGTGAACGAAATTGGAACTTGTGTCTATAAATATCTTGTCAAAGTTTCTGAAACAGCCACCGATTTGGACGTTGTTTTCTACTCTGACAATTGTGCTGGTCAGCAGAAAAATAAATTTATGTTCTGTCTGTACATATACGCTGTAAAGACGATAGCCAATCTTAACTCGGTAACCCACAAATATTTAATCAAAGGGCACACGCAAAATGAGGGCGACTCAGCACATTCGCAAATAGAAAGAGAAGTCAAACGACAATTGAGATCTGGTCCTATGTATACACCTGACGCGTTTATTGGTGCTATTAAGGCTGCAAGGAAAAAAAGTGAGCCCTTCCAAGTCAATGAAATGTGCTTTGCTGATTTTTATGATCTAAAAAGTTTATGCAATCAGATGAACTTCTCCTTGATGAAAGATGAGAACAATCAACCAGTAAAAGTAGCTGAACTGAAAGCAATTAGGTTCCAAAAAAGCAACCCAGACACCATATTTTTTAAAAATTCTTATGCTGATGAAGAATATAAAAAGGCTAAAGTTATTAAAAAAAATAAAGGAAATAACAATGTAGAATTGAAAAAGGTTTATAATGAAAAACCTGGTTTATCTGACAAAAAGAAAGCGGATCTCATGGAGTTGGTGAACAAGAACCTGATCCCTAGATATTATAGATCATTTTTTGAAGCATTGTAACTTTTTTGACTGATTTTTAAGACTGATTGTTATTGTTATTTATGTGAATTTTAATTTTTTTTTCCTCAGATAGGAAAATTTCCTAAAATTGTGATTTTATTTTAATTACTGTAGAGAGAATTCCTACTTCATAGTTTATAAGTACTAAGAGTACATTAGGATTTTGTTTTGATTTTTTTGTATTCGTTTTGCAGTTAAGAGTTAATTAGTCTAATAAAGATTGTTTACATCTATTATAATATTTAAGTAAATCAGTGATAATTATCAGGGTCTGATTATAATTTAAGATTTTTTTACTATTTTAAGTTGCCATTTTAATTATTTCGTCTGTGAAATGCTATTATAACCAAAAATTAAGGTTAAGATATGAGTCTGATTGATTATTTAATATTTAGTAATCCGTGAATCCCACTAATAATTTGATTTACTCGAGTTATTTTAGTGATTGGTGCAATTTAACTCCTTTTAGTAATAAAAAATATTCTCAAATTATATAAAGTATTTTCTTCATAAACGTTTGAATGGTATATAACCCTGTAAAATATCAAAATAAATATCATTTACAATGTGATAAATCAAATTGTAACACTCATTATATCACACATTTTCAGGAAAAATGTGACATACTTTCCCCTTTTTTTTTAACATACCAATTAATGGTCAATTTCATTAAATTACCAGAACATATTTATATTTCCAGGAAGCTTATTCATTAATATTTGTAATAAATCTTAAATTGACTTAAAACATTTATTAAATTTATTACAATCATTTATTGAAAGTTTAAAAATGCTCTCCTGTAAAATTAGGTTTTTCGAGATACCACAGTATTGAAGCAAAGAGGCGATATATTAAAAAAATGTTTTTTAAAGTATGTCTATCAGGTATCTGGTTTCCATAGTATAAACTTTGCTTGGTTTGGGACTAGATGGCGTAGTGTTAAATGTCCCTGAAAATTTATTTATATAATTAGGATGCTCCTTATATATTTCATATATTATTACCATCTGATTCTATGTTTCTTATGTTAACATAATTTTAATTATAATGAATGAATGAAAACTTTGTTGTATGTTAAAATATTACACATCAAACTTAAAAACTATGGCGGTCTTATCCTTTAGAGCAATTTTAACAGACAACCTTTAATTAAATTATAAATTAATATGTGCATTTTTTTTTTCATTTATTTAACAAATCGTTATGATTTAGACAATGACGAACCGAACTTCTCAATATAAAGTAATTTTTAACTAAAATTTCAGTATTTCGTCGAAATATCAAGAAATTTCTTGCTTGAATTGGAATTGTCAATTTGCAAGCATCTGGCTAATGTCTCGCAAAAACTAGTAATAGCTTAGTGAGTTAGCGAGGAATATATTTCGGGAATGGTTCTGTATCGTTGCACTGTATTCATTATCTTATTGTTAAGTTAAAGGTATGAGAGATTAAAGGAAAAATAACTATTTTGATGTATACATTAACAGAAAAGCGTAAAATGATCGAGATTGAGACACAAATATTTAAAATATAAAAATTACTAATAATGGGAAATTTTAGTTTTGCGCATTATTGAATTGCCGTCATCTTTATTTTTTATAAGAAACTAGCCTAACTAGTTAGTTTCACACACATAATTTCTGATCCCGTCGCAATTCTGGGATTAAAAGTAGCCTATGCTATGCTTTTCTGAACCCTTACCTATACGTAAACCGAGTTTCATCATGATTAGTTGAATGGTTTTTGAGTGAAAGAGAAACAAACATACATACAGACATCCTCACAAACTTTGCATTTATAATATTAGTAGGATGTGAAAACTGCTTTATTAACTGTACTTAAAGTATTTTTTCTGAATATCGCAGAAATGCCTCATTTTTCCAAAAATAAAAATTATTATGTTACGAAAAATTTTCAAAATTTCGCAATAATTTTGCAATGCTTTCAGTTCAACATTTCGGCTTGTTAACTTAACAATAAAATGGCTACGCATCTGCACATTAGTACCGTTATAAAATCTATTAGTTGCAATAAATCCGGCTTGTCAGCGGTTGTCAGTCGCCGGCAATAAATCGGCCCGCGGGGACGACCGGTATTCGCTCTCGGTCAACAATTGTAGCCAAATCGCAATTATTTGCAATCATTCCTTTTTTATTATAACACTAGCTGCGCACCAGGGCTTCGCTCCCGTGGGAATATCGGGATGATATATAGCCTATAGCCTTCCTCGATAAATGGACTATCTAACACTAAAATAATTTTTCAAATCGGACCAGTAGTTTCTGAGATTAGCGCGTTCAAACAAACAAACTCTTCAGCTTTATAATATTAGTATAGATTAAACAAAAAAGGTCAATCGGATTTCCATGTCCCAAATAATAGCTCCCCTGACCGATATCGGCCATGGTGACCAATCTCAACAGAGACTAGCCAGCTGCGCAGGAGATATTATAGTGCACAAGTGTACGCGCGAACACATGTGTACTCTCTATTCCTTTACTCTCATAACCTGATGGGGGAAGACCGACACAACTGGAGGGAGATCAGGCGCAGGACCGACGGCTTTACGTGCTCTCCGAGGTTAACGAGTTCCACGTCCCAATATTCTCACCAAACGCACTTTCTTGCAAGCGTTTTTTAAATGTTATACACATAAGTCGATACATCTCTATACAAACCTGAGTTCTGTGATGTAAATTATATAAATTAATAAGTAAAATTATATAAATTAAAAGTAGTAAGTAATAAGAAAAAATATAATTATTCCTTCGTCCGAGTAAAATGGGTGGTTTTTCGACAAATAATAAGTGTTCTATCACTTAATTCAGTCATTAATCTATCTGTACATGAAATTTCATAATCAATTCAGTAGTTGCGGCGTGATTGAGACACAAACATACATATGCACTATAATATCCCCCGCACAGTTGGCTGATCTCTGTAGAGACTGGCCGCCGTGACCGAAATTCGGTTAGCAGTAACTTACTAACGTACGTAATGCAACTCTACCATTAAAATTTTAACTTAGAGGCAATAAATCGATAAAAACAAATCGATTTATTTCGATAGTTCCTAACTACATTAGGAACACCCCGTATAAAACTCGCAAACAAGCAAACACTAACAAGAGCAAGTTGTGACGAACTCACAAATTGAATAGACTCAATCGAACCACTAACACAGTTACCGTACTTCCATCCTTAAATACTTGTTCGTTTGTTCTTATATTATACAGATATATAAATATTGTACAGTTACAGGGTATAATATACCCTGGTATATAGGGTATATGCTTCTAATTGAAATTTTAGGTATACTAAAAGATCTTTAAATTTTATGGGGGGATTGGGAAATTTAGGAATATTTAAACTTGAATTGGGGATTGATAAATTCTATTTATGATAAAATAAATGATAGAATGCCTGTTTTTTGAATAGTTTAATGATAATGTTAATTGTAATGGATTCACTAAAGTTTCAGATGAAATTTGACAATGATGCGTTGCTCAGAAACGCAATTGTTACAGTAACAGGACGTTTAACGGTATCGAATAGATAATAATAATATGTTATTGTAATTGAAATTAAATTAATCTATTGTCGTATATGTAATTCACGTCAGAATGAACTGTAATATTATGTTGTGAGTGTTTGATTGGAATGCGATGTAATGCTTTAAGATCGGATTCTGTAAACTTAATTAAATAAATAAAAAAATTATAAAAAAAAACTAGCGTTAAAGTGACTCAGAAACTGGGCATTAATGAAAAAAATAATGTTGAAGTTTTTTTTATACTAAGTTAGTTTTTTTTATTGTAATAATATAAAAAGAAATTTAATATATTTAAAATAAATAAATCAGACTAGCAAATATACATTTTCGGTAAAAAATATGTAATAATAAGTTAATAAATTAAAGTATTCTAATAATCGTTCAGGAACAGAGTTATGCGTTGTCAGTGAAAAACTTATTTCTTTCTGATACTAAAAATGTTAATAAATATTATTATATAGTTGTGAGCAAAAGTTTGTGTAAGTAAAAGTTGGTTAATCATTTTTATACAAACGCGGGTAAAACCACGAGTAACATTTAGTTCTACAAATCTCATCATAAAATCTAGAGTGAGCCGGGGCAAAGTGTCGGTTTTTGTGAAGTTATTGTTGGCTAGCGGCAACGGCCTTTGTCGACAATGTCGCTATCTGGACGTGTCGTCGATTACGAAGCGCTTTACACGATACGACACGATTTTACACAAAAACTTACTGAATGTCAATATTTATACATTACGATAATTTATATCTTACAATACAGCACACATTTCCAAGTGAATAGATGCCCTAAGCTCTAAGTTACGACCACAATTATATTTCTGACTTAGCTTAGTTCTAGTAAATCGTAATACATTTTTTTTCAGTTTAGGTTATCCAGCTCTTTGCCAAGCCTAATTAAATTTGTTGAAAATAAATTTAAAAGAGCAAAGTTAATCATTCACTTCACTCATTTGTTCTATTAATCTTGATTGAAATGTTGAACCTGATTAAAATAAAGAACATAAACTTGGAGCCAAACAACACCAATAGAATGCGAACTTTTGTTATTGCGAACTCTGCGGTCTATTGTTGGCAGAAGTGCTAAACATTTTCAATTAATTAATTTTCATTTTAATACAGCTAAAGATTAACGCTCTTAAAGGTTTATAAAACAAAATGTAAATTTAGTCAACAATTATAATATTTTTTATAAAGGTGTGTATATTTTTCATGGTCTTTTTAAAAAAAAGCAAAGATGAGAGTAGGTACCCACAGCATTCGCAACGTCAAAACTTTGCAAATGTGTATTCCTTTAAGAAGCAATAGACTATTTTTTAAGGTTCCAATGATTTAGGTATTGGAAAATTAAATAACAAATGTAAATCTCAAACTACATCAACATTTTATTCAACTGATGAGTGGCTTACATGTCAGACATTTAACCAAGCTCAATCCAATATTTGTGTTTTTACTGCTATCACATTGACAAACTTTGAGAATAAAGAAAATCTAGGTCCATAGTTCAAACTTCGGCAGTGTCTTAGTGTTTACTGACTGGCAAGATATCATGACACAGATCATGTCTGCGTATTGATGCTAAACTTAACAGTCATTGTAATTGATTCAAATAAATAAATAGTAAATACAAATATTCCTGGACATTTCACACAATGCCATCTAGTCCCAAACTAAGCTAAAGCTTGTACTAAATAGCTGATAGACATACTTAAGCATACTATTTTTGTAAATACATACATACTATAGATAAATTAACACTTAGACAGTAGAAAAATTCAATATTCATCACATCAAAATTTTCTAATCTGGAGATCGAAACCACACCCCCCGATGCAATAGACCATTGCTGTATCCACTGCCTCAAACGGGTCGTCACAATTCTATACTGGTTAACATAAAAAATATCGTCTACGTATCGTATAGTGTAAAAGTAGTTGAGTCCCACATCCGAAACAATGACTGACTCATAATACATTTGACGAACAAAGCGCCCGTTCTCAAACACAATTCCCTATCTACGGCTTTTTACCTTTTGGATGTTTGCTCTGCGATTGTTTCGCTATTGGTTTTGTTTTTAATTTCCCTGGTTACATTAAAATTCAAATCAAAAACTGCATGTATGAGTCACTTATGTAATACTCATACATTTACATACTTTTACATCATTTTTTGTTTGTGAATACGGGTGACATGAAGTGTTAGTTTCATTTGTTCACAGTAAAATGTCAATAAAAATATAATTGATTATAGAATATTATTTTGTATTTAGACTTGCATGTCTTAAGAATTTATTGCATGAGTTAACTTTGCATATTATTAATAAATAAAAATAATTAATCATAAAATTAAACCATGTATGTATTGTTTATGATATTGTCACTTACCGTCTTTAAAATGGTGTGTCATTGACTATAAATATATAATATATAAAATAGGTTGTTATGGCTATACTGGCCCCTTTCTATTGCAAGTTAGACGAAAACTAGATTATCCAGACTTACTTTTCGCGCGTGAAACCGCGGCGCACGCTTAGTCACTTTACAAACCAGACTGTCAACATAATAATTGCACCAATATGATTGCGGAAAAGCGGAAAATGGCGGAAAATAAACAAAGGTCACAAAACATATTTGCCAGCACTCAGCGGAATTCAGTCTCAAATAACTTCGGTGCCGACGACTTTACAGGGAGACTGGGCTCGAATGGATGTATGGAAAGTATTTTTTTTATATGGTTGTAGTTCAATGGAATATATCGTCAAAGTATTTTTGAAGTTGTTTAAATACGATTGGACTTTAAAAAACGAGAAAATGTGTTTTACTTTACGGTGTGTTTAATAAATTGTATTAAGTTTAATTTTGTACATATGTATAATCACAAAAAAGTATGTTTAAGTAGTATTATTTATCTAGTTTCCATAGTATAAGCTTTGCTTAGTTTGGGACTAGATGGCGTTGTGTGAAATGTCCAGGAATATTAAAAAAAACAAAAAAAATCACCAAGCATCGATATATTTTAGAAACTTGGTTAAAGTCAAGCTTAACGTTGAAGAAAAAATCATATAGCATTTACAATTTACAGCCAGAAAAATTAAACATTTAGAACAAAAAGGTTAAAAACACCGCATGCAATCTCAATGAAATCCAACTCCTAGAATTCGTAACTAAGTTGAAGTTGCGCCGGTCATTCGCTTTCGTAAATAATTCACTTCGGGGGACACTGGGGTGGAAAGTTTCTAGACGAAAGCGTAAAAACATAATCCTTGTAACTTCTTTGTATGACGTTCATTAATAAGAAATGGTGTTTTTCATTGTTTAAAATTTTGTAATTTTAGGGGCATTTTTTACAGTAAGTAGTGAAGTTTATAAGTATGAAACCGTCCATTTGAAAATTTCAATAATTTTGTTACAAATAATATATTTTTTTAAATATTACCCAGAATGATTTTCATACTATGCACAGTATTTAAACATAATTCAAAATTCATCACATTTGGCTGGGCAGTTTTATCACTACAAAAACGTATAAAACGGTACAAACAACTCACTTCTTCCTTTACTCATAAAGTGATAATTAACTCTTATTTATTAATCTAAATTACACGCTATCTAAATTTCATCCAAACTAGTTCAACAGTTTATACCTTGTATAACAATTAATACCCAATCCCACAAATATTCACAATAAGTAAGTAAGTAAGTATTAGTGTAGTGGTGTTGTACTCAAGATTCAAGTTCAATAAGTAGCAAATAGGGCGCAACACATTTTTGAAATAAATTCGGATCTCTGGCGGCCTGTCGGCGGCACTCTGTAGAATTTGTTTCAAAATACCGCTTGGCTATTGGCACAAATTTTTCAGTTTGCTTTCGAGAGGGTGGGTCAACTCTAGGGCTGATGATTTTGTTTGGAATTATAACAATTGATTTTGAAGATTAAATAACATTTTCAATTAATGCTGGATCAACCGATTTCCAAAGGCATCTTTTTTCTTGATTGGTATGTTTCTAAATTATCTTTTGCGAGTATGTTATTTAGGTTTAACTTGATGAAAATTTGTATAAATAAAAAAAAATACAAATAAAATGTAGTCTTTTTTATTTAATATGCATGTATTAATTTTACATCGTGTAGTACCTCTTCAACCAACGAAGGTTGGCAGTCAGCTCTTTGTATCGTTTTTGTCCAGGGCAAGAGAAGAACACATTTGATACCCGTCCATTCACGGATACTTTTGAGCCAGGATTTCCTCGCCCAATTTTCCGCTTTCCCAATTAATTTTACAATCGTCAAACATTATAATTTACATAAATCAAAAAATATTATATATTTTTTTATATAAATTGTCAACCCTAGTCTCTCGACAGGTGGGGAGACTAGGTGCGAAGGGATTCTCGTTTTTCCACTGAACTCAACCGTGATAGTTCGGCGCCGCTTTAACTTATTGAAAGCTATTTCAGATACGTTCTGTTGGCTTAAAAAGATTTTTCCAAAGGCTATAAATACAAAGCCTTTTTTACGTTTTAATTAAATTGAACATAGAAAATACTATTGTTTTAAACGTTGTTAAAGGGAATAAATGTTTTGTTGTCCTTTTAAGTAATCTATACATATAATAAAGCAGTAACCAAACCATTTCTGTACATTGAATATTTTTT
>LQNK01001044.1:10252-51122 GCA_001586405.1 Phoebis sennae
CTGCCCGCGCCCGAACCGTCCCTGCCCCCTCTTGTGGAAATACACGAACAGTCCCCCCCTGACGTTTCAGCTGAAAAGACACCCGTGAAACTCGATACCGAATCAGACAATTCAGATATATAGTTTTAATTTTGTGATTAGAATGGAGGTTTGCATTGTGAAAATTATGTGATATGTTCATTTACGATATAAATAAGTAGCCTCAGGTGTCTGTTGTATTAGTTGTAATGAAACTTAGTTATTAATTATAAGCATAGCGATGTATTAAGTTGCCTCAACTCATTGTGCATATGACAATTTGATGTATATCACTTTATATATAGACATTTTAACTTATCGATTACTGTGTCTATTTAACTCGAGATAATTTTAAGACTTAGATCATTTCAGATTTTTCTATTATTGTTCCAGCTTTTTCTACCTAACCGTTTAGGTAATGTACATTTTCAAATATCGCAATAAAACATAAATATTAAAAAAGAATTTTATTTTTGAAATTGTATTCCCATGTTCATTATTTTAATATGAATATAAATATGATTTAAAGCTTTATTTGATAAATATATTTTTCCTGAATAAATAATGAGTACATTTATTTGATTTCATCTAAAAAAAATTCTTGCACTTGTAAGACTATAATACAATAGTTTATATTCTTCTTCAAGAGTTTTGAGTTTCTTCTCGGACAATGCCAATGCTTGTTGTAACTGAATTGATCCTTTGTTTTTTTGATCTTCAATTGTTTGTCTCTCACCTTTAATATGATTCCATATAGAATCAAACCAATGTAGAGATTCAAAATTTGAGTCCTAAAAGAAAAATATATAAGATATAAAAAAAAACAGATTTGCTCTTTTGTAACAAAGCTGCAGTACAAGCAAAGTATGGTAATAATTCAGATTCAGAGACTTATATGAAAATTTTCGAAAATATCTAATTTTTATAAAAACAATACTATAACAAATTATTGTATTGTATACCTGATCCAATAATTTAAGTATGTATGCAACACCCATTGCAAAACCATCATCGGTGAAGCCTGCTCCAACTTTATTTTTCTTGGACATTTTGTCTTTTGATAGAATCATATGTTCTACAAAGTTTAGAGTAAGAGGAGGGACAATAATGAAGAAATTTTTGAGATGTACATTTTTGGGGTTCCTGAATACGGGAGCAAATACTTCTACAAGAAGTTTGAAATATTCAGTACCCAGAATAAAATTAGATATTAGACCTTCAATATTGTCATCTAGATTTTCTGCAGTTTCAAAAGTTTTAGTGCCAAAAGATTGTTCTTCACAAAGCATTTTAATTTTTTTTGGTTCAAGTGTTGGCAAAAAAGCAGTCGCGTCGGCACAACAATGTCTACCTCCAGACCGAATCATCCTCACATAACCCATTGCATTACCAATTTGAGTGATGAGATCTCTAAATAAATCTAAATAACTTTGCCCATCGTCAGCCAGTCCCAATACTTTTATTCCTTTATTAAATTTATCTGCGTTTTTGTATGGATATGTGTTACCATGCTCTCCAATATTTTCTCGGAAATATCTGAGATCCTTTATCAATCGAGATTTTATTTGTTCATCATACATAAATTGAGAAAATGTAAAAAATTTATTTTTCAAAAACTGGTATGTAAAGTTTACAGTTGTGTTCATGATTCCTGTGCCATGAGTTCTTATTGAATTTGCAATGTGTCTTATATTGATAGAGTTGAGATGTTTATTGTTGTTGCTCTTTTCAATAAATATCTGATTATTAAGATTGTACTGATATTTTGAGACAAATATATGAATATTTCTCATAATTTCTAAAACATCTAACCCTTGTTCCAATGTTTGTGTCGGGAGATCATCTTGAATTGGAAGTAAATCAAACTTAAATTTAGCCATTTGACGCATTTCACCATATGTCTTCCAATCAGATAAAACAACAGTGGTCAAATTATAATATGTTTTCGATAAATAATGCTCTACGGCAGGTACAACTCTCATGTATAAGTTACTAATTTTAAGATTGTCCATAAGAAGCAGTAATTTTTTTATCATGTCAAATGTAAGTGGATTAATCACATCCAATTGTAAATGAGAATGGATATGTAAACGTAAATTTGTTTCAATGTTTTGACTCATATTATTTAACACATTCTCTTCAATAATATTTTTAATATTATTTATAAATTCCACAGATTGTGATTTCCCAAAATAATTATCGGATTCTTGCAGCAAACTCATACAATCATCAATGACCATTAAGAAGTACTTTAATTTTAATACATTTAATTGGGTGCTTAAATTTTGTTGAAAATATAGTGGTAAAATATTTTGGTGCCAAATCATCCATGAACAGTTGCAGTATCGTTCAACAGACTTAATAAATTTTAACAGTATTTGTTCCCGTTCTAGTAACATTCCAAGTTTAATATAACTATCTTCTAAATATGTTGTTTCAGGTATAAAGCTCAAAGATATATTAGTAGCTATATTTCTTTCTAAGGTAGCTGTTCCTCTTATAGCCTGTTCTGCTATCACAATACAAGTCAATTCATCCAGTCTTTTATTGGCATATCTTTTATCATCAATTATAGACTTCTTCACTTCTAGAATAGAGGAAGCAGCTTGAAATGTTAAATGCTGTACTATCATAGTAATAGAGTTAATGATTTGAGTATAGTTTCGATTTACAACATTTTTTAAAGCCTTTAAGGTATCTATAAATTCAAAAATTGACATTAATAATGTTTTTGTCAATGGTACCCCAAGTGAGAGATGCAAGTTAATAAATGAAAGCACTGAGTGGGATAAATTTGATGCAATTTCAAGGCCATCCAATAAAGTCTTAGCATGGCTGCTCATTTCACAAGCACTAAGTTTGTTGTTACATGAGAACAAATCTTCTGCAGTCAATACCCATTGAGTACAAATATTTTGAAGGTTCATAATATCCCTTGCCAAAGATAGTTTTTTAGAGTTCATGTAAGTTTGACGACCTTTCAACATAGACTGTGATAATTTATTGCTGTTGGTACTTAATGATGGGACATATCTGTGTAGGAACTGCTCAGGAAACCATATGGCATTACCAATAATGTATATACTGTGAGCCTGCAAAATAGATATTTTTTAATCTTTTGTATTTTGATACATATAAATTATATTTATATATTTATTATATAAATTATATTTACCTTGGCATTAATTTCTGACAGACTTTTAAATAGTTTTTTATCATTGTTGCTGAATAGGTGACAGTTTAATACAAATAATGCATTTATTTTTATACATTTGTACATGTTGTCTGAATTAGGTTTATCTTGGGTCAACTTTTCAAGATTCATCAAAGCTTGTTTTATATATTGAGTAAACTCTGCCATCACTGTTCCACAGATTTTACCGGGAAGGTCTTTTTTCCTTAGTGCAAGTAAATTGCATAAGGAGTTTTGAACAATGTCATCATTCATCACTCTTGCAGTAATACTTTCAATTGCTCCTTTTATTGCCTTGTGTCTGTCTACACTGATGTCTAGATCTCTTCCAGATTGGTTTTGCCCTTTGAAAGTTTTAATATATGCATTCCACTTGGTTTGGATTGAACATTTTGATATTAATAATTCTGTTAAAACTATTAGGGTAAACAATTCACCAATGTTGTTGATAATATAATGCCACTGAATCCCATCTAGAAAACAAACTTTGTCATGTACAATAACTAGTTTTATTGTAAAATTAATATGTTACTAAAATGTAAATAGAACTTACTTATATTGATAATTTCCTCTCTGAATATAGCAAATACTTGGCTTATAATATTATTTATGGTATCATTACAGCGAATAATAAATGCATTTAGTAAACAAATTGATTCCATATGATCTGTGATTTCACTGCTGCTGTACTCATCATAGAGGGACAAAAATTTGAAATGTCTGTAATTTAAATACTATATTAATTAAATAAATATTGGTAAAGTAGTTTCTGGTGAAATATTTATAGATTTTCACAATATATAATGTTTATTATTAAAAACAAATAACTTGTTTATCCTTCCCTTCTACAAATATATATATTCAATAAAAAAAGACAAACCTATCAAATGCCTCCAATTTTAATGCAGATATTTCAAAACAGAGAGATGTAAATATACTTAATATTTTTGTCATCACAGGATTATCAGATATAACCAGGTTTGTTATGGGCACAAGTTCTTTAGGAGCTAATTGTATTTGAATTGGTAAAAAAGATTTATTGTCATCATAAGATACATCTTCTAATACCGACATATAATCTTGATACTGTTGTTTAAAAAAATGGCCATAATTTTTTAATACAAGTGCACCAGCTTCTTTTTCTATATCAGTTTTCATTTTTATTAGTGGGTTGTTGAGAGTGTGAGTAAATTTTAGAGTACGCCAAATGCTGAGTTCTGAAATTAATATATATAAATTGCAGAATGATATTCTGCAAATGATTATTTAACTTTGGTAAAATATTGTGTTCAACAAGTAATAGGAACAAAACTTTCATAAATTGCTAATTTAATTTAAGAAATCAGAATTATGTTATTAATGAATGACAAATGACAATCACTCAAAAGCAGCGTTGCCAATGCCTTTTCTCGAAATTACCCGAAAATCAAAGTTAAATTCCCCAAATTGGGGCAAAAATATGGTCCAAAATATTAAATTCCCCGCAAGATTCCCCACAAACAAAAATCAAGTATTTCTTACATTATTTCTTATATATACCTAAAAAACGACACAAAAATGTGCGGATGAGCTTTTTTTTTTTTGACCGTGACCGGATTTTGGGAATCTCTAATACCTATAAAAGTACACGAAAGTTTAAATGACGTTTTTTTTTTTTTTAGGGAAAATCAATCATTCATATCCATTGAAAATACTAAGATTTAACCTAATTATCAGTATTTTCAATGGATATGAAGGATATGACTAAATCCCCACAATTCCCCACACAGAACCATTCCCCACACCATTCCCCAATCGATGCCGAATTACCCGCAAATCGGGGAATTCCCCACACATTGGCAACGCTGCTCAAAAGTCAAAACTATTCCGATACGTTTCAATTTTGCTTAAATGTGGGCATAACTTATTGAAACTAGCATAAATTTGTTGCATTTTTTTACTGATATGTTAAAGCCATTTCATCTTTCTTAGCCTTTATAATCTTAAAGAGTTATGAGGTCGTCCGTCTGGCGTGTGCACTTTATGGGCTATGGCAATATTTAAATACGATTGCCATTTGCTATTGGATTGACAGTTCTACAGTCCACTACTTTTGACAGTGAGTTTAATGTCAACTTGTCAAATTTACAAGCAATAGTGGTGATGCGATTT
Organism: Phoebis sennae; assembly: GCA_001586405.1. NCBI lineage: Eukaryota > Metazoa > Arthropoda > Insecta > Lepidoptera > Pieridae > Phoebis > Phoebis sennae. The sequence goes on from LQNK01001044.1 coordinate 15,615, forward strand.
TTCAAGCGTTGTATACGCTAACTATTAAATTAAATCTGTATTGGCGTCATACATATAAACTTTTCTTTGTAATTTTTGTAAAAGGACGCGCATAACGTAGCCATCATGGATCAAATGTTGCCTAGCCCGTATAATATACCGGGCATTGGTACACCGTTACATCAACCTGAAGAAGATCAACAAATTTTACCAAATGCTATGCAACAACAACATCAACAACAGCAACAACAACAGCAGCAGCAACAGCACTCATTGGCCTCACTGGGATCATCGCCGCTCGTCGGTTTTGGTGCCTCACTTATGGGAACTCCACAACGTTCGATGCATACTTACGCGCCAACTGCTAGTTATGCTACTCCTCAGCAGATGATGCAGCCCCAAACGCCTGTATGTTATTTTGTTTTATTTTTATATGGTTTTTAAGAACGACAGATACCTCTATAAATATTATTATTGCAGTCAATGTTAAATATTTAAATATTTTATTTTTGTTTTCAGCAAAATATGATGTCTCCAATGATAACTAGCGGAAGTATGGGTGGACCACAAATGTTAAGTCAGGCAAGTCCAGCACCAATGACTCCTTTGACACCTCATTCAGCAGATCCGGGAATACTGCCCCAATTACAGTAAGTAAATTTAACTTTTGGGAGTCTCAGGCATATTCTATTGATTTATACACACAATAAAATACTTATTACTATATTGATGATGAATATACATTTATATGATATCCTTGAGGTACTAAAACCATAAAAAAATACAATGCATTTAAATGAATAGAATAGAATGTTATCTCATATTTTAATGAATATGTAAATGAGTATAAATAAACTAAATCTTCATTTGTGTTTCTTGTCATCTAGGTTTACAAAATACCATTGATCATACAATAATATATTATAATTTTGCAATTGTATCAAAATGACATGAGTCAGCATAGATTGGTTAAAAAAAATAATATAAAAAATCATTCTGCCTTTCAGAAATATTGTCTCAACTGTGAATTTAAACTGTAAATTGGATTTAAAGAAAATAGCATTACATGCAAGAAATGCAGAGTACAACCCCAAGCGTTTTGCTGCTGTTATAATGAGAATAAGAGAGCCAAGGACAACTGCTTTGATATTTTCATCAGGGAAAATGGTGTGCACAGGAGCAAAAAGTGAAGAAGATTCAAGACTGGCCGCTAGAAAATATGCTAGAATTATACAAAAATTAGGTTTTACAGTGAGTATAGCTAAATACTATAGTTTTTAAGATGTTCCATTATCCTATAACATGTATTTTGTTCTTGAAAGAAACTGAGGTACCTTTTTGTTTCAGGCAAAATTCTTAGATTTCAAAATACAAAATATGGTTGGCAGTTGTGATGTCAAATTTCCAATCCGCCTCGAAGGCTTAGTACTCACTCATGGACAGTTCAGCTCATATGAACCAGAACTTTTTCCAGGACTCATTTACCGTATGGTGAAACCCAGAATTGTACTTTTAATATTTGTGTCAGGAAAAGTAGTGTTAACTGGTGCAAAGGTCAGACAAGAAATTTATGAAGCTTTTGATAATATTTATCCAATATTGAAAAGCTTTAAAAAACAATAGTTGTAAGATTAAATATAAGGTATCCCATTTAATTAAGTGTTTTGTTTATAAATAAATATAGTTTTAATACAGTTTTTATTAAACCTGTTTTTTAATAAAACTTTTACACCAATTTCTTTTGCTATTTTGCAAACCTCATTTGATACTTACAGCACAGTAACTGCACGAAACTGTCACATAGACAGTGTCCCAAATCTCCTTTGATAGTTGTCAACATTTTCCGTTTGTGTTGGGACGTATCAAAGGACAACATAAATTTATGAAGGGTGACAACTATTTGTTTGTGTAAAATTTAACTGAGCATCGTCGATATGTATTGTAATATATTGCATTTTTCTTTTTACATAAAACTGGTTATTGCTTTTCAAACACGAACACACACGCTCTTTCAAAAGTCATGATTTTTACTTCCCAGTGTGTACAAATAAGTCTCTTAGGAATATTATTCAACGAAGTAATAAATAATTAATTTGTTCGTTGTATTGGATATTGTTGGACCCATGTCAAAGGATTAATTTTAAAAAAGGCCTGACCCTTCGGGTGATAAACTATACATTTAAAACTTGCAAATAATCGATTTTATAATGACGATTCCATTATTCTACCAGGAATGGATCCTTGTACTACGTTTACTTAAAAATATAAATCGATTAAATTCTGTTCTGTGCTGCCACAATTATATATATATTTTTCTGAGTTATCTGCATTCAATTAATGTCATGTTGACATTTATCATCGACTCATGTCAAAATCGATTGCTGTCGCAAGCACGCTTTTTGGTTATTCTTTTTTGTTTTAATTTAAACATCTACGGGCCCACTTTAAGTGAATAATAATGGCAGAAACTATGAGGCAAACTATTGCTACTATTTTAAAAAGTATTGAAAGGTACAATCCCGCTAATCTTCAAACTTTAGAGAGATATGTAGAAATGCAGTCCAGAGAAAACACCTACGATCTTGAAGCCAATTTGGCTGTTTTAAAGCTATATCAATTCAACCCGGAAAAGTTTAACGCAGATATTACATGCCAAATTCTGTTAAAGGCATTGACCAACTTTCCGCACACTGATTTCACTTTGTGCAAGTGCCTGTTGCTGGAGTCTGTAGTAAGTACCATTATTAACTCTTTAGTTGATGGTAGTGTTATTTTGTTCTAATTAATTTATTTTTTAGGTAGAAAATGAGACTATTTCACAAATAAAATACTTGGCTGATATATTGGAGCAATGTGATTTTGCTCAGTTTTGGAACAGAGTGCATCAGATGCCTGAACTTTGCAACCGAATAAGCAGTTTTCATGATTCAATTCGTAAATTTGTTTGTCATGTTGTGGGAATTACATTTCAAACTATTGACAAAAACAATTTAGCTAATCTTCTTGGTGGAATCGATGGTAAGTATCACTTCCTTACAAACATCATGTACCTGTAAAATGCCTTTAACAATACTTTATAAATTAATTAAAAGCTTCTTTTGCACATTTTACTTTTTATTTTAATATGAATGAATTTTTAATGTATAATATTTCTCAATACTTATTATTTAAATCTTTACCTTTATACATTGAAAATTATTTATATGAATAATGGTCTATACTAATATATTTTTTCACAGATGTGACATTAAAGCACTGGGTGAAGAAGTATGGATGGAGGGATGATGGAAATTTGATATTCATTGCCAATCAAGATGAGAACATTAAGACAAAGAACATTACCGAAAAGATTGAATTTGATCATCTTGCACCATTGATGACAATTTTGTAAACTAGTTTTTATTGTATGGATATAAAGTTTACAAAATACTTCCATATTTTTATTTTTATTGTTACCAGTTCATGATAATTTTTATAGGCAAAGAGTGTTCAATTCTAATAGTGTCATTTGTAGTTACCCCCTAATTTATCTTTTTAAAAAATAAGTAATGTTTAATATTTGATATGGATTAGATTGGAATTAATTAGGCATAAATAAATACAAACTCCTCATTTATTTAATTATAAGTTTTATTTGAAATTTTATATAACAACATATTTCAACAATGACTTATTAATTACTATATGGTAATATGTTACAATGCATATAAATATGTTTAAAAATAAGTCAATTTTATTAAGCTTTCTTTCCATGGCTATATCCATATTCCTTGCCTCCAGCATGTCCACCTTTTTTGCCATGATCATGGTGATGGGCATGGTGTTCCTCATGACCATGATGCCCTTTGTGACCCTTATGATCTTCATCATAGTGGCCCTTATCATGATGACCTTTCTTTCCATGGTGCTTTTCGTGATGACCTTTCTCATGATGGCCTCCCTTCTTATGATGTCCTTCTTTACTGTCATGATGACCATGGAAGTCTCCGTGTTTGTGGTGGTGTCCACCCTTATGGAAGTCGTCATAAAATTTGTGTTCCTTATGGTACTCATCTTTGTGCGATTTGTGATGGAAACCAGTGGTTTTTGAACCTTTTTTATGGCCCTTCTTGTGCCCAAATTTGCCACCCTTGTGTCCATGGGCTGCTTCGTGGTGCTCGCCGTGGCTGTCGTGTTCGTCATGGTGTTTCTTCTTATGTCCACCATGTTCGTCGTGATGGCCCTCATGATGATGTTTCTCATGATGACCGTGTTCTCCCTTGTCATGGTGATGATGAGACTTGTAGCCTTTTTCACCCTTTTCGCCATCCTCTTTATGGTGATCGGCATGATGTTCTTGGCCGCCGCCAGATTCATGACCCGAGCTTTTAGCCTCGTGTTTACCGGTTGCTGCCACCGTTTGGTCTATATTTACACTGGCACTGGGTTCCAAGTCACCTTTTACACTAACCGAAGTTTGCTTTTCTTCTACATGTCGACAATTCGACAGGACTAGTGTACTCGCCACTAGCAACAATAAAAGTATTCGCGACATTTTTCTGTAAAAAAAGCTAAAATGATTAAATAGTCCTTTACTACTTATATGGCTTTTGTTTTCTTTATTTACTATGTTAATAAAATGAGTCTTACCAATGGGCGTGGTCGCTCGCCAAGCTACCGACATTATGTTCTAATCGTTTCCGTGCTTTGAATTTATAGATATCGGCGCTTTCATTGTCGGTTACAGAGTGATCTGTAGCAATCATTGCTGCAGATTTCTAGATGAGTGATTCTGTGGGTTATGATGACGAAACAGTTTTCAATTAAGTATAGAATAGTCGATTTTATTTATATATTTAGTATATTATAATAAGTATGCTGTGATTTAAAAATCATTCTATCGATAAAAGCTTTTAATGATCTAGGTATAGAATAGGGACTGGAGAAATCACGCAAAAATATATTTATTAAAGCTTTTTATTTACAAAGAGGTATATAAAACAACAATATAACAAACATCTTAGTTATAAATCTATCAGTGCTTGCCGTGGTGGAATCCCCAGTGCTTATGATCGTGATGACCTCCTTTCTTGCCGTGGTCATGATGGTGGTGATGATGCTCCTCATGTCCTCCATGACCTTTGTATCCTTTATGGTCTTCATCGTAGTGATGTTTATCGTGATGTCCCTTCTTGCCGTAGTGGTCTTCATGGTGTCCAGAGTCATGGTGACCTCCCTTCTTATGGTGTCCGCCATGTTTGTGGTGGTGGCCGTGGTGATCCTCATGTTTGTGATGTTTGCCTTCCTTGTGATGGTCATCATAGAAGTGATGATCCTTGTGGTATTCGTCTTTGTGATATTTCTTGTGGTAGCCCTCGGTTTCTTCCCCTTTGTCATGATGTTTTTTATGATGATGCTTTCCCCCTTTGTGATGGTGACCGTGTTCATGGTGCTTGCCGTGGTGGTCGTGTTCATCCCAATGTTTTTTATGACCACCTCCATGCTCATGGTGGTGTCCTTCATGATGGTGTTTGTGGTGATCTCCATGTTCACCTTTGTGATGATGGTGATGTCCTTTATGTCCTTTGTGTCCTTTTTCACCGTGCTCATGGTGATGATGGGCATGGTGTTCCTTTCCACCACCTTCCTCATGATGATGTCCTTTATGATGGCTTGCCGCCGCAACAAGATCGGTTTCTGCTTCACCTATCTCACGGCCAGCACATATAACTAAAACGCATCCTGTGAGGATAAGGGCGGCTAGCGTCCTCATTTTAATGGTTGTCCCTTTCCGTAAGTTTATGTGAAACACTGGGACTGAACTGACTTTGCAACAGCTTGAGAAGGTATTTATATCAAACATTAAAGTAGTTGATTGCCTCTGGTGAAATTACTGGCAAGGACGCCACAGCGACCGTTACGCCTATAGTTATTTAGAATTGCGTCATTAACAAAACCCAAAAGACATTTTTAATAGGAAAGTTATAGAAATGGTTTGAAGGACTTTTTTTAGAAATAACACGCGTTTAAATAGCTTTTTGATATTCTTGTTAAGTGTAGAAACTATAAAGCATACCTACTTGCTACAGGATTTCTAGATCCGACAACTGATAAGGATTAAAAGTTATTAATATAGTTAAGTAGGTATATATTGGATTAGGTACCAGGATTAATCAATGTTTCAAATATAACAATTATATTTACCCAAATAAGGGGTAGCTGATATAGGTACCTAAAGAGATCTTCCTTTTACTTTTGCAAACTTATTTTCTTTTAGTAACGACATACCTATATATATTAATTACGATAACAAACAGAAAATGCTGAAATAATTTGATTTATTTCAATTTATAATTCATTTTATTATTTTGAATAATCATACAGTGTGAAATTTAAATTTGGGAACACTTATGCTCGTTTTCACCAACGCTTAGATGTAACTTAATTTATCATGAGATCCTTTATATTTACGGGCCCCATTGTCTACTCTTTACCAACCCCTAAACTAAGTTAAGGAAGTTTTTCAATATACTTAGTTGATTTTTGTATTAGTTTATGAAATACGAATGACCACACAGCGCATGTTGCTTTAATAAGGGTGATTGCCCTTCCACTTTTACCCGTGTGGCGACGCGGCACACCAATTCTAATTCGTGTGTATAAGACCGGCGTACCTCTGCATAAGATCGACGTGAAGCAGTATTCCACTGGTGTCGTATGGTGAGCGGGGGTCCGGAGGCCTGTATTCCCATCCCTTTTCTATTCCTCTCCCAATTTCCCATTATTAATCCTCTTCTTATCCCATCCCCTTTAAGCCGGCAAGGCATCCGCGATATTTTGTTGTTGTAGGTAAATGTTTATGGGCTGCGGTTAGTCACCAGGTGAATTGTTCGCGGTAGCGTTATTGTCTATACTAATATATGTATGTATGTTTGTAATTTTTTCACACTACTGGATCGATTTCAAAAATTCTTTCACCATTAAAAAGCTGCAACTTCAATCAGTGGAGTGACATTGGCCTGATAACAATAAGCTACAGCAGCAAAACCGTGTGGATTTTTAATTGATATTTGCTATTACAAATGACATATCTCTCTACGAAAATATGTACATATACTAAACTATAGAAATACATATAAATATGGCAAAAAGCGATGACTCAGCATCTGCTTGCTTTAACAATTGCTGTTTTTCAGTCACCTTTGTTATTAGGTAAGTAAAAACAGAAAAATGAAAAAGAAGCAGAAAGATAAACATAAACAGTTATGCTCGTGAGGACAAAAAAGAGTAATTGGTATGCAATAATATGTTTGTTTTATAGACATCAAAACCCTGTTGAGTTTTTTTCTGTTTGTTTGAATAATAATAATAATAATACATATTCTCGGAAATTTTACACAACGTATGTATGTTTATCTGTTTCTATAGGCGATAATGATGTAAAAACCATTTGATAAAACTTTATTTTATATTCTGATATACCAATATTAGGTGTAACTTATAGGCTACATTTTATTTGAAAAAGAAATATTTTTGGTGGTGGCTCTCCATACATGTAACCGGAGGGTAAAAAAATAATTTCCCGATTATATTATAAAGTGATATTGGATAGATCTTCAAAAATAAAATAGGTAGAGGTTTTTGAATAGGTTTCTTGCTAAAATAAATATTTTACGAGATATACGCTAATATAGTCGTAAATATGTCACACGCGTAACGGCGTGAGATTGAGTTGCGGATATACCTTTTCATAATTAAGACGTTATCAGGTTTCTTTATTCCAGGAATTATTTACCAGTGAATTTAGTATTTTTATTAAAAAAGATTCCACTCTCTCTACTCTGTATTTTAAACGGTTTTTTTTATAGGGGAATAAAAACAAAACACGAACTAGTCGCTATTTGGGTAAAAAATACGCCCCAAATAGAGTTTAGGCACAGATTGTATAATACGTAGGTTTCCAAAAAACCGAGAGGTTCTCTATTCGGGGCATTGAGTTATTGTTACTACGTATAGACTAGACACCTCGCACCAATAATACGTCCTAATCAATATAAGCTGATCGACATCACATCACTCAGATGCTTGCTAGCTTTTGGTCGTTTATGGCCTGTTTGATTTGACTCGAAGAAGCGCGAAATTTCATAAAATATCCCCTCGTGTGTCACCATATTGCACTTTTTATGCAGAAAATTGGTAATAATTTTACTCATCACTATGAAAAGCGCTTACTTTAGAAAATTACATTAAAAATAATTGTTGAATTTTGTTAGACCATCTATATTTCAAAGTTTATTTAAGGTCTGATTCGTGAAGAAAGTTCAAATGCAAACGTAAAAAAACAACCTCACTACTCAAGTTACATTTACAACCTTTTTACAATTTCTTGTAATTTACGTTCATCAAAAAATTCTACACGAGTTGTTGGTTGTAGTTACTTGCACCTTATTAATTATATGAGTTTATTTTTGCTTAACTGCAAATATTTTTAATAAAAATATCATTTTTTTTTAATTTTTTCTATTAAGATTTCAAATTAATTTAACGAATTTATTATTACAAGGGAAAATTATCACCTAGAGGGAAAGGACTACTACTAAATGGCATACATATAAATTTTGTGTTTATAGATTATATACTCTAAGCTAAGAAGTTGAATAGGCAAGAATTAAACTGTATCACCTCTATGATATGACGTTTTCATCATCTATTACCCCCTTCACCTCACCCTACCGCACTTACGGTACATAATATTGTTTGCAATGTCTATTATACTACAAAGATTTGGGGTATTTTTTTCATTGGTGTTTAATTAATTTTAGTGTAGATGGATGACGGGCTAGGTGTTAATTAATAGTAAAGTCATTTCAATATGAAATTTTGAGGTGAATAAATAAAGTTTAAATAATACAATATTTTTTGTAAAGATTATTTACTTTTCTTTATAAAATATAAAAACAATAACAAAATTCATGAACAACAACAAAATTTCACAATTATATACACAGTCTACTAAAAAATCATTAATGTTTTCCATGGTGGAAGCCCCACTCCTTGTGGTCATCATGACCGCCCTTCTTGCCATGACCGCTGTGGCCGTGGTGGTGTTCTTCATGACCATGATGGCCTTTGTGACCGTGATGGTCCTCGTCGTAATGATGGTGATCGTGGTGGCCATGTTTGCCGTGGTGACCTTCGTGGTGGCCGGAGTGATGGTGTCCGCCCTTCTTGTGGTGGCCACCATGATCTTCATGATGAGCGTGATGGTGGCCGTGCTTGTGGTGTTTGCCCTCGTCGTGGTGGCCGTCATGGAAGTGGTGGTCCTTGTGGAAGTGGTCCTTGTGATATTTTTTGTGGTAACCGTCGGTCTTTTCTCCCTTGTCGTGGTGTTCATGGTGGCCGTGCTTTTCGCCCTTATGGTGGTGTCCGTGTTCATGATGCTCTCCATGGTGATCGTGTTCGTCCCAGTGTTTCTTATGGCCCCCGCCGTGCTCATGGTGATGTCCTTCATGGTGGTGTTTGCCATGGTGTCCTTCGTCTCCCTTGTGGTGGTGATGATGTCCGTGATGCCCCTTGCCTCCTTTGCCACCGTGTTCGTGGTGATGATGGGCGTGATGCTCATGTCCACCGCCGTGTTCATGATGGCTGCCGTGCTTGTGGCTGGCGGCGACCGCCTGGTCTTCGGCCTCGTGAGCAGTGCACAATGCCGCTAGGCACAGCGCCCCTAAGATGATCAAAGCCCTCATCGTATTTTCTGTTGGTTGTTTGCCAACGGAAGTCCGGTTGTAACTGACCTCTGAACGCAGATTGACCATTTTATACTAGCAAGTACCTAAGTCGTCGAAGACAGTTAAGAAATATTCCGCAATTATTTCGCTTTATTCGCTGAAGGTCAATTAAAAATCCGCTATGTTTATTTCACTGTACTGTGACATGCACTCTTAGATATTCTTAAGGCATAGGAAGAATATCTTATTGAATTTATCTTTTTTAATGAATGTAACCCTTAATGTTTATGTAACATGGGTTCGAGTCCACTCACAAAGTCAAAGCGCAGAAGAACGGGGTTTTAGTAACCAAGAGTGAGAAAAAATTCTAACTATATTATATTTACTCACAATTTTATAAATATCTGTTAAATTTTGTGGTTAATGTAACTTTATGAAGTCAGTAGATAGTACCGAAACATCAATTTAAAAAATATAGGTACTTTAAGTTTACCAATATGCATGCTTTGTCATATAAAATTTGGGTTTGCTTGAGTTCACATATTTTATACTTGAGCCCGAACCAATCGAAATTATCTGCTTAGTCGATCCTTTCGTATTTGTATCGCCTTTATTTGGTTAGCGTTAAACAATTCTTCCGAGTGACTAAACTTGTTAATTCCTCACCCTTGTTGGATGTATGCGTAGTATTTTTCAATAGAATAAATTTCTGTTTAAAGATTGAGTTCGATTAGACACGCTTATGATTTCAATATGTTTTTTTAAACTTTTAGCAGATTAACACAAGCTTTTGTAAATTATTAAACCTATAGGTGCATTAAGTCTGTTTTCTCGCAATCTTGCATTTGAATCACAGTATTTTTCTATTATAAATATGTATAAATGTTATAGGTGCCTGTGTTTTAAAATAGGATGTGTATAAACTACAGCATGTGTTGATAAATATTAGTCATAGCATTTGCTGCTTTACTCCCCTGCATATGTAGGTATGCACATGCGTAGTTGAGTAGGTGTGTCTAGGTATAGACTAACTTTTACAAAAATTATCCTTTCAATGGGTGTCTTTGCCAAAGACCACCGCTCTTGTAAGCCCTATCAGCGAAATATGACATTTACCAGAGTTATAGATATGTATCTATACTAAGTAATATTATAAAGACTAAAGAGGAAAGATATGATGTTTTGTTTGCTTGAATTGAATAGGCTCTGAAACTACTGGACCGATTTGAAAAATGATTTTACTGTTGAATCCGACATTATCCCTAATGAACATAGGCTATGTCCCATTATGCTACAGGAACGAAGCCATGCGGAACAGCATATAACATCATAATTATAACATTCTTGACATAAGTGCATCGATTTGATTGCTATATAGCCAACATGTTAATTAGGAAGAAATTTACGTTGTTGATAGGTGAATCGAATATTCAGATCAATTATAGCAAACATTTGATTAAAAGAATCTGGTGCAGCGTTGCGGGTTACACAAGTGTCGCACTAAATAAGTTCACGATCGACACGGTCTACTGAACTCTTTTCTAAAGGTACACTTTCAAAAGAACATGGATTTCAAGGTGATATATTTAAGATTGTATTGACGGAAGTATGTACATACATTATTTTAGTGTAAGAATAAGCATAAGTTACCATACGTTAAGATGTATTTTTTTTTATTTTAGAGATAATGCGGTTCACTTGATGTTAAGTGACTGACTCAGCAGCCCATGAACATCTTCTACATTAAAGTGTCACAAGTACGTTGTCGGCTTGAAGGAGGGGGAGGGGTAAGATAAGGATTAATGATGGGAAATGGGATAGGCGAGGAATGGGATGGGAATACAGGCGTCCGGGCCCTCGCTCACCGTACGAAACAGTGCAATACTGCTTCACGCCGATCTTTTGCTGGGAGGTGGTGCTTTCACCGGCGCGAGCTTGGCCTAATGGTGCAATGCTCGGCTCCCATTGTTTTATTGTCGAATATGTTATGCAGCAGAATACCCTCTGTCGCCTCTTATGACACCCACGGGTAGAAATGGGGTGGTGACATACGTATTCTAACCCGTCGCTACACGGACAAAGCGTCAGAATCTATGTTGCATTTATCGCTATTTGCATACATATCAAACTTTTGGGTGTGGTCATTTATTATTGAATGTAAGTGTTATACATATTTAGAGTACCTTATATAGAATTGATTGAGTTCATAATAAATTTCTGAAAAGTTGTCTCTAATAATAACTTTTTAAATCTACTATAAGTAGGTATGTCTAAAAATATATTATTAGGCTTACTCGTAGTCAGGTTTTAGAACCTTCAAATGGTAAAGTTATAAAATAATTTGGATCAGTCACTTATTAGTCTGTTGAATAAAACTAAAAATGTTTATGATATAATTTTACTTTCGTATTAGATGTCAACGTGCTGTATAAGAACAGTTATGTCTAACTTTTCTTCAACTTGGTATCTGCAAATAGATACATATACTCGGTAAACTCTTTACCTATAATATGCATTTAGTACTGGACAAAGACCTAGTTTAAATATTATCCTGTTACTAATACTCTTATTCCAACCAGGGCGTCATACTTATGCGAATTACTTGCTAAGGAGCCTAGCTTACTACATCACTCAAATCTCGTTAGGCGGGACTGATATAATGCTATTACAGAGGTAATACTACCTTTTCTTAGCTCATACGACATAGTTTAATAGGTTTGTGTGTATTTAGGGTAAATATGAAATCAATAGTAGTTATGTCCAGTTAATTTTTACGTTTCGTATGTTTTTTTTTAAGAAATAGGCAAAGCTGAGTATGATATGCATTAATGTACGATAGGAAGCCTTTTTATGGGGATAGATCTCTTCTTCGTGTGTCCTCAGTCATCTCTCTATATTTCATTAGTCGTGTGAGTGACACGGTATCCTAGCGGTTTTTCAATTTAATGTAATTATAATCTATCTATACATATAATAAAATAGTAACCAGAACATGTCTGTACATTAAATATTTTTTTAAAAGGGTAGTTGCTATGCAATACGTAGGTATGTTTATTAGACCCCATTGTGAAATTTCAGAATGTTTTTTGTGTGTTTATCTGTTTGTGTGTACGTCAATCACTTAAAACCTTAATTGGGTAATATTAGATACAACTTATAGGCTACATTTTAATTTAAATAAAATATTAAGGGGTGGCTCTACATACATGTAAATTATAACCGTAAGATAAAAAAATAAATTCGCGAATATATCATTAAATGATGTGTCTGTATAGGTCTTCAAATAAAATGAAAGTTTCTACGTAGTTTTTTTGCTAAAATAAATATTTCACGGGATAAATGCTCCTACGGTCGTAAAAATGTCATTCAGCGAGCCATTGTGACATTTTGGTTGAGTTAGGAACTCTCGCATTTTCCTACACTCTTGAAGCCTAATTGAATATCGTTATTGACTACATGTAGCGTCAAACTGACGATTTTCATTAAAATATTTTCTCTATCACACACATAAAGAATAATAGAAGAGAACGGTATGGAAAAAATCGGAATTGTTGCTACGGGTACACAGAATAAATGAAGTTAAAAATGAGTTCACAAGACTATAGATACAAGTTTCAGCCTTTATATTACCATCTAATTTTTCTGTAGCAATAATTGGAATAATAATGAAAATTACATATAAGATTTAATGCATATGCACCTATTAGGGCTGTATTTAGCTTGTTATTTACTAAGCGAGCGTGGTTAAAGAATATATTGTTGTCGCTTGGGAGGTTATCCAGGGATAATCCGTACTATTGTTAGATATTTTAATGCTTATGCCCTTTATGTGACCGTCCGTATTAAGTCATACGCGGATAATCGCCGTATTATATCGAGTTAATTTTCCATTGCGCGTACCAAGCGAAGGGACTGCCAGCTGCCAATTGTTTACTTACAAATCGGTGACATATATATTACTCATTCACATTTAGATTTACAACATACGTTAAGTGATTAAAGGTAAATTCCCATTGGATTAAAAAATAAATAATGTGTCTACATTATTTCTTTTTTTTAAACGCAATCAGTGGGTATCAATTGTTGAATAGGCACAATTTCTTACCAAATTATGATATATCCTAAGATACATTACACCTCAAGTTTTATTTTCATGTCAAAAAATAATTTTATCAGTTTATGTATGGAATGCGGTGGATTTTACTTCAGGGTCCTGAAAACGCTGCTGTGTTAAAATAATGCACAACGTTGATAATACACAATGTGTGGTACGTACCTATATGTTTCGTAAAAAGAGCCTAAAACCTCAAAATGTGCAAGAAAGATAATGAAAAAATAAAATAAAGGTTCAATGTACCCAGTAACAATAAGGTTCAATTTATTTAGAGCGAAGAGAATGACCTGAGTAATCTCAGTGGCGTCAGTGTCACGCATCGTCGAGTGCGACCAATATTTGCCAGAACAGGACACCGTAAAGATGTTTCCGGCCCGTGAAAGTATCGTATTAACTATTCAAACATTGGATTCCAAGTTTTATCGTTGGCAGCTGGTCGACACGACTAATTACATCAATTACAGACAAACAGAAGCGCGCTCGGGTTTCCTAGTTCCCACCTTTGTAAATATTTGCGCGAATCCGGGGGCTGGCTGCCTAAGGGGACGCGCTTCGTCTTCCCACTGTCCGTGTCGCGCGTCGCTTCAATCAAATAAAATATGATTAGTTGGTAATGTGACATAGCTGTCTCACAAAATATTGCTATATCAATTAATTGATTAAGTAAAAATTTTCCGGTTTCATTACTCATAGTGTCGCTTTATGATTATGTTATTATTAGATTCAATCGTCACGAAAATGAAAAAAAAAATGCCTATAACTATCCGTGCCTTATGTAGCTCTTTATTGTCCCCTTACGACGAATAAAAAAGGATTCGTTTCGCAATGATCGAGAAATTCCATTGAAGGGGTTGGCAATAAATATAATGTTCTATGTTCTCAAATATAATCAATTTTGAGCTCTATTTTTATATTTATTGTGTTTCTTGTTTAAAGCAATTACTTTCATTAAACAACGAATATTTAAGAGACATCAAATACGTTTATTCTAAAAATCAATCTACTAATCATTATAATGCATTGTGGACTTTTGAAATTCTATGGCCTACTTGTTATTTGTCCTATTAAATATTTTTTTAAATTTAAATTATCACAATAGCTCTTTGATTTTAATAAAAAGTTACATACCTATAACTTACCTAATTTTTAATTAAAATTATTTGCTAATTTAAAAAATGTAAAGCCAAAGATACACGATTTTAATAAGCTATTCATCAAATGCCTAAGCATTTATCTCAATATGAAATTGCTAAAATATAAAGATAAAATTGTCTCTACCTTTGAAATAAACATTAAATGGCAACCTACTGTGTTCGAATAATCGAACTTTTTAAAAGTTGTCCATTTCTATGAAGATGTCTTTTTGCGATGTTTTTTATCAGCATAAAACGTGTTGTGGGTGTATGAGAATTAGGTATTGTTAAAGTGGTAAGCTGCAAAAAGGCGAACACGTTATATAGGCCGCAGGCGCAACTTTCCTCAAAACAGATAGGCACCTCAATTTGTTCGCATTTAGATATCAAGATAATCCCCTAGTCATTGAATGTCGCATAAAGCCTCATGTTGTATTGTGTTCTTGTAAGCCGAATGTTGACGACTGTTTTCTATTTTTCTGTTGTTATAGGTACGTATGTTGTAGGTATACGTAGCGTAGCACGTATTATAGTCAAATGATACCTGCATGATAATATGTATTTCGACTGAAATCTTCGTTTATAAGAAATATCTACTTTACTAACTAACCATTAGGTAAGTTGGTATGGTTTCAATGCTGAATTGGCAAATGATTAGGTTCCTTTCACTGAAAAATATCTACATTACAATAATGAAAAATCAGTTTCGTTTCCCTTTTTATGGGGTCCAACTTCAAATATGTATCTATATATTACTAAATATATGAGCTCCAGTTGTAACAAACTCTCTACTAATAATAGCATTCTTATTGTATAAAAAGTTTTGTCCAAAAATCTTTTTCAAATCAGTGGGAAGCATGTGAATTGTGTTATATTTAAATTGTTAGTGTTTTTAACCTAGTCTAGATAGGTACTACTAGATAAGAAAATAACTTAATCTTACATTGACCCACTTAGGTGGAATACAATTAAAACTGTTAGTATTTTACAAGGAAAAAATAAATCTTCAGGTATTAGTGTATTACCTACTCTGGTGCATAATAATATTATGTTTGATTTGTAGTTACTATGAATATCGCTGCGAAAAAATCATCATGAGTAGATACTCTATTTTAAATACAACATTCTTCTCTTATCTACTTTTATCTATGTTTATTTGAAATAGTAGAGTATTAATTTTGTTAGTATGGTCTTAATCTATATCCATATGATAATACATAGTATAAAACAAAGTCCCTCTTTCTGTCCCTTTGTATGCTTAAATCTTTAAAAATCCACAACGGATTTTGATACGTTTTTTTAAATAGATAGAAGTTTTCAACGATTCACGAAAACTCCGCGATGGTAGGTACATATATATCTATCTCTTATGGATATCCCACAATAACACTTTTTTGTCATTTACTTTTTACGACAAATAATGGCTAATTTTGGAAGAGATTTTAACCATCACAGCATTAATTATTATCCAATTAAATAGCTAAAATGGTCTATATCGTCATATACAGCACAAGATTTAAATGAATAGGTACATATTTTTACAGGTTTATTTAAGATTAAAAATTACGTAACTTTTAAAAACGTGCTTTTCAGTGCGACAATGTATCAGTACGTATCTATAAGTAAGTTACGATAAATAATTGTAGTTAGTTAGTTAGTTATATATTCGATAGTTTCAAAATATAAATGATATTCTATTCTAATGTTAATTTTTAAATCGCGCGTATTAGGTTTAAGCATTAGACTGTGCACGGCCGTGGCGGGTTGCTAGTATATTATAAAACAGTAACCAGAAGATTTCTATACATTGAATATTTTTAAAAGGAGTAACCATCCGTGTGGCGACGGGTTAGAATATATGTGTCGCCACCTCATTTATACTCGTGGGTGTCGTACAGAGGGTAATTCTGCTTCATAACATCGTCAGCAATAAATGAGCGGGAGCCGAGCATTGCACGATTGGGAAAAGAAATACGCTTGTAAAGTCGTAAAACAGGTCATAATATGTCGTTTTTCCTGAAAAATTCACAAATTACAATTTTTTGTGGGGCGGAAAGTACACAGTAGAAAACAACTATTACGCTGATAACTAATTTAATATAGTGCAATCTGAGCTCCTCACACAAACATTAAAGCCAAAAATAAAATCCTCCCAAATATCTCAACAAAGCTGTTCGCGCTTCTATATGATATTTTCAGAATGCATTTACCGTTTAAGTATTATGAATTACAAGGAGGGGTTACTGGTTATAAAGGTTTGGGAGCGTCGTATTGTCACTTCCATTAAGCTCGGCGAGGGGCGGGGCCGGCGGCAACACGCCCCGCGTACGCCCCGTTCACCCCACACGTTGTTCCGACGCGCATCGTAACACCGCTCCGCGATTCACTTACACGATTTACTCGGAATCGCATCACATCTCATTATCCTATAATTACCTCCGTTAATCGCTTACCATTCGCTTCTTTCGACTTCGCTCGTGAATAAAATAACCTAGTCGTTTCGTAAAGTAAATCTGTCTACGTTTCTCGAGACATACGGTTTGAGAATCTGATACGTGTGAAGTGTAGAATGAGTGGCAGAGTATAATGCGGTGTGTGAAGGAACGGGTAGCGGTCGTAAGTGTCGCGAGTTGGCGGTGGCGGTGAGTGTGCAGGCGTCCAGCGTGGCGGAGAGCGCGAGCGGGATGGGCGGCGCGGGCTGGGCGCGCGAGGCCCCGGCGCTGCTGAGCACGGCGCTGCTGCTGGGCGGCGGCGCGCTGGCGGACCGGCCGGCGCCGCCGCTTTTCACCATCGACAGCATCCTAGCGCCGCGCCCGCCGCCGCCGCTCCCGCCGCTGCAGCTGCACCACCTCGCACACACGCCGTTTCACAGGGCGCATGAACTTTTTGGTGAGTCAGAGAGAATGTGTCATCTATATATTTTATATTAATATGTAATACAAAAGCTTAGGACCCGTTTTTTTCTAAAATTGCGCGGATGTATGAGTATAACATTTGACACAATTATAAGTTATGTGCAGGAGAAGTGCAGAACGTTAATATTGTTCAATAATAATGCTTATAAAGTACCTTAAATCAATAAATAAAACATTACACACACTACCATGCATTTTACACACATAAACAAATACACATGTATTTGTTTATTGTTGAATTTAGATTTAGACCACTGGGCGACCACCAGTAACAAAAATAATTCAAAATCTTCCGAATTATGTTTCCTGCTTAACATGTTATATACCAGTAGCTAATTAATAGAATATATTATTTAATATAATTATAAATAAAAGTATAAATACAGAAATGGCAAACGAAACGCTTTAAAAAGTAAATTTTTGGGTTAAATTATATGTCATTGATTGTGAGGTTACAAATATAGCCGTTTGTGAAAATGTTCTTGTTTTTATTATTTTTTATATAGGTTTTTGGAAATTTTTCTTATGTTAGCAGAAGGATTTTCCTTGCTTTTTTTGTTTATTACCCACTTTATCTTGAATTTCTCCCAAATGAGCACATAGTATATTATGTAGCTTCTTCGGGGAGTACTAGGTTTACCTGGACGGACCAATCTGACTTAATGGTACTTTCTGGAATAATTAGTACTTACCTACCAAACTTTAATCAATTTTCAGATCCAGATAGAGTGAACGCTTTATAGAGTTTGTTAGACGGCTTTTATTGGATTAAAGCGGAGGACATTAAAAAAAACGCTTTCAATTTGTTTGTTCTGAATTTTGGGTTTGTTATCCTTCTCTTCAATTTTAATTGCATTTTTCCATTAGGACATTTACCTGCTTATGACAAAATTCTAGATTTGTTAAATCACTTCTTAATTTTTTAATCGGCAATAACCGCCCACATCTTATTTTTTATGTGGTCAACATTTCTAATGTGCAAAAAAATACTAAAAAACGCATTTATTAATTAATACTTATCTGCAAGAAAATATTGGAACAATGTGTACTTAATAAAAGTTTTAAGATATTTGTTAGTATAAGAACCATGAGACACAAAATTTATTTTAGTTTTTTCTACAGTAACATTACAAGTATAGGTGTAGTATATATTCCTTGTTCTTTATAGACTAAGTTAAGACTATTTAAAATTACCACCTTAGACCATAAAACAATGTCATTGGATTTTTGAAAAATTGAATTATCGAGCCAGGGATCACCCTGTATATATGTATAATAATCTATATTCTATATAATAAAATAGTAAACCATTTCTATACATTGAATATTTTTCAAAAAGTACCAATTACTCTTATGTAGGTAATATGTATGTTCTATAGAGTATAGACATCGAAATCATGGTTAGAATTTTTTTTCTGTGTGTATGTTGGGCTAAGTAATGAGCAGATTTTGATAAAATTTTATATGATATTGAAATGTTATTAATAGTTTTTATTTGATAATTTTTAAAATCATCTAGTGGTAGATTTGGAAGTGACGAATATTACATTAACGATTGGATTGACAAACACCATTTGGCTCGTGAAAATAGCGCTAGGTGGCGTATTTATTATTCACTAGCTTTCCACCCGCGGCTTCGCCCGCGTGGACTACAAAATTCTTTAGTTTGTGGATTTTCGAAGTATAGGTGGTATTTTAAATAAAATACTTTATTTATTTATTTATTTAGATATACCAACAGCATTACAAATAATAAAGATAAAGATATAAAATAAAATTATACATGTAACATTTAATTAATTTGTATGCCAATGACAGGTATATACAATTTAAACAGTCTCAAGAAATTATTACAATAAGATCGATTAAAGGTAAACTAATTTAATTAACAATAATTTATCTATTTACAGATATGAAATTAATATAGATTAGATACATTTACTTACATTACATTAGTTACATTTACATTACATTAGTTACATTTACATTACATTTAGTTACTTTATTTTTAAAATTACATAGGTTGTCATGAAAAATATCTGTATTACTTTTCGAGTTAAGGGAATTAAAATGAGAGATCATGCGATTCATAGGAGAGAATTTGCCCAGATTAGTGCGTGATGTTGTAGGTGTGAAAATTTTAGATAATTAATAATATTTATTTATTTAAAATAGGATTTTAAATTATTAAAAATGTTTCGAACACTTTTCAGCGAGCGTGGTCACGTATTTAAAATGGAAAGTACTCGCGTAAACAAATACAAGATTATACTAGAGGTGGTATGACAATTTTTACGATTTCGAAACGTACATTTGTAAATATATCTCGTCAAAAAGTTATTTTTGCATTAATAAGCTTCAGTTTTATTTAAAAAAAACTATCTAACAATTACGACTTTATAACTGGTAATTTGTAAGTCCGAAGTATATTCTAAATTCAATATAACAAAAATGTCATTGTTCATGTTTATACTTTATATAATACTAATAGGTAATTATATTTTTTTTTGCAAAATATGGACATTTTAGAAGAGTGAATGAATGAGACTTGTATGTTGGCACGCATTTAACGCATATTTGCTTATGGACGCAAATAGTATTTTCTACATGTTGGTTAGTCTTTGTTGCGATGGGCCGCCATGATCGGAGTCAACTTTGGAGATCAAGAGAAGGCTACACTTATCAGTAAAACGTAACTTAATCTACCTTCGCCCATTGATGATATTTTTTGGATCACTTTGAACCCTCATATCTTTTTTGTTTGTTAACCGATTTAATGAAACAAACACTAAAACGTCTGGGTGGCTTGCCGTAAAATAACATCGAGAACTGCATTTAAATCGGTTTAGCCGTTTAGGAATTCAGTGCGTACAATCGCCCGACAAACAGACAAACAGACAAACATTCTAAAAATCATTGTTTTGAGTTTGGAACCATAAATGAAACACAAATCACATTTTTTTTCTTGACAATTTTTAATGTACAGTCACGGCTAGTCTACGATTTTATTATATGTATAGATTTACTTTTCCTTTTAACCGACAAAAAAAGGAGGTTCTCAATCCGACCGTATTTTTTAAAATTTTTATTTGTATATGTTATCGCATATCTCCGCCATTTATTGAATACATGTGTCGTCACCCTATTTCAACCCGTGGGTGTCGTAAGAGGCGTTAGAGGGTAATTCTGCTGCATAACATCTGAAGCAATAAAAGGGTGGGAGTCGAGTATTGCACGATTGGGCCAAGCTCGCACCGGAGTAATTACCAACCCCCCAGCAGAAGACTGGCGTGAAGCAGTATTGCACTGTGTTTCGTACGGTGAGCGGGTGTCCGGAGGCCTGTATTCCCATACCTTTCCTCTCCCGTCCAGTTCTAGTCCCCTCCCAACTGCCTACCATTCATCCTCTCCTTATCCCCTCCCCTTCACATCAAGCCAGCAAGGCATCTGTGACACTTTTATGTTGCAGATGTTCATGGGCTATGGTCACTCAACATCAGGTGAACCGCATGCCCCGCTTGCCTGCTATAACATATATTTTTTTTTGCATTCAAAAAAGTAGAGTGTAAGTGTGGTATTATAGAAATGTGGTTAAAGTCTAATCATCCATGTAGAAGATATCCCACGGAACTCTTCGAAAATCAATAGAATAAGCTATGCGCTTAAGGATGTTATAACCGAGGTCACTGAAAATGGAATGAAACAGAACCAACTGAATTGCGTTCCAATATGAGTCAACAGCTCAAATATTAGGATATTAATTACTTATACGTTTTTGGAACGATAACATGGGTGTCGTTTATCTGATCTAATTGAAAATTGAAAGGTATTGATTTACAGGAGAGAACTTCACTTCAGCGTTCTTCTTTTCGGTGTAGTTAAGCTTGGTAAGCCAGGATATTTGTTGGACAGACTTGACTGGGCTGAGAACAACTACAGCACTATGTTTGCAAGTCTCGGCAGTATGAAAGTGTCGCAACACTTCTTCTCGGCGTTCCGTGGCAGTTTTCGCTACGCTGCTTCTAAATGCTGGAACAATTTGCCTCCCCCACTCCGAGGTTGTTCTTCAGTGACGTCTTTCAGAAAGCGCCTTAGGCAAATTCTGTTGCAGCATCAGAAGCAGCTACCTCTAACCGCTCGGGCCAAACATACTTACTTGAGCATTTACTGCTAGGTCTGTATTATTTATCCTTTATTCAGGCATATTATCACTTTTACTATACACATATATATACACATGAATAAACCTTTAATTTTATTTTCACACATATGTATTTATTATTTTCATATAAAAATATAATATTATAATGTAATATGTATATATATCTACTTATTATAATTAATTATGTCCATTTACACACTATCTGCCTATCATACGTCCGTACGTCTTCACAGCCACGGGTCTCCTCTGAAAATCAGTGTAGCGATAATTAATTATTATCGCTGCTGTGCTGATGGGGAGGCCTTTTTGCCACCACTGTGTCTACTTTTCTTTTTTCCTCTGTCCCCCTATGTTGTAACTTCGTGTAGTATTAAGTAGTAGTAGTAGTTAAAAAATGTCTTTTTTACATACGAATGTGGTGGTAAATAAAGCATTTCATTTCATTTCATTTCATTTCATTCACCTTTCAAGTTTAACGAAATAGTTATTAATTTCGAAGATAAACAACTTCAATGTTAAATTTTTGGTGATAATCACGATTAAATAGTTTTAATGGCATAAATCATATATTATTTAGATACTACTGGTGTAACATCAAATGTAAGATCTCGTATAACTTAAATATTACAACGCGAGGTCTAACCCGGAGCGAGCCGCTAGTTTTATACGAGAGAAATCTTCAAAAGATATTAGACGTCTTCCGGGGGAAGAAGATGTTTGTTATGTGGGATTTTTACCCACTAAAACCTCCTCGGTGGCCCAAATTTGCACAAATAGAGGGTTCCGGGACCTACGATGGAACGCACCGGTGTTCTCAAACCCTCGATAACTCTTCGTGCCCCGTCTCATGCATTCACCTCATTGCTACAATGGTTGTTGCCTTCTCGGGATTGGATATATGGTTTAGGACAGCCCAAAACCCCTTTGGAATATCCACAATCGATTAACTTCTTTTCGCAACATTACTGCTTCGGAGAAATCTTGCATGCGACGCCAAGCAGCCCTTATGCTCAACATCGATGTTACGATGGATGGTAGAGATACGTCATTTTCAAATTCCAACCTATATTGCAAAGGCAGCTGTTTCCTGTGAGCTGTGACCAAGCAGGGCACTCCTCCAGTACTCTCGTGACTAAAATGCCCTTTTCGCCCGCGGCTTCATTCGCGTGGACTACAAATTTCTGTATTTTGTTGATGCGTGTTATTGAGTGTTTTTTAATGTCTTAATCCATCTTAAGATTATAAAAAAGCATGTCCGCAACTCAATTCAAATCTTACCTAATTGCGCGGTTTGACATATCTACGACTTTAATAGCGAATATCTTTAAAATATTTGTTTTAGCAAAAAGCCTATTTAGCAACCTCTATTCTATTTTTGAGCACCTATCCAATGACATGTCATTTAACTATATAATCGCGAATTTATTTTTTTGCTCCGCTTACATGTACGGAGAATCAACCCAAAAAAATATTTTTTTCAAATAAAATATGGTATGGTCTGTAAGTTGCGCTTAACATTGCGATTGACATACATACAAACAGATGAACAGACAAAAGGAAAACAGAACATACATATTGCATACCAATTTATCTTTTTAAAAATATTCAATGTACAGAAATGCTTCGTTACTGTTATATTATATGTATAGATACCATTTTAATTTGCATATTAGGAGTAGGGCTTCCAAGTTTCATAAAACTTTGGTTTGTACAACAGGTTCCCGATGTAAAGCGCGGTTAAAAGTTAAACGCATCGGTTTACAAAATGTCTACATTAACTGTCTACTTTAGTTAAGTAGGAATAAGAAATACCGTGCCGCGGGCGAGCCCTCATGTCGCGGCGATCGGAGGGGAACGTAGGGCTTATCTCAATTAAAGTATTTTTTCCTCTATAAAAACACTTTTAAATTTAAAAACATCTTAAGGGCTTCCGAGATTGTTGCCACAGGATAAAGGAAAAGTACGCGTAATAGAAAATATGTTTGGAAGTAAATTTATTTAAAATTATAACAGAGCTTTCGCATAATCTTGGCGTTAGAAAGTCTAATTATAAATCGGGTAAATCAATTTTTTTTTAAACCGTCGTTTATCAATTTTTGTTGATTAGTCAATCAAGTAATTCAAATATTATCATTATTTAGCGATGCTTGTATTTTAAGTGCGTGAGAAAATATCTGATAAAAATAGCTTATAATTATTACGTTCCGTAACAGACACAAGTTTGAATCTACGAATTTCAAAAAGCAATAAATATGTGCAATTTTTTTTGATTACTGATTATTATAATATTTCAGGCTGATCGATATTAAAACCTGTAAAATGTACTTACAACAAAATAGTGTGTTAAAAGTTAATACAGAAAGTAAAGCACAGTTTGAGAACGGAACATCGATAGCGTCTTAGCGTAGCGCCTCTAGCGATAAAAGCTTTTATGCTTCCAATGGAAATAATACAACGTAATACCTCGCCGAAGCTAAAGGAAATATTATGCAAAAATATTCAATTCTTATTTGTAGCGATAATATTTTTAACGGTTGGCGTGGTCCGCTGGTTCAGGGTGCTCCGGGGTCGACGAGGGCCTTAAGCTGGGGTATTTATGCTTCGTTCGTCTTGCCGCATGCTAATTCTAATACAGTCTGACGTTTGCGGTTCTCCTGTGTATATTTTTTAAGATCTTTTGCCGGATTTGACGGAAATACAGTGGAGTGTTTGATTTTATAGCGATCTGACGTGTTAGATTTAATGAAGGAATACATCTAAATCGATGAAAAGCGACCGATGAAACCTTCTTAGTCGACAATGTTGTCGTCTTAATTGTGTATGTTACATTGGGATCTTTTTATTAATACACAATTTTATGAACCCAATAATTTCATTTTATTTCTGTTTTAACGCGGGCCATTGTTCTCAGGTGTTAGTAATGCAGTATCGAACGCTAGCAACTACGCTAATTTGTATGGAGGGTACGCGGCGGCGGCGCTGGCGGGACTCTCTGGGCCCCCACCGAAACGCAAGCGCCGGCACCGAACCATCTTCACGGAGGAACAGCTGGAGCAACTAGAAAGCACTTTCGACAAGACACATTATCCGGATGTAGTGCTTAGAGAACAACTGGCGCTGCGGGTAGATCTGAAGGAAGAAAGGGTTGAGGTATGAAACTTTTTAATTACTATTTTGACGATATGGGGAAGTTGTAAGAAGAAGTATGATGTCAATTTGCAACCGGATTAAATGTGTCGATCATGATTTTTTGGTAATGGTAGATATGTACTTCAAGCCAGAAATTAGAATTTGCCATAATGAATAAAGAAGAATAACTTGATTATATAACTTGTTCGCAACATCTAAAATAAATGTTATTTGAACGTGTTAAGATAACCTGCAAGAACACGCTGGAGGGCGCCAGTGTCCCATCCACCCGCAACTTATGTTTTAGATTGCGTTATGCGTTTGGACGACATGTATTAACACCATCAGGTGTCGTACTTTCATATTGTCGTACATAAATTATTAAAAATAAATAAAATAAAAATATATTTGATTTTTACATTTTGGATTATTTCGATTTTATGTTTTGGGTTGCTGGAATTTAAAAAGCTAAAGTTGAAATTACTTACTATGAAAATTAAAATTTGCGCAACAACATTATGTAAAAGAAATGCGGTCAAGCAAATAATCGAGCGCTATCTGTCTGGGTGGCTCGCTGAGTGCTCGGCACACACTCGAACAACACCGGTAGCCAGCAAACATCCCTGTTCGCGTTGAACCGCCCAAATTCTTGCAGCGATTTATTTTTTCTTAAAAAGCTTTGAGCGTTTTTGTCTTCGAAGAAAGATTTAAAAAGAATATAAATTTTAATTTAGTATTGTATAACTGATGTCTTTGAAACAAACGATCAAATAACTGTTCATCAACATCGATTTTATATATTTTGATTACTTATACGAATATAAACACAGAAAATAGTAGGTATCGAAGAAACAGTAAAAAGAGAAATGAACTCCTTTTCTTAGCGACAAGCTTCAATCAAAATATAGACCTTCTTGAAGAGTATTGCTATTAAATTATAAAAGGAGCACTTAGTAAAATATTTATCTTGCACAATAAATACCTACGGCTCAAAAGTGAGTAACAGATACTTTAATTTTATTGTAATCTACAAGTTTAAAACATAATGAGAAACCATAGAGAAACCTATTAGTAGATTATACTATTGACACAAGATACTTCAACATAATACAGTTTTTTGATGCGGGCCACCCACATTTCGTTAGCGCGTATAAGATGTCACGTCATTGTATTTACCTAATAACTCAAGGGTGTTTATTAACGTTTCACTACAGTACCTACTGTTGATATTCATTTACATATTTAGTACATCTGTAAATTTAAAAAGCCTCATTTTACCTATCCAGCCAATAAGTACCTACCTATACCTCTGTAAGATATACCTACTGTTAGAAAATTTCAGTTTGATTGATTTAAATCACGTCATGGTTCAAGCGCTATTTTCAGTTTGGTTGTACGTCATGAAAAATGCCACTTTACTAAAGCAGGTTATGTAGAGTAATTTTATTTCTATTATTTGTTTTTCAAAGTTCATTAATCAATTATTATTTTATTGAAATTACCAAAAATGAAAACTTTTTTTAAGCTTGCTTGCAAGAAAAACTTTGTAACATAAATGGGAAAACAAAACAATAAGAAGTCGTACTAGATTCAACATTGCAATTATAGAGATAAGCATCAGTCCTGGTTAATTTAAGTGGCCCAGTAAGGCTTCCCCGCGCCGGCAGCCGAGAGTAGCCGACGACACGTACAACTAAGTGTAAACTTTTTATTAAAGAATCCATAGTAAATCAGCGTCAGTACACTTTTCAACAGAGAAATTTACCTCGGGGCAAATAAAAAGGGACGCTCGCGGGTGAGACGGCGCCGCGAAAATTAATCTGAGTTAATTAAATTTGATTTATTTATGCTAGCCTGAGCCGAGGGCTGGGAAACGTTAAAAGCACAACAATGCGGCTAATGAGGGGTCACTTATAAGGCTTTTTCTCGGATAACGGAGTTTTCGCGATTTACGTAACTTGTAACTTGCTGTTTTTGTTTAATGATTTCCTCAAAAACTTCTTGTTTCGTTTTTACACGGGGAAAAGATATAATTTTAATTTTTATCGTTTTCATGTTAGCTAATATTATGGAAACAAATTTTCACACAATAAAAATTTACCTTTATTATAAGCCTTTAATTTGAACGCTTGGTGAAGGAAGAATTTTTTTGATAGTTAATTTATACAAATGTCAACATACAACATACATTATGATTACCTAGAGTACCTACCCATGACATGATTCTTTGTAAAAAATTGTTGATGAAAACAATATCTGCAGTTTCAAAAGTTATCGACTAGCGTCGTGAGACTTATGTTATCATATTTTTATGTTTTTTTTTTCAAACTTAATTGAATTCGTCTCACTTTTTAGAGCAGCGTCAACAACAAGAATGGTACCAGATTCAAATATTGCAACGTTACATTTTTATTTTTCTATTTGTAATACGGTATCAAGAAGAACCCTCAAAAGCCTAATGCAAAATAATACATTATTTCTTTAATGCTTCGGTGGCATGCTATAAAATTCAAATTATATTACAGATCACATTAAAATTGTACACGCTATAATAAATCTATTAATATCTTTAAAATAATCTAATAATAACTTTGTGTAGAAACAATAAAATATGGCTACGTTACCATTCGTATAAATACACAATTGTATTATACACAATTCAGGCATTGAACACGAACACATAAGATAAATTATTAATACGTATGATAGATTTGAAAATAGGAGAACAAAACCAAAAAAGCAGTTTTACGGTAACATTGTTGGTTTCGTTGCCCCTGTTATTTGCGTAGCGGCAATTGGAAACTGCATTATTAAAACGCTTTTGTTTTGGCATCACAACACTTGCTCTAAATCGAGTTTACGTTAATTTAACTGTTCTGTTTTCTATATAAATGTTTTAAAAGTAATTTTTGTATTCGTGGCTTATTTTATTAGATATATTTATGGCGACTTTTACCTTCGATCCTGTGTTGTATGTCAAGATAATCTGGTGGATGTTAATATTCGCCAAGATAGTCGGAGAATGACTGTTATCTGTCCTTTTCATAAAGATTTCGGTCGTTCATTGGTGACCGTTATCATAGATCTCTGGAAATGATCAATGTTCGTTATGAATGAAATTATGATGCCTGCGCATAAAAAGAATAATGTGTAGAAGCAGAAGTTCTGAGCCAGTAGATATATGCCGAATAAAGTCACAAATTGTTTATTATTCAAAAACGTTTAAGTAAGTAGGGTAATCAATAACACACATTTAATTATTAATGATCTCACACCATTGGCTAAAGATATGATAAGTACTTATTCGTTACAAAGTTTAAAGAAGCAATTATTAGGTACCTTAGCCTGGAGGTGTACAGGCTATTAATTCCTTTTAAAGTGTAGTATTTTTTTATGTAGGAGGGTATTACGAGTACCTACGTTACTTGTAATAAATATATCTAAAAAAATAAACATACATTATATAATAACACTAGAAACTTAAAATTTCGCACACGTATTCCACTTTTATCGTAGACATCTACTATAGAAAGTTTTTTTTAAAACTATACAAATAATAATTGACAAACTTAAGTATAGATACTCCAAAGTAAATGTGCGCGAGCCAATTCGCTGGTAAAACTAGTTTGAAATCACTATGAGTAATTGAGTATGTCGTATATGTATTTACTTCGATCGTAAAGCACTCGCTTCGGGTTAATGTTAAATGAACTCGCGTACAATCAAATTTTTCCCTTTCTTAGATTCACAGATGAGAAAGATCGTTCCGTCAATATTATTTCTCGCATAATGAGAAGACAGCGGAGGGTTAGGTATCATTGTTTTGTGGCGCAGACATTTCAACTCTTTGCGTAATTAATAATTAAAGAGACATGTAATCTCGACTTGTCTCGCGACGTGGCCCGGGGCGCTCGACTTGATGTCGATGTTGATCTTTATTGCGAGCGCTGTCTGATTAAATCTCTGGGGCTTATTCATCTGGCTCAGTGTTTTCTTTTGTCACTCATAATTAAATGATAATATATTACATAAAAGCGGTTTTTGGAGCCTTATTTGAGTTGATTATTGTTAATTTATTTTGTATCTATATAGGTGAGTACGTTGTATGCTACGATTTTGTGTTCAATAAGTATTTATATGGCCATATGGAAACTGATAATTAATTTACTTATGGGCTATCTCTACCTCTTACAGATTTGTTTATTCATTGTGAATATAATCACCTAATTCATATGTATAAAAAAACTATGAGGGGAAGGCAATATAAATTAGTAGTTAGTATTTATAAAAATCTAAGTTGTTCGAGTACAATATTAAACCGAGACCAAAAGTTATACACGAATCTATATTTATTTAACATTAAGACTTCAAATAACACGCGACCTGATTCCGGGAAATGCAGCAAAATGACATAGTATCCAGACAGCGATGAACAAGAAAAAGTGGGCGTGTCGCTCCGCCCAACGACATCGGGTTTCCTCATCACGCTGCACAGCCTCCCCCGACAGGACTTATCTCGTAATAGCTAGCTATATTAAAAGAGATACTCGCAATGTGTTACTAAGTAATAAAGCGGCGCGGCGCCATTTTGTCTTTTACTTCCGCAATAAAGCAATAACGCTTTTATAACTGAGCAACGATCCGGCATGAAGTGATCAAAGAGTCTGCCCTGCTTCGTTTTCCGCTTGTTACTCCACTTTGTTATGTCAAACGAAACGTACTCGAAGAAATATTTCAATTATATTATTTACTATTATTTACTCATCATGTGTAATGTGCGCAGATCATTTGAAAGGGATGTTGTATAAAGAAATATCTTAGATCATTTTCCTTGTCACTGTTTTTTTTTCATTATAGAGCAATATTTATCGTTCAAACAATAAAACTTAAAAAGCTTTAAAAAAATTACATGTGAAGTTTTCATTTGAAATAATTTTTTCCACAGAATCAGGAAAAATTTGATTCTCACTCGATTAAGATTTTGATACATTTTTGGAGAAAATTAAACTAATATTTGCAATTATTTGAGAGAAAGTACCGTAAAAAGACAGGTAACGAAGTACTCGTACATGAGTTGTAGCATATTAGAGATAACTCTACAATGAGTTCCTCATCGTAATTAATTCTCGTTTTTCTTATTGCGTTGTATATTCACCTCATCATTTAGAACGAAAGCAAGAATTTTTTGAAAAGTCCATTGTATAAGCATTGATATAGAATCAAATATCAGTGATTGTAATAGTGGCCGTACACTCTCATCGAGATAGTATGAGGGAGAGCCACTGCGAGAATGTAGATGGTAGGGCTCGCTCGCTTCGGACTGTCGACATATATACAATAATACTTTGGCCGAGGCGTTTTGGAGTGTGTGGCACACCACAGAACATTAAAAGAAGTTAGAAAGGGCATCGCATCAAATTTGTACGGGAACCGCTGTCGCCACTACATCCCCTCTTCTAATACCTCACAAACGCACGGAAAATAAACACACGATACGCACACGCTGGCAAAATTCAAACAGAGATTTTTGATTGGTTGATATCTCACGCACACAAATGTTTTTTAAGTTGCGAATGTGCTGTGCAAAAGGAATTTATTTTACATTTAGTGATTGATAAAGGATAGAATTTATCGATAGTAATCTTGTGATATTAATAAAACAATTTTTATGTAAATTTCAATTTAATTATGAATAAGAAGAAATAAATCTTAGTGTTTAGTAAATCAAAATGATTTACAATAAGTCTGTACTGCTATTATCATCATTTTTTGTATTTAAATTACATTTTTGTGACCTTAATGCCTCATTAAACTGAAAAAATCATAAAACTTATAACAATATTGTAAGTAACTAAAATACATTACTTAATTAATAATACTGAAATATTTTTAGGCGTCTGTTTTATGTATAGAAAAAAACTCGTGTTAAAATAAATACAAGACATTACTAACACACGTTTATACAGTTACAGTAGTCTTATGATGATAAAGTGTTATTTGAAAAATAAAGTTATCGATAATATTCGCTTTCAATCAAACAGCACTGAGCAGTTGGTGCCGTTCTACGTTAAGCAAATCGCGTCATATTGGCTACATAATGGAATAGAGCGCAATACATTGCTTGCTGGACAGCTACAACCGAGACTGTACGGCGCACATAGCCTGCATTGTATATTTTTAAATGTGGTGTCGCAAAATTATCGTTACTGCTAACAGATCATAATGATAAAATGTTTTTTCGTAAATTTAGTACAATATTATGATAATAAGGACTTTCCGGTGAAATGATATTCTTCCTTATGATTTACTTGACTCCTAATAATTGCAGAAGACGGCATTTCACAAATAAAATGCGATTTTAATGATATTTTAACGCGTAAACGCACTCTGTTGCATGCGGAGAGCAACTGCGTTTAGCTTCGCTTCTCTTGGTACAATATTTGAGCGAATGCTCAAATTTGTGGCGCGACTGCCCCGCCCACATTGCCTTTCTACTTCTTTTAATGTTCTGTGGTGGCACACCGAGTGCTCTCGCACGAGAGTGTACAGCCGCCTTTAGAGGCAAAACTTTGAATAAACCCGTGCGAAACGATAGACGGTATTAAAGTCAAAGTCAAAACGTTTATTTTCCAAATTGGCCTCTTTCGAGGCGCTTTTAGAATGTCATATACATATTTAACATATATTTTTTATTTACCACCGATTCCGAAGGCTGTCTCTACCAAGAAGAACCGGCAAGAAACTCGAGTAGCAACTATTCGAGTTTTCAAAAAGTTTTAGTACAATGTGGAATTGTTTACAATCATTTGAGCTTAAAGGATTGTCCAAGCAACTGTCCTGCTATCGTTATGGAGATGTTATCATCCATGGATTTTTGTCGTCCATGTATTCATTAATACTATAATACGACTTCTGAACTAAAACATGTTTAACAAAACTCTTGAATTTAGTTATGTTTAATTCTGTTACGTTTCGGGGAATCCTGTTATACAATCGTATACTTAACGTGTTTGTATATATGTAAAATGTAATAATAAATATACTGTGATGGCATCACAAACCAATACGCTTTTCGTTAAAATTAACTTATATTAAAGGAAATGCGGATCAATGCATGCATTTGGACGTCTATTGGCAATCTTATGTAACAAAATATAAGGATTTATTAATGCACATTTTATTTTGAGATACATCCCTACTAATATTATAATGTGAAATGCCTTTGTGCCTTTGTTTGTGAGCATTTCACGTGAAAACGGAACAAAGGATTGCTGTGAGTTTTTTTATGTTGAAATATTTGAAGGTCTAGTGAAATAACATAATATGCTGAATGCTGCGTGCTGCATATGAAGCAGTACATAGTAGCATATGCCCTACCATGGCCATAAAACAGGGAGTGGAAGTTTTTATGGAGCATTCTCAAAGTAGAAATCAAAAATAGGTATGCGGACTATTTGTTACCAAAGAAATTTGACACAAGTGATATTTGCGATGATTACAATTACATGTTTATTCTGAATGTGGCATTTGAAAATGTTAACGTGGTGAAGCCGCTGGGTAAAGTATCACTCTATTATTTATGGACGCGTTCGATACGCAATACAAATTATTGTTTTCAAAGTATAACGTTTAGGGGAGAACGATGTTTGCAAAACGACCCCCCGGGAACCCTACGCGTATTCACAGCTTAACGATTTTCATTCTTGCCTCTAATACATTAAGTCTAAATTTGCTACGAAACTTGGGTGACAAAATACTTTTTCGATTTACGTCGTGTTCGAGGTTCTATAAAAGCAATCTTTTGACAATTGAATTTCGATTCGGCTGACGTATTGTGCGCAGATAGGACTTTATAGCAACACAGAAGGGCGGTCATGGGTGTTTGCGTGTGGTAATTGATACGAAGTGACAGACACTAGGGGATTCTCTCTCAGCCTCGGGCCGAGGAGAGGAATGATGTTTTGACATTACCGAAAATAGATGGGTGTGATTTGAAGTGCCCTTTGTGGAATTATACTCACGAGCGGCATCTTTAATATTGACTAATGCATTTCACTGCTAATGGGGAGTTGAAACACGACAGGTGTGAGAGCTTTCACGCGGCTTATGAAAAATGCGAGGCTTTGACAATCATTGTGATGTTCTCTTAATTACAATTAGCAAGGATATCATATAACTGTTTAACTTAACGACTTTTTAATTCACATATTTTTGTAATGATTTTAAATGAATATTCATATATGATACGTAGGTCAGTTACTTTATTAATATTGATATATTTAATGATAATTATAACGTTAACATTCCTGAGATTAGGTACCTACTACATTAAAACAATTAAACCATTTTTTTTAGTTTTGTTGATCGTGATTACTTACATTCAATTAAGTTATTCGTTTAATAATATACCCTCCCTACATAATATGGTATAGGTTCCTATAATAAAAGGATTGAAATTGACTGCTTACTTGTACCTTAGTATACTTATCGAAAATTTTCTTAGTAATTATAGTTATAAAATTTGTGTATTTTTATAATAACGCACTAACGAGCTTATTATCCCTAAATGGGTAAAATAGTAGTGAATGTAAATTAAATCGACATTAAAGTATCAGAGGCGGATCAGGCGGTCCATTAATAAATCAGTTCGCTAAAACCGTAATTGTAATCTCAAACATGGCGGAGGGGGAGCTGTTTGTTCTAACAACATTATTACAATAAGTTTGGGCTCGGTTCGCCGCCACTCCGGGCCCACTGCGCCGTTCACACGCCATTCTACAAGTATCAATGTATCGATATCACGGAAATTAAACCCCATATTATTCCTGTTAAAAGCGTACATGAGCGGCAATCATTATAATCGTAATGACATTACGCCTACCGATGATGTAGTTAGTGCATTTGTGGCCTGATTATGTCAGTTGCATAACTAATCGAGCACGAAGTGATTATAATCAACCATTTTGCGTGTAATGGACAAGCAGATTTGTTAAATAAATAGTAGAACTACATGTTGGGTATAGGAAGATCCAACGATATAGAGATGTTATATAATATATTTTTTCTTATCAAGAAACAGCGTATCCAGTCTGACAAACAGAGTAGGATAGAAAACACATTTTTGCAAGTGGAAAACACATATTTGAAGTCAGGCAATTAAGATCAGAAAAAGTGACTTCTGATTAAATTAATTGGTTTCATATTTGACCTTTTAATATTAAATATTTCTTTTTGAATACCTTACATCTATTTCACTTTGTCCAATGTCACTTATGACGATATTGTTTATTATACTTCAACCAATAAT
Organism: Phoebis sennae; assembly: GCA_001586405.1. NCBI lineage: Eukaryota > Metazoa > Arthropoda > Insecta > Lepidoptera > Pieridae > Phoebis > Phoebis sennae. The sequence goes on from LQNK01001044.1 coordinate 50,061, forward strand.
TAATTTTTAATCCTTATTAAAACTTGTCAAAGATATGTAAGTATGTGCATGTATTTAATAATTGATTGATGCATATTGGCGGAAAATGTCTGCTTGCCGTCGGCTACTCTTTGTGGTGATGTGAGAACAGGCGTCGAGGCGTGGTACGCATAGCCAGGGGCCGCCCCGCCCCTTGTCATCTGCTCGTCTTCCCAAACCACACTCGTTACGCTATTAGCAAGGATGATATCGTGCAACAACTTAATTGATCTGCACAAAGGACAACAGAACACTGCACTACCTTTTGTTTATACATTTATTCGATACCCATATTTTCCATCAGTTAATTAATTTATATTAAATACTTAAAGGTAACTGATTAATACGTTAAATGTTGATATTTTGATTAACAGGCTAGAACAGTTTTAAACACAGTATAATAGCTTTTTAGTTTAATGAATACTTTGATAATGTTTCCAGATTATAATGTTTAGCGTACAGCTACGCTTTATACTATATATTTACCTAGATCTATTTAATAAGTAACCAAGTATTACCAAAGTTAATTATTCTATCCTTAAATCAATAAAGTTTAACGTAGCTAAACTAATAATCTACTATAGAAGTTCTACAATACCCCTGTTTGACTTTCGTATACGGAAGTTTTGAAATTATGTAATACGGGTAGGTATGCATATTTCTCGACAGTGCACCGAATACAATAGAATTTGATAATTTCCTGTTGTATAGCCTACAACAATTGGGTTCTACGTTCATGGAATGAAAGCATATTAGACTCGCTAAAAGCTCACATATGAAGATCAAATTATGAAAAAATACTGAAGTAAAAGGCATATAGAATATAGATATACACATCAACATCGTCTAGGGATATTACACATTTTCTCAATTTTCTATGTTTTTTTTTAAGAATATCATTTAATAACGTTATATTTTTAAAAAACCCACTTTTCAGAGTAGACTGTGAAATAAATTAAAAATTATTTAGATATTTATATAGAATTTTATTGAAATAAAACCAAAAAGTGGCAAATGGTGCAACTGAGGCTGAATATGTTTTTA